>CM042541.1:20187500-20662500 GCA_023630585.1 Cranoglanis bouderius
AAAAAGCAGCACCGTGAGCAGGCTACATTTCTTTTTAAAGGGAAGTTGTTTACCACATATGGAGATTTGAGGGCTTTTCTTTATGCAAAGGAGTGTGGCTGTGCACGAGCCTCAATTTAGAATGTGTGGGATTTATCAATGGTCATTGTGTACAGATACCTAGATACCCAGATACCTAAATAGTTAAATAACAATACGCAACCCGAACATATACACAATGGGTTAGAATCAATTTACTCACTTCAAAAGTGACAGAGAACTTTCTTGATGAAGGGACGATATAGACTACATTCAGTAATTATTGTATGACGTTTACTGGTGTGACTAAAATATTCAAATAAATAAGTGTACATTTTTAATCTATATTACCCAGTGACAGGATGGTGACGTAGGCTGGACGGTCAGAGCGCAGCAGTGAGTGCTCACGGGCTTTGTTGAGGGAAGTCTCCTTATCAAAAACTCCCTTGACCGGCCCCACCACAGACTCAAAGCCGTGCATGCGGAAGGTGAAGGCTTTGTGAGGCTGATCATAGCGTTGCTGCTCCTATGTCAGAGACATGAGTCAAAAGTCACATTCCAAACACTTTCAGTTCAATTGTTTTATTTGCATAGCGACATACTTCAACATTTTGCAGCACCACACCTTAATACGCAGAAGATAAATCACTCCTCAGTACATACCTGGTCTTGAAAGACGTGCCGCTCCTCTCCTGTGCTGGGCCTCACCACATAATCAGTCCATCTGGCATAAGAACAGAGCAGCCATTAGAGAAATGTAACACAAAATGGTAATGAAAGGTATTCTGTTTCAACACAATAAATCTGAAAACTAGAATAATAATAAAAGAGGCTGTCACTGAAAGCTCACTCACACTCTGGGAGCTGGAGGAGTCAGTTCTGCTGCTTCTTCCCCTTCTTGCTATTAAAAAATAAAATCACACACAGCAGATAATGTGTGTAAACATACATAACATTGCATTATACACAAAAAATACAATGTTGCACATTGTATGAAACACAAAGCAATAACCAAAAATAACCTTTGGACCTGGACCAGTAAACAATGGAAAAAGCATAGTTACAGTATTTCAGTGTCAAAAGTATTGGTACTGGTGGTAAACATAAAGATACCTTGACTACAACATGGTCCTTTGACTCCAGCCAAAGCATGCAAAGAGCATTGAGATCCTTTTCACTATCCTGAGTGGGTCCTGAAAAGATCAGCAGAAAAGCACAAAAAACATCAGGAAGGGGATCTATGCCATGAAAAGAACAGATTAGAACTGAAAATAATTTAACTATTTCACGCAATCAATCAGCCAATGATGTTTCATAATGATTCATAATGATGTTTCATGACTTAACAGAATAAGCCTGTATTTTAAAAAAATCAAAATATGAATAATTTGTAACTATATTATTAGCTAATTAACTTCCAACTTATAATTTCACTTATAATTCACGTATAATTTCAAACTTTGGAAACCAGACTGTGATAGTTATGTGGAGTGACACCAGGGGAAGAAAGTTCTTTCTTTTTTAAGATGGCTGCATTGTAGCTACAATCTATATCTGAGATTATTGAACAATTCTTGCACAATGTAGTTTAAATGTTTTAGTAAAACTATACTGAGAAAACTTTTGAACATTGAAACTTTTTGCTGCTGTTGCAACATTTTTAGTGGTTATAATGAAAAACAAAAAAAGAGAAAAACAATCTTACCAATCCATTTCCACTGCTGGGTGAGCTCTCTGAATTCCACATATGGCATGAAGCCACTGGGTAGAGCCATACAGCCAGCTGTAAAATATCCAGAAAGAGAAAAAAAAAATGAGCAAGAGAGAGAGTGAGAGATATGTTCACCAACACCTTAAAATAAACCTCTCTACATTGATTTCATGAATAGATCGCTTAGAAACACAATCCTCTGTGTGAACTTACACTTACTCTCCCCAGCTAAGAACTGTAGAGCAGGTACTATTAGCTCTGACCAACAGGGGGCCATAGAGAACCAAGGGTTGAGTGCACTAGCAGCAGAGACCTGCCACTGCTGTACCTTCTCCTCAATCTGCAAGACAGGACATCAAAGTGTTTTTTACAGAACAACATATCTGTCAGGCACACATTGTGGCATACATGGTTGGTACATCTCATCACATGGAAATCACTCGCTGCTGCTGAGGATGGACATGGACAGATACATGAGATTACTGAGGATGCTACCACTTAAAAACCATGAAGATGGTTTTGGATTGCAATTGCTATTATAGCTTTAGGACTGCAATTTCCATGCACAGTTTTGCACTCAAATCTCAATCAGTGAACAGTTGATAACTTCTACAAAATAGACTTCATGTGAAAACTACAATGAATTTCCTGGTTACGCAATTGCACTTTTTGACCATATAGTACACAGTTATAGAAGGGAATTATTTATAATCACACTATCCGATGTCACCCAGATGAGGATGGGTTCCCTTCTGGGTTTCTTCCTCATATCATCTCAGGGAGATTCTCCTTGCTACTGTTGCCAAATTATCACAGCAGATTTTCCTTTTATTTACTAGTTTGCTCAGATTTAAGTGCATAATTTTACTAAAAGCTTAAAATTATGACCAACCACTTGAGAGTAAAATTATTCGTACTTTGTACCGCATGCCCAGAAGACCAATCCACAAAGCAATGCCTGACTTTTCCTCCCCATATTGTTATCAGTGTAGTGAGTGTGTTCATAAAGAGCAACAGTGGTTGCTCAAAGCATTTTTTGGTGATTATACCAGTGAAGAGGACACCAGATTCTCCTGTCTAAGGATGTCTTCCAGCAGATGAAAGAAGCTAATGGCTATTTCCTCCACCGTGTCAGGGCTGTTCTGGGACTCCTCCATAGCTCTGTAGTGAACAGAAAACACATTAATCAGTCTGTAAACTTAGGCTGCAAACTCTGGTAATCGTGTGCGTGTGTGTGTGTTGGAGGACATGCTCACTCTTCTTTAACACTCTGCAGGAGAGCAGGTGTGCTGTCGTTAATGGTGGCAGACAATGATGCCGCCGGTGTCTGACCCTCACAGCCGTCGTCGGATTCGGTTTTAATGGGTCGCATCTTCTTTCTCCTTTTCTCTTCCCTCATCTTCTTCTTAGACAAGGCCAAGTCAATTAAGGCTACATGCAGGAGAAATAACACACATACAACCATTACAGAAACTGTCATTTCAATCCATTTTATAAACAACTCTGACCATAAATCTCACCCATATTGGATCCTTTTCTGCCTATATTTACTCGTGACATGATGTCACCGAGGTGCAAGTCTGATGTCATCAAGTCAGGATGATCCTAAATATTTTATTAAGTGGAGAAAATAATTACTGTAATGGAAGCTGCTTTGTGAATGTACTAGGTGCTGATACTGTTTGAATGCTAACATTTAAGAGGAAATCAATCGATATTTTTGTTAAATTAGGTGGTTTTCACAGCACTGGAATTGTTAGATAAGATTGCCCACCTCTGCTACACAATCTAACTAACAGAACATTTCCGATGATGTGTTATAGCCATGGTGCAGATGTAGCGATTAGAAGGTTTGTATAAACTAACTGGTTGTCGTTTCCTCTTCTCTTTGTGCCTTCTCATCATTTCTCTAAAGTCCTTTTCTCCCAGCTCTGGCTTATCTGTATGGAGCAAAATTTAAAATATAATAATAATACAAAATAAAAATAAATCACTTCCCTCAATCTGCCAATATTAGCTGATATAAGATGGGAGTGAATATAGGATATGACACTGACCTATAGTTTTCATGTCCTGGGTGGAAAGACTGGGCAGAACCCTGAGAGAGACTGTTGGTGTTGGAGAAGATGGGGATGGAGGCGTTGACAGCCATGAAGCCGTGTCTAAAAGAATGACAAACAAATTTCTAGGGTTCTAATTCCTCTGAGTGTTCTAATTCTTCTGAGTGTTCTAGTTCGTCTGAGTGTTCTAGTTCGTCTGAGTGTTCTAGTTCGTCTGAGTGTTCTAGTTCGTCTGAGTGTTCTCATTCTCCTAAACAAGTGTTATATTTCTACTAAGATGTTTGATTCTTCTAAAAATTCTTCTAAGAGGGTTCCGATTCTTCTGACGAGTGTTCCGATTCTTCTAACAAGTGTTCCATTTCTAAGATGTTTCACTCTTCTAAAAATTCTTCTAACAAGTGTTCCATTTCTTCTAACGAGTGTTCCGATTCTTCTAACGAGTGTTCCAATTCTTCTAACGAGTGTTCCAATTCTTCTAACGAGTGTTCCGATTCTTCTAACGAGTGTTCCGATTCTTCTAACGAGTGTTCCATTTCTAAGATGTTTGACTCTTCTAAAAATTCTTCTAACGAGTGTTCCGAGTCTTCTAACGAGTGTTCCGAGTCTTCTAACGAGTGTTCCGAGTCTTCTAACGAGTGTTCCATTTCAACCAAGATGTTTGATTCTTCTACAAGTTCTTCTAAGTGTTCTGATTCGTCTAACGAGTGTTCAGATTCTTCTAACGAGTGTTCCATTGCTACTAAGATGTTTGATTCTTCTACAAATTCTTCTAAAAGTGTTCTGATTCTTCTAATGAGTGTTCCGAGTCTTCTAACGAGTGTTCCGAGTCTTCTAACGAGTGTTCCGAGTCTTCTAACGAGTGTTCCATTTCTACCAAGATGTTTGATTCTTCTACAAATTCTTCTAAGGAGTGTTCCGATTCTTCTAAAGAGTGTTCCGATTCTTCTAAGGAGTGTACTAATTCTGGGAAGAAGTGTTCTAATTCTTCTAACAATTTCTACTTCTAACTAGTGTTCAAATTCTTCTAACAATTCTTTTAATGAGTGTTCTGATTTCTAAAGAGTATTCTGATTCTTGTAACTTACTCTGCTTCTTCTAATGACTGTTCTGCTGCTTCTAACTTGTTCTGATACCTGTAACAAATATTCTAGTTCTTCTAACGAGTGTTCTGATTCTTATAAAGATTCTTCTATTGTGTTCTAATTCTATCTTGAAATAGTTTGCAAACAGTCCAGACAATCTAAATAGGAAATTAGCAGTCACAGACCCCTACCTGTAGCATCTTGGCAAACGCATGGTAGACACTACTTTTCATCAGACTCACCATCTTCATCAGAGGACACGTTGCTGTCCCCACACTCAGTCTTCACCTCCCGCAGTATACGGCTCACTCTGCGCCTCACACGCTGCTCTCGTTCCTCTCTGTGCGAAGGAGGAGGGTAACGCCGTTTTACTGCCAGCTCGGGCCCACTGCGAACAGCCATATCGAACAACTCCTACCCAGAAATAAAACAATGACCGCACAACAGAAGGAATATTCATTTAAAATGAATTTCATTTCAAGATCTTTTTCTATCGTCAGCTTGTTACCTTTCTGGAGATGAGGATTTGCTTGAGCAGTTTGTGGTAGTACTGCTGGAGAGAGTAGATTTGACGCTTTTTCTGGGACTTTGTGCACAGCTGCCTGTACTTGACCACTTCTGGGTTAAAGTAGCCATCTAAAGAGCAGATTTTTAAGCAGTTTTATAATTTACTTCATATTAGACTGGCTATGTGCACATGCAAAGATTTTTACTATACTATAAGATCTATACTTCTACTATAAGATCACTTTAGTTACACTTGTAAATTAGAGTATGCAAATGTAAAATATCATTTCATGGTACTAGTGCAAGTGATTAAAATATCAAAACTACTAAATAATACAATTATGATAAAAACTACACCTTCTTCATGCAGATACCCTTGTAATAAAGTAACGTTTTGCACTACAGTCGGTTGTTTTTTTGCCCCTTTCCATCCAACTCAACTGAGAATGTGTGAAAAAGATTAGCAGTGATTAGTGGTAGCAGTGAATTTAAAAAAAAAAAAATTAATTAAAGAACACTTCATACTTTTTATCCAATTCCAGTTACATTTAATATTGTGGGACATCCTTGAAACAAGTTACCTCCTGTTACTGTGTTTGTTCAACATTTACTACAGAAAGCGTAAACTCCACTGTCTTGAAGACTCTCATGTGGTGGAAAACTTACTGACTGTTACAAAGCACTGACACTGGAGGCTCCTTCCATAAATGTTAAATAAACATCACCTTACAGAAAACTACACCACATTGAAAATTATAGGTTATTCTTTGTTAAATAAGCACACATTTTTATTCTCTTTATGTGGCGTGTCTGCTATACAAGTCCCTGTCTATGCTGTTACAATAGAAACGAAAACTTGTTAGAACAAGGGCATTAATATAATCCTGTCATTTGCCTTGCAGACAGAACTACTGTCAGACCTGCTGTTATAAAAAAAAAAAATAACCTTCAGAGTTAAGAACCAGCGCTTTGGTATAATTTATATTTTATATAGATGTAATTAATTAACTTTGTGCACACTAAACTAAATTTTTACCATTACTACATTCTACTGCTGAGCTATTTGTGTATGATTTTTTTCCCCCCTGTACATTTAATTAGTGGCTGTTTATTTCTTGCTGGTTTTATTTTCTACCAAACAACCTCAGCTATTGCCATTGGTTTGGGAAAGAGTAAGTCTTATCATATGAAAAGCATCCAATCCTGTAGATAGTGAGTCGAACTGAACTTCGACCCAATGATAATAGCTGATCCCTAAGAGTAGCGGTATCTATCAGTGGGACTGTGAAAGAGAAGTACCTCTAAAAAGCTTCTGGGCAAGGTGCAGAGGGTTTCCAAAGCAGAAGTTCTGGCCGTTGAAGAGGTCACTAATGACCCTGTCCTGCTCCGAACTGTTATTTTCTGGAAAGTGTGGTAGGAGCTGGCGGAGATGTTGTCTCTGGGCATCAGTCAGAACCTCAGACCAGGTGCTTTCACTCATCACAGAGAAGAAAATCTCTGGCTGCTCAGATACACAAAAACACACAAACACACATGCTTTAATGACAAAAGTGAGTGAGTGAAAGAATGAATGAATATATATATATATATATATATATATATATATATATATATATATATATATATATATATATAGTTACAGGAAACCTCCACAGTGAAACACGTTAAATATGTTTATATTGAAATATACTGCATGTGATGTGTTTGGTGATTCTGATCTTAATATGTTGATTGATGATTTGCTTTCATTACTCCCATGAGTAGTTGTCTGCCAGGATGACATGGATGACACTGCTAGCACAGTTAAAATGGTATTTAATAGGTGAAAAAAATGTCAAGAATTTCAAAACATATGGGATGACAATCAGGTTTCACTGTTACCTCATAAAAACGAAAGAGCTTCTTTTCTCGCTCACCATTTTCCAGCAATGCTCAATGTCTTATGAGAAATGCAAGATAGAAGTAGCAGAGACAGCAAACACTGGAGTCAAAGTTCCAGAATGCAGTGCAGCTATACTATATAGTTGTAGAGTTATAGCAGAAGCTTGGCTAGTTAGACATCTACGAGATGACAAACTAATACTCAAAGGCAGTATTAGCATGAAAGTTGAAGCTTTGGAAGCTGCTTGGTTTGAGCAGATGTACAGGTGTACAGATGAGGAGGTAAGAGAGATGGACAGACTAAAAGACTCAAGCGCTGCTGCATCAGTTCTTTCAGGTAGAGATGATGCGAAATGTGAAATCCCAGTGGTTTCACTATTTAGCTGGTAGGTCGAATGGCACTGTGGGCAACGTAGGAAACTGTCTATAAAATTATTCGATAGTATTGAAGATCACATTTAAGTTAATTATAAAGATTAATATGGAACACTCTCAGCATGGATTTTAACTTTAATTCCATGAATTTGACATGTTGGCAGGCAGGACACTAATCATATGAGTGAACACTGGACTTAATTTGTACTAAAGCACACCACTACTGTGTCTGGTATATCGGTGAATCCCAAGTCCCAGAATATTCTGTTACTCACATCTTCAAGAAAATCTTCTGGTATCCGAACTCTGCAGTTTCCCAACATGCACTCTTCCATCACACAGCCATCATAGTCCATCCCTGAGACTAAGGGGTCTGTTAGCATATGATCTAAAGAATCCATCTTTTAGAAACCTTAACAAGAAATACACAATGTGAGATTTATTTATTTATTTTACCACTCTGAGGTAATCTGAACAAGGCATATATGACGAGTTGCAGGCTGACACATTACGTTCAAATTAATTATGATTAATTATAGTTATGTAGCTTAGATTGGACAAACCGTAAATTTGCAGCGTTAAACGTGATTCATATTGGTTATTATTCTTGCAAATATTTCTGTTAGCCAGTTCGCAAGCAAGAACCTCCACATCCAGTCACATTCACAGCAGTTAAAACCTCAGCTTTACACTAAAGTTAAGCGTTACACTTAAACTCATAATCTGTATGTGTTTCTGACGCGTGTAATTATAGTATTCACTGAGCATATAGGAATTTAACAGCTCATTTAGCTTTCTGCTAGCTTCTTCGTTTAACTAGCTTAGTTTATTTAAAAAAAAAAAAACTTTAGTCAGTGTCGCATAATTTATTTATTTTGTCTACTTTATATTCGATGTTTACACTAAATCAAAACACTTACCATACGTAAGTAAAAGGAAAATGATAATAATAATAAAAAGGATGGCAGTTAGCTAGCTAGCTAAACCCTGAATTAGCATTATGAAAGACTGGTAGGCACAATAACACCGCTGCACCATCCGGCGTTTCCGGTTCTTCTTCCAAATGGTGCCGACTTTGGTTTTATTCCTTTTCTCAAAAAATATCGCTACCTCAGAAGCACAACACACTGATAAATGTAATTAAAAACAAGAACAACACATACAAAACTATTAATACTACAGGGTTGCCAACTTTGGGTTCTTGGCTGAAGTGAGATTTGTGAATCAAATTAACTTTTTTTTGTTAGCCTTAAGGTTATCTTTAAGCTAATGTTCTCCAAAACAATGACAAAATTTGCATTTAAAAGATATATGCATTCAAAATTTACAGTCTCTCTCTAACAACAATACGGAGCAACACTTATGATGACATAATTATGAAATGCTCTCTAGGATCTGAAATGTCCTGCCCCCAGCATTATAAAAATCTATGGTATTAACTGTCAAGTTCAGCTTAGCCCAGCTAGTTATCACAAATGAGTGTTACTGTACTGGTTACTTTTGTACAAGCACAATTTCTCTCCCAATAGACGTTTTATCTGGAACAATGTTAATATCACTTATAACAACGTTATTGTACATGGAGAATTGGTTCCAGCGTAGCATATTAATTGTAAACCAGCTTATTGACAAGAATAGGCAATTATACAACTTGTAAATTAAAAAGAATTTTAAAAAAATAAATAAATAAATAATGAAGGCTATCCCCAGTGACATACCAACTTTAACCAAATCTTCAGCTGTAGATATTAATGATTCAACCCTACAAAGTCCCCAACATCTAGTAAATGGTATTTCCATTTTTGATAATCGTTTTAATAGTAATTTGATAAGAAATTCCATTATTGTCTGATCCAATCCTCCAAGTAAATCAGGATGGCTTAAAACTCACAGTTTATCATCTGGACATTACCTTTTATATATAAATCTGTTATCTCATTTAGGGTTGACTTTAAAATGGACATGACAACAAAATTGAACAAAACTTTAAATTTAAAACCATGTATTTTACTTTGTTAACAAAACCAAAAGTTTTCTGAAAAACAAAATTACATCATTAATCATTTAATAATTTTAGCAAAGTTTTACATTCATAAGACAAGAGGGGGGAAAAAAACCCTCATATATTATCTTCTGTAACACTGATCTTAAGGTAAACTTTGAAACCCGTTCAAACATGAGAATCAATACAAAACAAGAAACTTATGAAAATGGTAAAAATTCTAAAGCTTTTCAAATTCATGTAACTGCCCAAACATTAATATGTTCTTTTCTATTGCTGTTTTTGTTTTTACTTTTGTTTTTATTTCAAATCTCAATAAAACCAGCTGGCGCAGGCTTTTTGTTATTACCTGTAATAACTGTGGGAAAACGAAATACACTACAGCACTGATATTATTGTGAGGCTGTGAGCATGCATTGGGGAAAATAGCGACCATTAATGTAAAAGAAAAAAAAAATTCCTAACAAGCAACCGTATTTTTAAAAACAAGCCCAAAAAAAGACACGACCCGTGATTTTTTCAAGTGACTTCAGAAAAAAAAGAAGCCCAAAAAGTCGCGTATTACAAACGGACTTGGCAACTCAGATCTCCACGTCTCCGGCGTCTTCAACAGCGCGGGAGGAAATGTGATTGGTACAGGATCCCAGCCGATTCACACTGATCCAATCAACAAGTTTGCGGGGCTTCGTTGGTCTAATTAAACCCCACACCATCTCGATACTGACAGAAAAAAAAAATCATATGAGCAGATTTGTGACTCTGCTGTATTTTTACGTTGGCTTGATACTTAATTTGGGGTGATATTTACTTGGGCAACGTGAGAACGTGAGACAGAGCCTGAAAGCGTGTGTTGGCCTGTTAATACATTTATTAAATCAACTGTCATAATAGACATAAGGCACATTGTGGGAATACAAATCGAGGTGAATGGAGTCTATACATCAATAATCTTCGAAAAACAACACGAACCATTTAAAAATAATTATACTTAACTCCCAAACTCACAGTACGTGCATCCTCTGTGTTTATATACAGTATAAGACACCAAACTCTTCATGAGTATGGGTTTACTGGGTCTATCAACAATTTTTCATCAGAATCCAATGGTTTTAATGATTTCCACTCATTCTTTATCCAGGATATAGTGCGTATGTGAATTGTTGTATCTTGTTAAACAATTTGCCTGTTCTATCTACAGTAGCTAAGCATTAATACAAGCATTTTGTTGTCTTAAATAGATAAATACGGAGAAATACAGCATTATTACTGATGTAATAGTCCACTTGGTCCATTCACCATTGACACCATTAAATCATCATATTTTTACCACAAGATCACCATCAGCGACCGCAAGACTCTGACAGGACCTGTGTGATCTAAAACCATTAAACATATCAAAAGTTAAACCATTAGGAGTCTTTGCAAAATTAATAGTTATTATAGTAATTATTTCTGACATTTTTCTTCACCGGAGAAAATTAATACAAAATTACAAAACATAGATTTAAGACAGAAATTAACATAAATGCACATAATGCAGGAATTTACCCTTCTGTTACTTCTCACATAAACTACACATTGTATATTACATATTACATTTTAAGACATGTAATCAGCACCAATTATAACATAGTCCCTGAAAGCATAACTAATTCGAAATAACACACTGATGTCGAAAACATTTATCATATTCAATAAGAAAATAAAAACATATAGCATTCATTCATACAGATAAAACAGCTTAAGCAACCAGATAAAAACTATTGGGGGAGCAGGTGGGATTGGTCTGAAATGTGTCTGTGGAAGTGGCTGAGATTGGTCAGAATTCCTTCAGTCTCGCACACACCTCAAATGTGCATTTTATACCCCACTCTCCTCTCGGATCCAGCTGCGGTACATTGTGGCTCGTGTGTAAATGCCAGGCTTCATCTTTCTGCCACAGCCTTCACCCCAGCTCACGACCCCGACCAGAAAGAAGCGGCCGGTTGCTGGGTCTTCGAAGGACATGGGCCCGCCCGAGTCGCCCTGAGGGTGGAGAGAGGAAAGCTTTTATAATAAGAGCAGATTGCACATAGAAAAAGCAGTAAGAACTAAAGCAGTTGCTTTTCTCTACCTGACAGGTATCTACTCCTCCCGCCAGAATTCCTGCACAGATCATCCGTGGCGTGATCTCATCTTCTATCAGCTGACTGCACACAGTTTCATTGATGATACGCACCTTTGCTTCTTGCAGCACTGACGCTAACTCTGAGCCAAGAACAAACACAAAATCTAAATTTATTTAAAGCACAATCCACCTAAACACAAACTTGATTTTACATTTAAAGTATAAATGCAACAGCTGTTCTTGTGTGCATTAGAATGAGCTAGTTATGTAAGTGTGTACAGTAAGCAAATACAACTGTGGGGAAGAAAGTTGTTGTAAATAAAGCTGAGTGCAAAATTGTGCATAACTTTAGAACAAAATTAAGAACACAAATACATTTAATTGATAAGATATTTAGTGTGTTAAACCTAGTGTTAGGTTTATAATGGTCAAATAGTGTACAGATCTTAATAGTATATATATATATATATATATATATATATATATATATATATATATATATATATATATATATATATATATATATAAAAAACAAATTGATATCAGTTCAAAAGTTTGCATCTTCCTTTTTGAATGTGACTACCTGTATGCCCAACTTTTGCCTTTATAACCGCCTCCAGCCTTATTAGTTTCCACTAAGAAGCTTTTGGAATGTCTCTATTCCTTCATTACCTCGCACATTCATCCTGACAAACCTGTTTTACACTCCCTTAATCAAATCAGCTCTGAGAAGGGAGAGGCTCAATTGTTTTTTTTTTCCAAACTATTTTGGTGTTTATTTTGCTGTATATATCCTTATGTTGCAGGATTAAAATGACCAGTATTATCAGGATTAACCTTGTTGCAGGACGACCGCTGAACAGAGTTGGGGTGGGGGTCTGGAGTTTTGCATGTTTCCTCCAGGTTTTTTTCCCCAGTTTCCTCCGACCTCCCAAAAACGTGCAGGTACGGTAGGTGGATCGGCAACTCTAAATTGCCCTTATGTGTAAATGTGTGTCCATGGTGCCTGGTGTACTGTTGACTCATCCAGGGTGTATTCTCGCCTCACCCAGTATCCCCGGGATTCACCACAACCCTGATCAGGATAAAGCGGTTACTGAAGATAAATTAATGAATGAAATTCGGTCCTTCTCCTTTTTGCTCATGTGCTCGTTAACACGGTTTATTGGTTAATGTGATCATCATTGTTAAGGGATTAATGTAAACTAGAGTTTGTGACCACTTACAATCTCCTCTTTTGTTTTATTCATTTCTGGTACAAACATCACTCTAACTACAAAACTGGATTTTGTGTGCTAATATTTTATTAGTTGTACTAGTGTACTAAGTGTACTATTTTAGACCTGTATTAAGTACTAACACTACCCGGTTCTCCTATTACAGTTTTAAGTGAATTTTAATAACCTCTCATGTAGCCTTCAAACCTACCAAAAGGTCTGTTTCACATACCTGTCTTCTGTATTTTATACATTAGTAATACTTATAATATTTTATAATATTTTTATAATAAAGTAATACTTTTGAATGTAAGATTAATTTGAGACACAGCTCATGGCAACAATCATGATGACAGCAGGAAGTTTAAGAGAGATAGAGCTGGTGAGTGTGTTTACTGTAATATCTCTGTGCATGAAATCGCAAAATATTTTACAGTCTGACTTGGAAACCTGATGGACAGCAATGTTTTGGCTATGGCGTGCCATCTAGTGATTGGCACATTTAATCTTCCAGAGGTGCACAACAATGCTTGCGCAGCCGCTGTTTCCGCACATGCACGCAAAGTCATTCGTCACGTATAAACCAGACTCTGTAGGCCGTATCACACCACTCTGCCCTGGGTTATTTTACTATAACAACATGCCCTGTCATGTTTTATTTATTATGTACCATGATGCAGAGATGCACCTTTTCAAACACACCTCGTGAATTTTTGAAAAGGTGTGTTAAGTAATGCAAGTTCACTCTTCCCACTAGACTGGTAGGTCAGTTTCAGGAACAATCCTTTGGTTTTTAGTCACTTACAAATATGTTACTGACATATAAAATGTTCAAATGTACATTAGTCCTAATTTATAAATCTGGAATTAAATGTAGGGTGGTCAAGGCTTGGGGTTGCAGAAAATGCATAATGTCCATTTGAGGTAATTTGTCCAAAATGTTCCCTGGTTTAATAAGAAATAAGAGTATTCATACTTACGTCCCTCCTCTCTGATTCTGCCCCAACCTGTGACCCACACAGACTGGCCTGCAGGTAACACGTGTGTGGCTGTAGGTAGGCAGATAGGCCAAATATACTGGCTGAGGGTCACGGGGCTGTCCAGCTCCATCAGAGCGATGTCATTATCGTAGCTCAGGGGGCTGTACTCAGGATGACAGATGATCTGCTTCACTTCCTTATGCACTGTGTTGGCCGTGTTGACCTGACTCTGAGTGTGCAGCCCCAGGTAGACGTCCCACTGGTCTGGCTCAGAATATCTGCTCAGATGTACAGACATACAATAATTTTTGTTATATATTAGTATTTCTTTTTTTTTATTATTATTCAAGACTGTGAACAATGTTAATGTACACAGATACACTGATATAAAATAATGTTGCAACCCACCGAACAGTCTTACCCTTTTTAAGTTCCATCCCATCCACCCATGGCGACCAGGTAATCTCCCCTTTTCCCACATCCCACTCCCCCATATAAGTTATTAACAATACATAAAATAAGATAATATCAGAACTGTTCAATAAGATGAAAATTTGAACAAAAAAAAAAAAATTTAAAAATAATCCAACAACCAATTACACGTAAAACAATTAAATCAATTACAGCAGCTCCTTAATTTTAGAGACTGCCCATGACTATGCTGAGAGAGCTTTCTTAGTGGCTCCACGCATTCTTGCCTCCGATAATTCCATGTTCACGATATCTAAGAAAGAGTACATCCAATGTGACCAGGCTAACGTTAAACGTTAGCAAAACGTTAGCATTTCTATAGTAAGAGCTCATATAGAGCGACTTGTATGGTAGATGCTCCATATAAACAAATTTTTACAAATATGTGTAATTTTTTATATTTCTGATATTTGAGGAAATGTTTATTTGTAAATGTTTATTTAGCATTTTTGTAAGGAGTCTCCAGTGTCAGCACTTTTGTCAGAGATAAAGCTGTAGCTGTTTCCCTGCATGAGAAAGTCTTCAAGACAGAAGAGATAGTCTTTCTTCAGAAGAGAAGCTGCATTTTTTTTGTCTTATTAACTTCAAAAGAGAGAAAAAAGAGAGGCTGGTGAGAGAACAACTGTTCATGGTGTCTATAATATAAGTCATAACTTAAATTTGGCAGACATCCTTATCCAGAGCAACTTACATTTAGCTCATTTATACAAGTGAGCAGTTGAGAGGTGCTGGGATTTGAACTCATGACCTTCTCATCAGAAGTTGTCAATGTCTTAACCACTGAGCTACCACTGCTTGTTTTGCAGGCATTCCTATAAAACTATAAACTATAACTGGATCAAAACAATTATGCCATGTCACCATTAACAAATACAAATTGTTAGCGTTGGCGAATTGCTGTGTATAAGAGGAACAAAACACTTCAAGGCATGCCGTTATTTGAAAATAATATAATAATTTTGGGGTGGTAACAGTAACTCCACTCAAGCTGCTTCACACCACCCTGTTGTTGATTATTTTCCTATAACAGCACTCCCTAAATCCTATTCCTTACTTATTTTATTCTATTATTTAGAATAATTTCTGCAAAAACGTCTGATTTCTTATTATTTTTTTATATTTCAGAGTCCCTCCAAAACAGAACACTAATCTCTAACAATAAATCAATTAAATAAAATAAAAAATGAATCAGTACTTAAAGCAGGATGGAGTATATGTACCTGTTAGTCTCTTGTATACAGTGTGCAGCAGTGACTAGCCAGAGGTTGCTGATTAGGGAGGCTCCACACACATGAGCCCTGCCCTTCAGGTGAAGGCTAACCTGCCAGGGCCAATAGCCTTCACTGGCCGCCTCACCACCCACAATCTTAGACGACTGGTATGGTCTCGTACCACATTCTGCAGAGAAATCAGCACAAACACATAACAATTCAGGGCACATGGTGAGGTACTACTTGAACACAGCAATATCCATAGATGGGCAGGATTTCTGATATTTGGTTTTGTGTTCTGATTCTGATTGATTAATTTTCTGCTGATGATTTTAATAACAGCAGCTCTGTCAGTAGTGCTTTCTGTGAGGTTATGATTAGAGGTCGACCGATAGTGGATTTTACCGATATCGATAACTAAGTTGGGCAGTACCTGCCGATTACCAGTTAATCAACCTATAGTTTTTAAAACTGATACTGAATGAAAACATAACACACAAAGTAAAATATTGCTGAACTTTATTACAAAAATAAACAGTATTGACTGTACCATGAAAATGCACTGTACTTTAAAAATTAAAAATTAAAGAAATATATAAATATTAATATATGTTAACTATTAATAAATATGAAAGTAAATTAAAGATATACATCCAAACTGAACCAAAAAGTAACACTCCAAATAACAAATAAAAACAGAGACATCCAAAATGGATTAAAAAAAAATGCATTTCAAATAACACTCATACTATATAATGATAGCGGACCGTTCTCAGCCGCTCCCGCAACAGACGCAACCGGGAAAAACTATCGGTGTGGATTTTTTGCCGATGACCTATAATTCCAGCAATCGGTTATCGGTGCCAATTAATCGGCAAATTTTATATTTCTCTATCTAGCAAGCTGGATGCTAGCTAGCTGGCTCAGTTGCTATGATAAAGCTAGCATGCAAAGATCTGGGCAACACACTGGAGAAAAAATACCATCTGTTTAACATTCATTAGAAAGAAGTACTTTATACTTCTTTAGAATACATAGTGCTAGCATCAGTGTTATCAGAGACAATACATCTATTGCATGTTTTTGGGAAGTGGGAGGAAACCAGAGGATGTAGAGAAAGCCCAGGCAGACCCAGCGAGAACATGCAAATACATTAACATTAATTTTGGGCTTTTTATATATGTATAACAATACATTTTGCCTATCCTTGGCCACAAATGCAGGTGGCACTGGAGTAGTTGTGAATTTAAGTGGCTCAATAAAGTCATTAAACTAAGCTTACCACAGCCTTCTTCATCTGAACCATCCTCACAATCTTTGTGCCCATCGCATTGTGGGTTCTGCTTGCTGATGCACATGTTGTTGTTACACTTGAAGGTAAACTCGGAGCAGGTGAGGGCAATAGCTAAATACACAAGACAACAGGTAAAACCAGCTCCTTATTGTCTACCTGCAGAGACTAATTCCTTGAGACATGTAAGTTACAGACAGAATATATAATTACACAGTCTTAGAAATAAAGGAAACTATTTTACTATATACTACTATCGTTCCTTAAAGAACCTTTTAGTTCTAGAGCTGATAAAATACATCTATGTTTTATTACATATCTGAATAAGGCACTCTGATAGAACATCAAACATATCTAAAGTGTCACACTATACTGTTCCAAGTCCCCCTGTGCAACAGGCAGCAGGACAACTCATTCGTCCTTTCCACCAATCTGAACAGTAGTTGATAATGAAAAAGGCCACAATTGACATTTCATTAAAGAAATACTACTGTGTTTTTCAATCTGACCCCTTTCTACCAGAACTCAGTCCCTCCAGGATTTTGCAGTTTTGCGATCGCAGAAGTTAACGCAAAATCAAGCAAACTCCGCAATATTCAGAGGAGCTTGCAATTTTTCAAAATTACAGCTGATTTTCCGCTGATTTTACAGTGGTTTCATTTACCAGTAAACATCACTGCAAATCATCACTGCAATTTCACCAATTCAAGTAGTTGAAGTGTGATGACTAAAGACACAAATTTTGCTAAGAAAATGATGGAAATCCTGTTTAGTGAAACATGTTCTTTCATTCATTCAGTTTCCTTCCACATATCCTGTTGTGGATTGTGTTGGCAACAGGGTCAGTCCAGACTTCTTTATTCCTGGCCACAGATTCCAGCTAGTCCTGGTAAACAGTTCTTCCCAAGCCAACTGTGAAATATAATCTCCAAAGGGTCATGGGACTGCCCTGGGGTCTCCATTCAGTAGGGTGTGGCTGATACACATCTAATGGTGACCAACCAGGGGGCATCCTTTTAAGGTGCCTCAACTGGCTCCCCTAAATTCAGAGGAAGAGCAACTCTAAATCTTTCCCTGAGCTCCTCACCTTATCACAGAGAGTAAACCCGGTAGCCCTGTGGAGAAACCTCATTTCTATTGCCCGTCCACTTTGGAAGGTGCCAATAGAACATCATCATCTGCAAATAACATTAACCTCTAGCCGCCCATACTGGACCCTTCCCTAAATGCTTTCCTGAATTCTCCAGTCAAAAAAAGAGCTAAAAGAGTCAAAAATGTGCATGGTTCTGTTGGGTGGGCTCACATTTAGCGCAAGTGGATTCATCTGTACCATCCTCACAGTCATTACGGCCATCACACTTCTTCTGCTCAGAGATACAGTGGCCGTTTCGACAGGCTACTTCCCCAGCTTTACAATATCCTGCAGACAGGGCAAATACTACTATAAATACTATATTACTATAAATTCTCACCAAACTGTAAGGATTTGTGTACAATTAATGTTTCATTTCCATTCTTACCACAGTTCTCCTCATCTGTATTGTCACCACAGTCATTCACCCCGTCACAGTGCCAGTATTTGGGCTTGCATAAGCCGTTCTTACATGTGATGTGAGACTCATTACAGACTGCGCAGATAAAAGGAGATCTCAGTTGACAAACATCTTGCCACATCATTACTAAACAGGTTTTTGTATCATATATTGGTAATGCTGTACATTACATTTCCCTTAACTAACATTATTTACTGCATTAGGTAACAGCAACAAATCATGAACTTCAGCGTTAATAATTTATAAGTAATTTGCCATTTTAAAGCAAGTCACTTTCTTTTAGCTCCTGGTTTGTCTCTGTAAGGAGGTGTAGCCTATTCTTTGAAGGCAGAATTATATTTTAGAAGTGGTTCGAATTCTAACATGTTATTACTGATGGATATTACACATGAACCGACACAATGTCTTTTAAGGCAAGTGTGTGATTTAAGCAGTGTTAAACTGGTAGCTATAAAATATAGTTAAAAGTTCAGCCTCATAGCTCCTGTGCTAAACTAAAGAAGCAAACTTCAGATACCAAACATGTCTTGGCTAATCATGAACATTTCATTTTTTGGCACAACTGTTCCTTTAAAATTAAAAGTGATGGATCTGAACGGACCGCAGTTCTTCTCGTCGCTCATGTCTCCGCAGTCATCATAACCATCACATTTCAGCTTCTGAGAAATGCAGGCATCATTTTCACAGTGGAATTTTTCAGGGCAACCTACACATTAAAAAACAAGCATATTTATACCATTATGACTATTGCATTAGCATGTTCATATGTTTATTTTCATGCATATTATTGAATTCAGTGAAAATTACACATTTAGAATAAGCAGTGAACATACGATCAAAGGGTTCGAAGGCTTCAAACTCTGCAGAGAAGCCCTTGTCTACATAGGACATGTCAGAGAAGAATTTGATATCTGTCTTATTGGTCTTGATGACGAGGGGTAGGTTTTCAGTGTTTTGTCCACACATCCTTAAACATAAGAAATTAAATATATTACCTAGCGGAATTATGTGGAAATGTTTGAGCCATTATGTTAATAGGAAAAATACTTTGTGAATGTGAAGACATCACCATTTAAATTTGTTTATATAAAAGTCAGCATTAATACACAGTAAGTAACATTAACAAAGTAACCAACACTGGTGTTAACAGGTATTAATTGGTATTAAATGAGAAAAACTGCCAGAATGTAAGCCATAACGTGAAAACTTGTTTCACAGATGTTCCACAACATTAAATGTAACTATAACTGGATAAAATGTATTATCTGTCGTTCTTGAACGAATCAAAATTGTTAGTGCTGGTAAACTGCTGTGGAATAGGAAGAATAAAACACTTCAGGGCATGCTGTTATTGGAAAATAATAATCAAAATAAGTTTATGGTGGTAATGTCACACATCACACAACCCCATCATGTACGTTAATTTTTATTTTGTTAACATTTCTTATGTGTATTAATGCTGAAGTTCCTGGTTTGTTCATGTTAACTAATGTGGTTAGTAAGGTTTACTCACTCGCTCGCTCACTCACTCACTCACACACTCACTTAGTCACCTCTTTGACCTCTAGTAAAAATAACTTTGCTTTCTGTGAAGGTCTAACCTGTTGCCATTAACCTCCAGGTAATCTTTAGTACAGTTGTCTGGGCTCTGTCCTGGATCAGTCAGTGAAAACTTGTTGAAATTTATTATGATGTGCTTTCCTTCTGGAACCTGAAAGAGGGAATAGAGATGGATTAACAGAAAAAAAAAGTGGGGGGAAAAAAGCAACAAAAATATGTTTTATTAAGTGACCCAGCACAATGTGCATGCCCAATTAAAGAAATTGTTTTGTTACTTTAATGTTCCAAACACACTGGATCTGAGGAGGATAACTGGAGGGAAAGCCTGGAGACATAAATGTGCCTTTCATCCCTGTTAGTTTCCCACCACACCCTGAATGAAGAGATGAGAGAGTTTCTTCATTGTTAGGACTTTGTAATATAATCCAAAGGATTATAGAACTCTATAGAGTTCTTCCTCTAGCATCACCTTGTAACTGTACCTTGGATTTCTGCAGGTACCTGAGAGTATTTCGCTCTGAAGCCTGGGAAATTCTTCTCTCCGTTTGTGACCAGAGTAACTAACATGATATTTCCAGAAGACAGGAAGACCAGCTGTTCATTGTGGGTGTAGTGTCCACATTTCCTGCATGTATATATAAGGAGTGGTGACAGTGATGTTTCACAGAATTATAACAATTATTATAATTACTAAATTACACACAGGGCAGTCATAAGCTAACATTTAAATAGCCATATTTAAAGCCAAATTACATTCGATTGGTTTTCCGAGTAGAAAAATCCTCTGCTAAGAACATGATGTTGCCGATGATTTAAGTCATACAAGTCAAAAAATGTGTAATAATCTAATACCTTATTAAAAAAAACCTGTGTTTTGCAACACTGCCATGCACTGACTTTGACTAGTTACTTTATTTAAAGCTTCTATTTATATTTTTCTGGCCCAGAAATTAGCATTTGTAATTTCAGCAGAGAGGGTGCGTTCGGTTGGGGAAAAGGGGAGACATCTTTAAAAGATTTCTTTAAAATTCACTTAGCAGGCAGCAGAAGGATCTACAAATTACAAACTGCACCATTACCCAACTGGGAAAACAAAAAAAGCACTTACTCTGCCATGACCTGATTCTCACTGGGCACCAGAGAATCATACACTCTAATGAAGTCATTGTGGCAGTCATTCTCCAAGTCTATCGCTGTAAACTCCAGACGAATTCTGTGGTTGGAGTCGGCACGGAGCTGCCACTCAGTGAAGATGTTGGCAGCATAGGAAGAATCAGGAAAGCCTGGAGACTGGATGATGCCCGTCTCACCCGCACGAGAGTGACGGAATTCCTTATAGTGACCTGACATCAGTAACAAGATTAGTAGATACCTGAAATTGTATGTGAAAGGATAAGAAAACAGAATAAAAAGCAGAGGTACAGTATATTACCTTTCAGAGTTGAAGTAACCAAGCGAGGATCCACAGCTGTGACAATGGATTTAACCCATTAATAAAAAAACAGCCCAAATGTCTTAGGTCAATGTATTGTTATACACAGCAAGCAGCCACAAACGTAATCATTTTAAGGAAAAACCCACCGGATGTGGCTGAATTCTGGAAAACAGTCAAAAATATTGGGACCATGTGTAAGGAGTGATAACTCATTTCCCAGTGTAAACTTGGAAAATTATTTTATATTTTAATATTTTAAAACTTGGAAACAACATTGTTTTAGTATGCATATATTAGGTTAGAGGTAGAGGTAGATGGGGCATCTTTCATTAGAATGGGAATGAAATCTTTAAATGCATTTTCTCTTTTCATTTTTGTTAACCAGAACTTAAAATAACTTCTGGTTGAGATGCAGTCCCCTCTGAAAGTACTGGAACACCAAGGCTAATTCTTTAGTTTTTGTTAAACACTGAAAACATTTAGGTTTGTGATCAAAAGATGAATGTGAAATGATAGATAAGAAATTCAGCTTTCATTTCTTGATCTGTTTTATTTACTATGTAAATGGTGTTATTTACTTTAAGACTATCTTTCCAATACTTTTGCTCTCCTAATAAGTGGGTAAAAGTGCCATGTTCTAAGTTGTTTAACACATCTAGTTGTAAATATCAGGAAATGAAAATTGAAATTCTGATATATATATATATATATATTATATATATATACATATATATAATATATGATATTCATCTTTTGATCTCAAATCCAAATGTCTTCAGTGTATAGCAATAACAAAAGAATTGAGTTCCAATACTTTCAGAGAGGACTGTATATGCAAAATTTGACAATGTGAAGGGTTTTCCCAGAAAACCAAACAGACAAAAAATGGAATGATAGTAAATTAAGTATTATTGATACCATTTTTAGTTACCTGCAGATACCATATTGTTGATAAGCAGACTCTTGGTGGGCTTGAGGTTCAGGATCAGCCTCCGTGCTTGTCCTTGCCCAGCGGTACGCATGAAGGACCCAATGGCTTCATCCACAGCAGATACCTGAGCCTCCGGCACACTGAACTCAGACATGAAATAGGCTATAACACTGTCATCACTTGACTCACTGAAACAGAGAGTAACTTTTTGTTATCATTCTGAGGTTCAATGTTTTGTAAGTGAGAAAATCTAAAAACCATTTGTATTGAGACAGTAAATAAAATTAAATAAAATTAATTTGTTCTAGGTAATGTTTTTCACTTTAATTGTGTCAGAACTCCCCTCAATTTCATCAAAACAAATTAATGTAAAGCCATTTTTTTCCCAATTAAGTTTTTTGCTCCAGTCTACCAGACCTTTTTGTTCATTTCAGAACTTGCTAATGAACTCAAAGCTCAATAATGAGTACTGTGAAGCAAGAAATGTAATTTTCATACCTGAAGGCTTGAACACTGGAGCTGACATAATATCTGGACAGTAATGGCACACTACTGTACATCTTTTTTATCTGAAAGACATAAATAAAGCTTGGAAGTTAGAAGCATAGGATGGTGATGTAGTGGGTAGTGCTACAGCCTCACATCTCAAGGATCCCTGGTTTGAGCCTGAGCTCAGGTTACTGTCTGTGTTGAGTTTCACATGTTCTCCAAGTTTCTTCTGGGTTCTCCAGTTTCTTCACACCTCCAAAAGTCATGCCAGTAGTTGAATTGGTATATCCCTAGGTGTGAACGTGTGTGTGGACTGGTCCCTTGGACCTGAGTGCCATTCAGGGTACAGTATATTCCTGCCTCACACCCAGTGTTCTTGAACCCAGGCTCTGAATTCACCATGACCCCAGCACATGTGATATTGGTATCATATCTAAACGAATCCCTAATTTTAGAAGTCTAGTAGGTGCTTAAATATTAAAGTGAAAAGATCAGGGTAAAATGTCATACATGACTCACTTGTTTGGATAGTTGAGAGGCCAGCCCTTTAAACTGAGCACTGCTGCTATCCTCATAAGAGTCTATGAATTTCCGATTGGTGACCGTCAGAGAACCACCAAAAACCTTTTTTATTCTTACGTCTGTTCTCACTGTATGAGACAGAGATACAAACAAAACAACAATACAATACAATACAATACAATCAGTGCTTCTGTATGGATCTGCAAATTGTACAGATTGAATACTCACAATGAAAGTTCCACACTAGAAGTCCTACTGTCAGTGCAGTGACTGCTGCCAATACGATCAGTGTGATTACTAAGATGGTTCTCAAGCATAATTTCTTCTTCTTCTTCAACTTCTTAGCATCAGACGTTGGAAGAAATTGCAGTGATGGGTCCAAGAGGTCATCCTACAATGGTGTAAAAATGGCAAAAATATAAATATAAATATAAAAAGGGTAGTTATGCAATTTATTTTTATGCAAGAAATTTTATAAATAAATAAAAAGATGCAATTTAGTATGTAAGACTGCAAAACACCTGTGCACTTAGTATTGAAACCAATGCATGGCAACATATTTAAAATTCATTGCAATATGAATAAAAGACTGACTGACTGCTCAAATAAAACCCCACACATCTGAGAAAAACACATTTTACAGAAATAATAATAAAACGTTTCATAAATTAGGAGGGCGTCCTGTGATATGAGCCATAGCCAAATAGCATAATAGAAAACACACACATACACATACACACACACACACACACACACACACACACACACACACACACACACACACACGACATAATAGATAAGCTATTGATAAGTATGTTTTGAAACCACACCCTTCTTCATTCTTGTCATGTCAGTGAAGTTTCTTTTTTCTCTCTTCTATGGGAAACATGTTGTGATGTTGTAAATTGCATATTTTAAACTCTAAAAAGTCCAAAGACCTAATAAATCAGCATAGATTTATTTTATGAACATAATCCAACTATTCAATTATAGACTCATTGTTGAATAATCATTATTGTTATTATTATTTTTGTTTTTTCCTTCCTTACCTTTCCACTTCATTTTTTAAATTAAAATTGTAATTAGATTTAAGTTCATGTTATTCGTAGTATTGTTTTTAGTTACTGAGTTGTGGATTAAACCCAACAGTTCAAGAGACCAGTTCAAATAGACGCATAACTCAATAACAAATATAATAAAAATTGGCTTGTGATTTCTACCACTGTAACAAATTTAAAAATCACATATACATGGGGGTTCCTGCACCACACTTCAACCCTAGTTGTATACAAGGTAATGGTTAATAACAAATGTATATCAATGACAGTGCTGTCCAGAACTGGACACTAATTGAATGTCATTCTTACAGTATTACCAAATAATATTACTCAAAACAATTACTATCCTATGCATGAAGGTTTATTCTATGGAAACTATATCAAAGGTGCAAGGATTGCCTAGAATCTGTATTTGCTCACAAATGATTTACCACATTTTAATTTATTGGCAAGGTAGAAGTTGTAAGTCTATGAAATATAATTTACAGCTCAAATAAGTGTGTGTACTTGGAAACTTTAACCATTGGAATAAAGTGTTAAAATATCTCCCTAACATTCAGAAGCCTGAAATACTCAAACACAGGATTTAGGTGCATAAAGCAAAGCTGGAGAGTCTTAATTTAACAAACCTTTTAAAATATAACTAACGCTCAGAAAAACAGGGGTACTAAACTGTACCCTTCCTTGTCACTGGGGTGGTACTCTCAAGGGTACATCTTTTATGTATCTTTTGTGTATCTTTTACCTGGAAAGGTCCATGTAGTCTACACCTTTAAATTATTATTATTATTAAAAGCTAATTAGAGGTACAAGCATGGTCCTCAAGGTCCAATTATGTGCCTTAAATATTTTTTTAAAGGTATGCTACATTCACATTACAATCTAAAAGATAAACACCAAAGGTAGAAATGTACCATTGAGGCTACCACCCCAGTAACAAAGAATAGTACAGTTTAGTGTATGGCTTTATAAATCCCTTTTAAACTATAATAACCCAATTGTTATAACATATTGTCTAACTGTAAGCTGTTGAGCTTAGAAACAAAGTAGAAAGGTCTGGTCATTATCATGACAGTCTATTAGCATTCTAGCATTTTAATGAAAATTAGCATTCTAGCATTTAAAAATGAATTCGGTGCAATTGCGTGAAGCATACCGGGTGTTTCAGGCTGTCTTCAGTTCCATTCCCGAGAGACTCCATAGTATTGTCTGGATACAGAAGGCTTTAATGAGGGTTATAACTCGCAATATTTCATAGAGGCCTCGCAAAAAAATAAAAATAATAATAAATAAAAATAATTTGTAAAAAAATTAGTAAAAACAGTTATCAAAAACAATACAAAACCTGTAATGTAATACTTCCGGTAGCGTCAGACACTACTTTGGTACACTATTTAGCAGGCTAAATTGCGGTTTGAGTGTAGCCCAGGTCGCTTGCTTCTACTTCTGTGAACTTCCTTACAAAGCCGTCAGTTTGAACCCAAATGAATGATAAAATCGAGTAAAACAATGAGGTTTCTAGTTAGTTCAGGTCTACAACTAGTTCTGTTCTCTAATGAACCTGTACAGCAGTGTAAAGGCGGGGCAACATGAGCCTGCCTAAAGCCTAAATGAGAGCTAAAAAAACAAACAAAAACCCCACACATTCCACCCTATGGTATATTAAATCATTTCTTTTCAGTTAAACCACAGCGCTACTGTTGAGAAGGTGTTGCTTAATTTTCTATAACAGCATCTCTGACAATACCAGTGGAGTGTCTGGCCGCTTTATGTCCTCACCCCCAGGGTGCCCTCATGTCTGTGTTACCTTCTGGCTCTCCCATTTAGTTATGCTGTCATAGCTATTCTTTCTGAAGTCACAAAGTCTACATTTTCTTAAACCATTACAGAACATTAGCATACTTAACAATCTCTCTCTATCTCTCTCTCTCTCTCCCACTCTCCCCCCCTCTCTGTGTAGAGCTACACATGTTACTCCTGCTGCCTGATGAGATACCAGTGATCCAGACCTTTAATTAACATTTATGGAAGGAGTCTCCAGTGTCAGCAGTTTTCTTTATGTTTTCCACCAAGTCAAAGTCTTCAGGATGAAAGGGAGAGAGAGAAAATTCTTCAGGATGAAAGAGAGAGAAAAGTCTTTCTTTAACAGAGAGAAAAAAAAGAGAGGCTGGTGTGGGAACAACTATTTATAGCTGTTATTAATGGTACTGGGAACTAACTTGTTGTGTGGAAGTTCCACAGCATTAAATGTAACTATAAACAGATGACTATAAACAAAAATATGATGTGCCATTCTTAAAAAAAAAACCCAAACCAAAACACACACACACACACACACACACACACACACACACACACACACACACATATATATATATATATATATATATATATATATATATATATATATATATATATATATATATATATATATATATATATATATATATATATATATATATATATATATATTGTTGTAAATAATTAAATGTAATTGTTAGCCAAATGCTGTGGTATAAGAGGATAAAAAAGCTTCAGGATGTGCTGTTATTAGAAAATCATCACCTTGATAAATGTAACAGTTACTTATATTGGTAAGACATAATAAATTAGTCTGTAGTAAAGATTAAATTAGACTCAAATTATACTATTATACTATATAAATTAGACTATATAAATTAGACTACAAAGACTGGTATTAAATTTAACACCAGTAGAGGGCAGTGCTTAACATCTTTTGTCGACTGTATCTCACACTGGTTTCCTTTCTATTAAGGAAGTAATGCTGGAAAAGTTGCATAAGAAGATAGCGAAGGTGTACAGGAACTTTGTGAGATGGACAGAGGATAATCAGAGCCTACTGCAGATGCTAACAAGCATTGAGGAGCAACTGATGTTGTAGTGTATGTGGTCCTGGTGCAAATGTATCAAGCACAGGAGTATTGATTAATTTTTACACATCATGACCTCAGTATTATTTATTATTATATTATATTATTATACTATTATACTAGTATAATCTGGCATTATGATCAACCGCATAAAGTTCATACTTGGGAGCTATTTTATTGATTTATTTTATTTTATTTAAGTTTTTGGATTCTTGGTTCCCAGCTTGATTCCGAGTAAACTGCAAATCCTGAAAATTATGCAAAAAAAAAAATTAAAAAAATAACAATAAATAAACAAACAAATAAATAAATAAATAAAAGAGTGATGTGTAATTTTTAAAACACAAAGGATTATGTAGACTATAATAAAAATGGATAACTGCCAAAAAGCTTTTTGAAAACATGTATCAGACATACATTATTTTTAAAATGTAGTAAGACAAACTAAGAAATAAAAAAGTGATGCAGGGCCTAAATGAAACAAACTAGGGGAAATTAGGTAATATGTGATTAGTAGTTCAATAAGGGTTGTTGTGATTAATGACTTTAGTAATGACAAATATTTTACAAATGGTGTGATAAAGCATCATACCACCTCGTCACTGATTATTTTCCAATAATAGCATGCCCTGTTATTCATTTCTTATTCACACTTAATAATTTGCAGTTAATATTTGGCAACTTCAGAGTGACATTAACCAGGAAGCTTTCTTAAACTATATACACTCTTAGAAAAACCCTTAAGGGTTCCTTAGTTCCTCTTCTGAGGGAATCCTTGAAGGTTCTATGTAGAACGCTACAACCAGAGCTGGTAAAAGTACCAAAATACTTTATTCAATAAAAGTGCAATTACTCATCTAAATAAATACTCTTGTAAAAGGTGAAGTACAGCTTCAAATCTGTTGTGTTCTGCTATAAATGTATACTTCACGCAAGTAGGGTTGCACTAGTGAATGGTATAACATGCACTGAACACTAGGGAGAGTAGGAGACTTACATAAGAAATGTGTATAGAATAATGTGCTATGGAGTAAAGTCTTTTCAAAGGGTTGTCTGTCCTCCACTGAATTCACTTTCTACACCTAAACATAAAATTATTTTCTGGAGCTAAAACAGAACAGTGTAAAATCTTAAATTTACTTGAAGTTTGAAAGATTCATAAATGAAAAGGAGCTTGCCTCATATCAAACACTGATTATAGTTCCTGATGGTAAATTAGTGCCCCTTTCACCAAGGAATGTGTGAAATGTGTGAAAATATTAGCTAAGACTAACTAAAGCCTGATTCCTAATCTCTAAGATGTTAGTATGATAATAACTACATAATACAATAACTACTAACCAATAATACAAACTAGCTGAATACTAATCGTTAGCTGTTACAATACAAATGACGGTGATAAATAAAACATGTTTGTAGCAGTAGATTACAGTGATGATATTAGATCTCATTCTTGATATTATATTATTATATTATGTTATATATGGACTCCTTGAATACACACACACACACACACACACACACACACACACACACACACACACACACACACACATATATATATATATATATATATATATATATATATATATATATATATATATATATATATATATATATATATATATATATATATATATATATATATGTATATATATATATATATATATATATATATATATATATATATATATATATATATATATATATATATATATAGTGCCCTCCACTAATATTGGCACCCTTTGTAAATATGAGCAAAGAAGGCTGTGAAAATGTTTCTTTATTGTTTAACCTTTTGATCTTTTGTTCAAAAAATTCACAAGAATACTCTGCTCTCATGGATATCAAACAATTGCAAACAAAACACAGGTTTATAAAAAAAAAAAACAAAAAAAAAAAACCCTCCAGTAATTGTTGTACACCTATATTTAACGAAGTTTTTTTTTTTTTTTTTTTTTTTTTTTTTTGGATAAACCTGTGTTATGTTTGCAGTTGTTTGATATTCATGAGAGCAGAGTATTTTTGTGAATTTTTTTTAACAAAAGATCAAAAGGTTAAACAATAAAGACAATTTTCACAGCCTTCTTTGCTCATATTTACCAAAGGTGCCAATATTAGTGGAGGAAACTGTATGTGAATGGCAAAAGTATGTGAATCTTTAGCATTTAATTTGAAGGTGACGTCAGGTGTTTCAATCAATGGGAGGACAATCAGGTGTGAGTGAGCACCCTGTTTTATTTAAAGAACAGAGATCTATGAACGTCTGATCTTCACAACACATGTTTGTGAAAGTGCATCATGGCATGAACAATGGAGATTTCTGATGACTGCAGAAAAAGAGTTGTTGATGCTCATCAGGCTTGACAGATTGTGTACAAATGGAGGAAATTCAAGACCATTGTTACCCTCCCCGGGAGTGGTCGACCAACAAAGATCACTCCAAGAGCAAGATGTGTAATAGTCTATGTGGTCACAAAGGAACCCAGGGTAACTTCTAAGCAGCTAAAGGCCTCTCTCACATTGGCTAATGTTAATGTTCATGAGTCCACCATCAGGAGGACACTGAACAACAACAGTGTGCATGGTAGGGTTGCAAGGAGAAAGTCACTGCTCTCTAAAAAGAACATTGCTGCCTGTCTGCATTTGCTAAAGATCACATGAACAAGCCAGAAGGCTATTGGAAAAATGTTTTGTTACTCCAGCATAAGAACCTTATCCCATCTGTGAAACATGGTGGTGGTAGTGTCTTGGTTTGGGCCTGTTTTGCTGCATATGAGCTGCTTGCCATCATTGATGGAACAATGAATTCGGAATTATACCAGTGAATTCTAAAGGAAAATGTCATCTGTTCATTAACTGAATCTCAAGAGAAAGTGGGGCATCCAACAAGACAACGACTCTAAGCACACAAGTCATTCTACCAAAGAATGGTTAAAGAAGAATAAAGTTACTGTTTTGGAATGGCCAAGTCAAAGTCCTGACCTTAATCCAATAGAAATGTTGTGGAAAGACCTGAAGCAAGCAGTTCATTGAGGAAACCCACCAACATCCCAGAGTTGAAGCTGTTCTGTATTGAGGAATGGACTAAAATTCCTCCAAGCCGTTGTAAAGGACTGATCAACAGTTACCAGAAATGTTTAGTTGCAGTTATTGCTGCACAAGGGGGTCACACCAGATACTGAAAGAAAAGATTCATATAATTTTGCCACTCACAGATATGTAATATTGGATCATTTTCCTCAATAAATAAATGACCAAATATAATATTTTTGTCTCACTTGTTTAATTGGGTTCCCTTTATCTACTTTTAGGACATATTTATGCAGAAATATAGAAAACTCCAAAGGGTTCACAAACTTTTAAGCACCAATGTGTGTGTGTGTATATATATATATATATATATATATATATATATATATATATATATATATATATATATATATATATATATATATATATATATATAGTATCTCACAAAAGTGAGTACACCCCTCACATTTTTGTAAATATTTTATTATGTTACGACACTGGGGTTAAGAGGGAGACAGGATGCACTCGCAGGGGAAAGTGGTCAGTTTATTAGGTACAAACAAAAGGGCACATTCAAAAGTGATGGGACAACAACACAATAAATACAGAGACAAGCACGTCACTTTTCCAAAAAGGGGTTAGCCACAGATGAGAACACTTACAGGGCAAAAACCCAGAAAATCATGAAACAGTAATCCAAAGGCTTTCAGGGCAAAAATCCAGGAAATCATGAGACAGTAGTCCAAAGGCTCACAGGGCAAAAATCCAGGAAATCATGAAACAGTAATCCAAAGGCTTACAGGGCAAAAATCCAGGAAGTAGCGAGACATACATTCAGGAACCCGGGAACGCCGGGTAAACAAAAACTTAAGAACTAGCACAAGGACCAGGGAACACCTGGTAAACAAAAACCTAGGAAAAACTACGAAGCTTTAGCTTCCTCGCTACCTATCATTATCATCAGTTATTCTAAATCAATACTCCGCTATCAAGTGGACAAAAATAGGGGTTTTAGTAACAAAGGTAATCAAAAGCAAACGAGAAGAAATGCACGACACCTGGAAACAATAATCAGACAATAACGAGAGAACCAATGACAGAACATGGGAGGAAACAATGTGACACAAACCCAACGGACCAATAAGGAAGCGGGGGAAGAGACATGACGTAAACAAAAACAGAGGAGCACATGGCAACGTAAACAAAACCAGAGTCTTTGTGAATGGAAAGTCCAGCGGAGAGTTTTTTAATAGCGCTAGAAAGCGCGCAGACATGCTGCTCCGTAGCAGGGCAGCGAGATATGCTGCTCCTTCCCGGAGCAGCGATTGGCGAGAGCTAACAGAGCCCCCCCCCTAAGGCGCGGCTCCCGAAGCGCCGCAAGTTTTGTCTGTTCTGGCGGACCCGGGCCCCTGGGCAGGATTGGCACATCTGCCCCCCTGAACCCGAGGCTGGTGCAGTTCAATGTCCCGCAGTCAGAGCCGAATGTGTCGTGTTGTGGACGAGTGCTTGGACGAGTGCTTGGACGAGTGCTTGGACCGATGCTTGGCCTGGATCTCAGAGCTGCGCGTGACTTGGTGTTTGGCCTGGATCTCGGAGCTGCACGTGACCTGGAGCTTGGCCTGGGTCGCGGAGCTGCGCGTGACCTGTTGCTTGGCCTTGGAACCCGGACTGGAACCAGGACTGGACTCCGATTCAGCTCCTGGATTAGGGACAGGCACAGAGACAGACTGGGAAACAGACTGGGGAATGGGACAGAATATAGGACAGAGGATGGGACAGAGAACTGGGTATGGAACTGGAAAGAGAATTAAATTAGACCCAGAACCATAAACAAATTCAAAAACGTGGTTGGAAACAGGGCTGGAAATCAAATTGGGGACAGTGGAGGAGACAGTGGAGGAGACAGTGGAGGAGACAGTGGAGGAGACAGTGGAGGAGACAGTGGAGTGAGTTGGGTTGGAAACGGAGCTGAAAACGGAACTGGGAGTTAGATCAGCCTCCGAACTGAGAATGAGACCCAAGACAGCATTGGAGATTGGGCTGGAGACAGAGGAAGGGACAGGGCTGGAGACAGAGGAGGGGACAGGGCTGGAGACAGAGGAGGGGACAGGGCTGGAGACAGAGGAGGGGACAGGGCTGGAGACAGAGAGTGAGCTGGGTTAGAAGCGGAGCTGGGAGTGAAATCACCCTCTGAACTGAGAAGGAGGGCTAACACCCATCCCGAAATCAAACCTATGTAGCCATCATAGAGATCAGGAACTGAACTTGGAACATGGTCGGAACCTGGGCTTGGACTTGCAACTGGACTAGGAACTAAACAAGGAACTCGACTGGGACTGGGAGCAGGACTGGGAACAGGATTAGGAGCAGGACTGAGAACTGGATTGGGAACTGCATTGGGAGCAGGACTGAGAACTGGATTGGGAGCAGGACTGGGAACAGGATTGGGAGCAGGACTGGGAACCGGATTGGGAGTAGAACTGGGAACCGGACTGAGAACCGGATTAGGAGCAGGACTGGGAACAGGACTGGGAGCAGGACTGAGAACTGGATTAGAAACTGGCCTTTGAATAGGGCAGAAATCTGGGAATGGACTTGGACATGAACTAGGACTAGGGCAGGAACCTGGACATGGACTTGGACTAGGGCAGGAACGTGGACATGGACATGGACATGGACTTGGACTAGGGCAGGAACCTGGACATGGACTTGGACATGGATTAGGATTAGGGCAGGAACCTGGACATGGACATGGACTAGGACTAGGGCAGGAACCTGGACATGGACTTGGACAGGAACCTGAACATGGACTCAATTTTGATTTAAAACATAGGCTAGGACTTGGAATGGAGGTCATCCCGTGGACCTCAGATAGGGACTGAGCTTGAGAAGAGACCATCCCGTAGGCCTCTGACTTGAACATGACTTTGGAGGAGGTCAACCCGTGGACCTCAGATATGAATTGGACAGGAGTGGAGGTCTCTTCTAGAACCTCTGGCAAGACTGTGGCTTGGGCGGAGGTTTTCTCGTGGACCTCCGATATGAGCAGGCCAGGAGAGGAGGTTTCCTCTTGATTCTCGGGCTGGAGCTCGGTGCTGGAGGTCGCCATGTTAACCTCCCTGAGCAGCTCCGCTGTGGAGACCTTCTGCTGGGCCTCCGGCTGGAGCTCGGGGCTGGAGGTCGCCACGTTAACCTCCCTGAGCAGCTCCGCTGTGGAGACCTTCTGCTGGGCCTCCGGCTGGAGCTCGGGGCTGGAGGTTTTCTCGTGGACCTCCGATACGAGCAGGCCAGGAGAGGAGGATTCCTCTTGATTCTCTGGCTGCTGCTTGGGGCTGGAGGTTGCCTTGTTAACCTCCAGTTGTAGCTCCCTTGAGGAGACTTCCTGCTGGGTCTCCAGCTGGAGCTCGGGGCTGGAAGTCGCCATGTTAACCTCCAGTTGTAGCTCCCTTGAGGAGACTTCCTGCTGGGTCTCCGGCTGGAGGTCGCCATGTTAACCTCCAGTTGTAGCTCCCTTGAGGAGACTTCCTGCTGGGTCTCTGGCTGCTGCTTGGGGCTGGAGGTCGCCATGTTAACCTCCAGTTGTAGCTCCCTTGAGGAGACTTCCTGCTGGGTCTCCGGCTGGAGCTCGGGGCTGGAGGTCGCCATGTTAACCTCCAGTTGTAGCTCCCTTGAGGAGACTTCCTGCTGGGTCTCCGGCTGGAGCTCGGGGCTGGAGGTCGCCATGTTAACCTCCAGTTGTAGCTCCCTTGAGGAGACCTCCTGCTGGGTCTCCTGCTGGAGCTCTGAGGGTGCCCGCCGGTGGAGCCGTTTATGCACCCGCCAGCTGCCCTTGAAACAGCTTTGGGAGCAGAAGTAGCTGCTCCTTACTCCCTGGTTCCTGCAGGTGGGGCACTGCAGGATGGCTGGTCGGGTGCATCCCTCGGTGGAACACTCCTGGTTTTGGGGATGAGAGGTGCAGGCCGCCACGTTAGCCCGCTTACTCCCATAATGTTCCAGGAAAGAGTGGCTAGGTCGGTCGCCCAGATGGTCCTTCCCCAAAAAGGTCCTGAGGTCGGGTTGGAAGTCTGGGCTTCCGAACACCTGGACCAGTAGATCCACAAAGCCCGAAACTGTCTTGAGTTTCGTGGATCCACTGGCAAGGTGAAGCTCCGCCCATTGGCGAGCAGAGCCGACCAAGCGAGAGAGGAGGAACCCCACCCACTGTTCCTCGTCGGGCTTGGGGTCCTCCAAACTCAGGAAATATATTTGTGCCTGCAAACAGAAGCATTGTGGCCAGGTGGAAAAGCCGTCATACTCGTCGGGGGGATAAACAAAGGTCCATTGGGGAAAAAAAATTGATTTGTATGCAGGCATTTGAAATGTGGCGTGGCGTGGCATGGCGTGGCGTGCCCTCACTTTCCCCGCTGCATCCATTTTTTGGCGGAGTATTTTGTTACGACACTGGGGTTAAGAGGGAGACAGGATGCACTCGCAGGGGAAAGTGGTCAGTTTATTAGGTACAAACAAAAGGGCACATTCAAAAGTGATGGGACAACAACACAATAAATACAGAGACAAGCACGTCACTTTTCCAAAAAGGGGTTAGCCACAGATGAGAACACTTACAGGGCAAAAACCCAGAAAATCATGAAACAGTAATCCAAAGGCTTTCAGGGCAAAAATCCAGGAAATCATGAAATAGTAATCCAAAGACTTACAGGGCAAAAATCCCAGAAATCATGAAACAGTAGTCCAAAGGCTCACAGGGCAAAAATCCAGGAAATCATGAAACAGTAATCCAAAGGCTTACAGGGCAAAAATCCAGAAAATCATGAAACAGGAATCCAAAGGCTTACAGGGCAAAAATCCAGAAAATCATGAAACAGTAATCCAAAGGCTTACAGGGCAAAAATCCAGGAAGTAGCGAGACATACATTCAGGAACCCGGGAACGCCGGGTAAACAAAAACTTAAGAACTAGCACAAGGACCAGGGAACACCTGGTAAACAAAAACCTAGGAAAAACTACAAAGCTTTAGCTTCCTCGCTACCTATCATTATCATAAGGAACATATAGTTATGTTTAGCTATCACGAGTCACTTTCAGTTATTCTAAATCAATACTCCGCGATCAAGTGGACAAAAATAGGGGTTTTAGTAACAAAGGTAATCAAAAGCAAACGAGAAGAAATGCATGACACCTGGAAACAATAATCAGACAATAACGAGAGAACCAATGACAGAACATGGGAGGAAACAATGTGACACAAACCCAACGGACCAATAAGGAAGCGGGGGAAGAGACATGACGTAAACAAAAACAGAGGAGCACATGGCAACGTAAACAAAACCAGAGTCTTTGTGAATGGAAAGTCCAGCGGAGAGTTTTTTAATAGTGCTAGAAAGCGCGCAGACATGCTGCTCCGTAGCAGGGCAGCGAGATATGCTGCTCCTTCCCGGAGCAGCGATTGGCGAGAGCTAACATATTATATCTTTTCATGGGACAACACTGAAGAAATGACACTTTGCTACAATGTAAAATAGTGAGTGTACAGTTTGTATAACAGTGTAAATTTGCTGTCCCCTCAAAATAACTCAACACACAACCATTAATGTCTAAACCACTGGCAACAAAAGTGAGTACACCCCTAAGTGAAAATGTCCAAATTGGGCCCAATTAGCCATTTTCCCTCCCCAGTGTCATGTGACTCGTTAGTGTTACAAGGTCTCAGGTGTGAATGGGGAGCAGGTGTGCTAAGTTGGGTGTTAGCACTCTCACACTCTCTCATACTGGTCACTGGAAGTTCAACATGGCAGCTCATGGCAAAGAACTCTCTGAGGATCTGAAAAAAAGAATTGTTGCTCTACATAAAGATGGCCTAGGCTATAAGAAGATTGCCAACACCCTGAAACTGAGCTGCAGCACGGTGGCCAAGACCATACAGCGGTTTAACAGGACAGGACTGCTGCAGAGGTTGAAGGGGTGGGGGGTCAGCCTGTCAGTGCGCAGACCATACGCTGCACACTGCATCAAATTGGTCTGCATGGCTGTCGTCGCAGAAGGAAGCCTCTTCTAAAGATGATGCACAAGAAAGCCCGCAAACAGTTTGCTGAAGACAAGCAGACTAAGGACATGGATTCCTGGAACCATGTCCTGTGGTCTGATGAGACCAAGATAAACTTATTTGGTTCAGATGGTGTCAAGTGTTTGTGGCGGCAACCAGGTGAGGAGTACAAAGACAAGTGTGTCTTGCCTACAGTCAAGCATGGTGGTGGGAGTTGCATGGTCTAGGGCTGCATGAGTGCTGCCGGCACTGGGGAGCTACAGTTCATTGAGGGAACCATGAATGCCAACATGTACTGTGACATACTGACATACTGACACAGAGCATGATCCCCTCCCTTCGGAAACTGGGCCGCAGGGCAGTATTCCAACATGTTAACGACCCCAAACACACCTCCAAGACAACCACTGCCTTGCTAAAGAAGCTGAGGGTAAAGGTGATGGACTGGCCAAGCATGTCTCCAGACCTAAACCCTACTGAACATCTGTGGGGCATCCTCTAACGGAAGGTGGAGGAGCACAAGGTCTCTAACATCCACCAGCTCTCTGATGTCGTCATGGAGGAGTGGAAGAGGACTCCAGTGGCAACCTGTGAAGCTCTGGTGAACTCCATGCCCAACAGGGTTAAGGCAGTGCTGGAAAATAATGGTGGCCACACAAAATATTGACACTTTGGGCCCAATTTGGACATTTTCACTTAGGGGTGAACTCACTTTTGTTCCCAGCGGTTTAGACATTAATGGTTGTGTGTTGAGTTATTTTGAGGGGATAGCAAATTTACACTGTTATACAAGCTGTACACTCACTACTTTACATTGTAGCAAGGTGTCATTTCTTCAGTGTTGTCCCATGAAAAGATATAATAAAATATAATATCTCACTTTTGTGAGATACTGTATATATATATATATATATATATATATATATATATATATATATATATATATATATATATATATATATATATATATATATATATATATCAGTATATATGATTTTATGAATACATGATTGTAGAGAAATATAGTGATGTATGAAAATGAAGCCGATCTTCAGAAATGTACTGAGTAAAAGTCAAAAGTATTAGGTGAAAGAGAAATGCAAGTAAGGTACAGATACAAAAAAAACAGACTAATGTACAATAACAAAGTAACTATGCTTGTAGTATAGTATAGGCTAGATATTCATGACCCCGTCCTTTCCTTGGAACCCAGGTACCTCTCAGAAACGAGCACAGCCCTAATGCCAAGTAACTGATTCAAATTTAGATTTGAGAAGATACAAATTACTAGTTTTTTTTTTGGTCTCATAATTTTTGGGGGCCATTTCCCATTAATCTCCTAAGTTTCGGGCATCCACTGCACTTTTGCACAGGAGCCACCAATAAGGCAATATGAGGACTAACACTAGGCTTCCTTCCTAACATGTGACGCCATCACATCTTTCTAACCTGCTGCTTCATCCAGTGCTATATCGCATTTTGAAGAGAGTGCTAACTGCCCTCTTCCATATGCACAAATTAACAGATGACCATGATTGGCTAGTGTCACTCAGAATAAGGGTCTCCCAATTACAGATTTCTGGCAACTCTGGATCTACTGATGATGAAGTGAACACAGTGTCTTGTAATACCTCAGACTTCTGGTCTTCTGTTTTTCAATCTAGCCACCAACATAAATACATAAAGAGCTAAAGGTCATAGGCCATTGCTGACTTCACCCACCTCTAAACCCTTAAACTATCAACTTTCCTACCATTTCCTCACCAGGAGTATCTGGTATTTTAGGCCTCTAACATTCATCATTCCACTCTAGTTTGATACTCTTGGGTGCAAACTGATGACACACTTCTGTAGAGTAAATATTTTTGTTTGTCAAACATAGGTGAATGAAATACAGCAGGGGGCTTTAAAAAACACCCCAAAGCCTAATCATTAATGCATTAATTATTCATACACTGACAGCAATTTATGACCCCTCCATCATGCAGCTGAAAAACAAGAGTCCTCTATGGGAAGTCAATGAGGATGCACTGGAGACTTGAGCCATGGAGCTCTTTGAAACTTATTAATCTTTAAAATAGTAGTATAGAATAGAAAAGTGTACCATGACTCAGTGTTGCATGGGATTTGGTCTCATTTTTGTTTCAAATTTGTGTCTAGCTATACTTTGTATTTGTACATCGGGACATCGTGTTGCATGGTTTTTGCTTGTTTAAAGATTTGAAGTATCTGTGTAAATAATTATAAAGTTATTGCTGTGTCATTCCCAAGTTCCTGTCCACAGAGTCTTAATACACCCTAGTTTATGGCCCAGGAGACAGTGTGTTTTTCATAACTATGACAGGATAGCATGCTTGATAGACAGTTCATGGATAAATAATTCATGGATGTAGTAATGAGAGCACAGGGGAGGTGCTGGGGTTTGAGAGATTGTTGATGCACCTATACCCATGAGCTTTGGCCTATCCATCAGAGCTTTCATAATCTTGCTGCTTTAACTGGGCAGTCTGCACTAGTGAATTAGAAGGTTTTTGAGTTCAAATCCCAGGGTTGTCAGTTTTGATCTTGAGCGAGGACCTTAACCTTCACTCATGGCTTCCCCTACACTCTGACCCCAGTGTCAATCCTAATTGAGTTGTGCAAAGAAAGCATTTTATTGTACTGTACAGACATGGGGCTGCACGGTGGTAGTATTGCCACTTCACAGTTCTAGGGTCCCTGTTTCGATCCTAAGCTTGGGAGCAAAGTTTCTGTGCATGTTCTCTCTGTGTCTGCATGGGTTTCCTCTGGGTTCTCTAGTTTCCCCCATCCCCTGCCAGTAGGTGAATTGGCTACTCTAAATTAAATGCTTGTGCATGGTACCCTGCAGTGGACTGGTGTCCCATCCAGGGTTTATTCCTCTCTCTCACCCAGTGTTCCTGGGATAGGCTTGGGATCAACTACAACCCTGACCAGAATAAAGAAGTAACAAGCTGAATGAATGAATAAAGAATAAAGAAAGAACCCATATATACTAATCGGAAAATCTTCATTCCAATTTGATATTTAGCAAATAAACATTTGGGTCACAATATGGAAAGCCATTTGTCCCCTGAATGGGTACTTAAGATTTAACTGGGCCTGTTTCAAATTGGGCCTTGGCTTGTTAAAATAAATAAAATAATAAATATAAAATATAATAATAATAAATAAAATAATAATAAAATATTTCCAAGAAAATAAAATGTAGGGAAATATTGAAGCATTGGGGTGGCATATATCTCATAAAAATTTAGGATTATCTTTTTGCATGGTGAAACAAATGAATGACTCAGTTAGGACTTGTTTGTCCAGCACATCCCATAGATGCTCATTCGGATTTAGATCTGGGGAATTTGGAGGCCAATTCAACACCTTGAACTCTTAGTCATGTTCCTCGAACCATTCCTAAACAATTTTTGCAGTGTGGCAGGGAGCATTATCCTGCTGAAAGAGGCCACTGCCATTAGTGATTACTGTTGCCATGAAGGGGTGTACTTGGTCTGAAACAATGTTTGGGTAGGTAGTACTTGTCAAAGTAACATCCACATGGATACCAGGACCCCAGGTTTCCTAGCATGACTGCCTCCACCGGCTTGCAAGCTGTGATGCATTGTGTGTTCTGACACCTTTCAATCATAGCCAGCATTAACTTTTCCATCAATTTGCAGTACAGTAGCTCTTCTGTGGGACTGGACCAGACAGGCTAGCCTTCGCTCCCCTTGCGCAACAGAGTGTTTCTCTATCAGAAAAGGTTCAAAATAAGAACAGATTTAGGAAGTTAAGCACCGTTAACCATACAAAGAACACCTTAAATACTGTAGCTAGGCTGGACACTTTATCCTTTATTATATTTATACTTTAAATCATTAATAGTTTTGTGTACTGGAGCCTTCAGAATCCTCACATCACCTTCTGATAGTGTAAACACCAAGTCATACCACAAATAATGCTTACAAAACCTCTTGGTTTTCTAGATCCTGTATAAGATGGACTATGTCAAACATAATCCCAACAAACTTATCCCATTGAAAAAAGAACTCTAGTCCCTTTAATATGTGCATTTCTTTAATGATTAGTGTCTTAGCAATAAGTGACTTAAATATTACAGATTTTAGCAATAATATGTATGTATTCAATGGCAGTATTACAGAAAATATGGCACATGGATGTCCAGAAATAAAAGTTCAAATATCTTTGTAAATTATCAGTATTGTTATAAATAATTAGACTTGCTAACACACGTGCACACCCACACACACACACACACACACACACACACACACACACACACACACACACACACACACACACACACACACACACACACACACACACACACACACACACACACACACACACACACACACACACACTATGGATGCTACATAAGTCCAGTAATGGAAGGCTCCTTTCTGTTCAGCTGGAGCACATGGGACCTTGACAGTCTGTGGTATTTTTTCAACCTAAAACTCAGGTTGGTATCTTACACACTTCTAAAACATTTTCAAGATTGATATCAAGTTTGATATCTATCTTACAGACACATGAATATAAATATCATGAATATAAATATAGGTAGTTCCATGTTTGGGGTTCCATTTAGCCCTATAAAATAATTCTTTCAACATTAAATCTAGGAATGTATGCATTCAACCATTCAAAAATGTGTTGACCCATTTCAGATAACAACTCTCTCTCTCTTTCTCTCTTTCTTTTTTTTTTAATACAAGGGTTCTTTGCTGACAGTGGCTACATTTTGCTCTTAAATGAGTAACAGGGTTGAAAGTAACCGCATTGAGAGGTTGTTGTTGTTGTTGTTTTTTAAACATAGAATTAAGAAATACACAAACTGTGGTGAAGTAGCATCCATTATTATGCATGAATGGCTTAATAAATTATTTATTTAAAATGTGTTATTATTTTTTAAATAAATAATTTACATTTAATCTATAATTTAGGTAACAGGGTTATACTTTGTAACCTCATCAGTCAATATCACAATATCATTGAAAAAAAAAACAAAACCTGTGACTTGAGGAATATTCCAAATACACTTTATGGCCAAAAGTATGTGGACACCTGACTATCACACCCATATGTGGGCCTTCCTCAAACTGTTGTCACATAGTTGGAAGCACACAATTGTCTCAGATGTCTTTGGTAATGGTAAATGGTCTGCACTTAGTGCCTTTCAACCTTTGCGGTTCACAAAGCGCTTTACACTGTGTCTCATTCACCCATTCACGCACACACACACACACCAATGACAGCAGAGCTACCATGCAAGGCACCTGCCTGCCATCGGGAGCAACTTGGGGTTCAGTGTCTTCAGTGTTTTCAACCATTCAAAGCGTTAACCCATCTCAGATAACAATATCTCTTTTTTTTTTTACAAGCAATCTTTGCTGACAGTGGCTGCACTTTGCTCTTAAATGAGTAACAGGGTCGAAAGTAACAGGGTTAAGATTTTTCTTAAATCATAAAATTAGAGAATACACAAAAAGTGCTGTAGATTTTGTTGGTTTTATTAATGTTTTAAGTCATTTATCTGAAATATGTACACACCATACATAGGGTGTTGTGAAGGAAAACCTGTTTTAAATGTTTTTTTTTTGTTTGTTTTTTATCTTTAATGTGCATACATATTTGTAAATTTAATATCAGCTGGACACAATTGGCACTTTAATTCATGGACTCCATATATGAATCCATATATCTTCCTGTTTTTGGAAGATTTAGTATGAAATTTCATGAGCCTTTATTCTTTTTGTCTGCAGCATATGGCGACAATCAACATCACAGACGCCAAGCTGTCGTTCACCTACGAACAGGTCTACAAGGTGGACTTTGATGCTGCCACTGTGACTAAAATTGTGGTAACAGTTCTGATGTCTCTGTTTTTTGTGTATATAAACTACATCATGCTTTTTGCATTAGGGAGTAAGTCCATATTCCATGAAACACCCCGGTACATTTTGTTTGCCCACATGCTTCTCAATGATTCGATCCTCCTCCTGGTCACAACTGTAATGTACGCCATGTCTCTTGCCGTTGCAAATGTAGCCAAGGCTATCTGTTCACTGTTAGTCTTGATCTCCACTTGTACTTTCCAGAATGCTCCTTTGACCCTGGCTCTGATGTCACTGGAGCGCTATGTGGCTATCTGCTTCCCTCTGAGGCACTGCACTATCGCCACACCGAAAAGCACAGCCATTGCTCTAGGAATCATTTGGTACGTCACCTCAATGAATATTTTGACAGACATCATGTTTGACTTAGTCACTGATCCAAGCCAATTACTTAAGATCACATTTTGCACAAGAGAGAAACTTTTTGTGGCCAAGTGGCAGGCCGATAAGACTCAAGGTTTTGATCTTCTCTTTTTTGTATCAGTGACTGTGATCATCCTTTTCACTTACGTCAGCATCATGATCACAGCCAGGTCTATTTCCTCTAATAAAGAATCTGCTACAAAAGCCCACAAGACTGTGCTGCTGCACCTCATTCAACTAGGCCTGTGCCTCACCTCATTTCTATATGCCACCATAGAGAGAGCACTGTATATGATGAGTGGAAGCAATAGTTCTCTTTTCATAAACTTGCGCTATCTGAACTTTCTCATTGTCTTGATTCTGCCACGCTGCCTGAGCCCGCTCATCTATGGTCTCAGAGATGATGCAGTGCGACCCTTATTCAAATATTATTTTTGTTATAGAACTCACAAAATAAAACCTGCAGTCAAAGTGTAAGACTTACAGCATAAGCTAGTGAGTAACTCATACAATGACTCTGAGAATCATTCATGGTAATGTTTCCAAATATTAAAGAAAGAGCTGCAGTGTGACTTAAATTACACCAAACACATGTGAATCAACCTTTTTTTCCCCTCTAAACATTTTTATTCAACCATTCAATATATTTTTATAGTTTATGGGTTATACTATATACATTGTCATTTTCAAAATTCAAAAGCATTAAAACTGTTGTGTAAGATAATCCAAGAAAAGGTATGGTTCTTTTCAATACATGTGTATCTGTGCATTACTGTTCAAACAAAATCAAAGCCATATGTGAAGAAAACGCTTTACTGAAATCTGGATGTAGATAGATTATGTCAGACAAATTCATCTTTGCCCTCTAAAGGAACAACTTTTTTTTAATTATTCATGTGTCCATTAGCAGTTAGTGACTTACATACTGTGTGAAGTACACATGACTGGAAATGGCTTTGCCAACAGTTACTATTGTACAGAGTAGTTCAGATTTTAGCTGTAATACTTCTGTATGCAATGTCAGTGTTTTTAAATTTGTTGCTTGTTTGAGCTTGGTACACAAAACATGGCACAACAAAAAGTCCATAAAGACATACACTATGTTTACATTATTGTTCTCCCTATACTATTTATGAATAAGTAAAAAAATCACATCTTTAATTTATTAGTTACACATCAGAAATGATCACTGTGATTAAAAAGAATGAACACGCTATTAAATTGCTGGCACACATACAAACATGTAAACACACACACACACACACACACACACACACACACACACACACACACACACACACACACACACACACACTCTCTCTCTCTCTCTCTCGTTGGTCACTTTGCACTCCCACAAGGGATGACAATTTCTCCTGTGGAGGCTACAAAAGTCCAGAAATGCAAGGCTCTTTTCTGCTTGATGGGAAACCAGTAGCTGGTGCACATGGAAGCCTGACAGTTTGTGGTGTTTTTTCAACCTAAAACACAGGTTTGGTATCGGTCTTGCTGACACATGAATGTAAATGTCTTATATGGGTGATTCTTTGATTGGGGTTCCATTTAGCTGAAGTAACTCTTAGAAATTAAACTTTATTCTTTAAAATTATTTTTCAACACTGAATCTAAGAAAACATGCATTCAACCATTCAAAAATGATTTAAGCCATCTCAGATAACAATATCTCAATGTTTACAAGGTTTCTTTGCTGATCGTAGCTGCATTTTGCTCTTAAATGAGTAACAGGTCAAAAAAATAACAGTGTTGAGTTGTTGTTTTTTTAAATCATGGAGTTAGAAAATACACAAAAAGTGATGTAGATTTTGTTAGTTTTATTAATGTTTTAAGTTGTTTATCTGATACATGCCCATAAGCTATATGGACAAAAGTTTGTGGACGCCTGACCAATCATGCACATATGTGCTTGTTGAACATCCCATTCCAGATTTAGTTCCCCCTTTGCTGCTATAATAATAATGGGCATTTAAATTTTGCTCATTCAGCCACAAGAGCATTAGTGAGGTCAGGCACTGATGTCAGATGAGGAGACCTGTCATGTAGTCTGTGTTCCAATTCATCCCAAAGGTGTACAGTGGGGTTGAGGTCAGGGCTCTGTGCAGGCAACTCGAATTCTTCTCTTGGCACACCATGTTTTTACGGACTGTGTTTTGTGCACCCGAGCATTATCATTAGGGGTGGGAATCTTTAGGTACTTCATGATCCGATCCGATTCAGATTCTGGGAGTCACGATCCGATTCCAAAACGATTCATGTTATACATTTTTTTCTAATTAATTCTTCTGCTGTGCAAATACATCAACTTTACATTTGAACCAAAATTGGAGTTTCTATACTTTCTGTTTATAGTTGGAATCTCTGTACGACAGTATTGCCATCTTAAAAATGATGATGAAGATTTCTTTCATTGTTGTTTCTGGTGCGCGCACAGACGCGATATGAATTGAACGCAGAATGGATTCTGAATTTTTGAGAATCGATTCAGAATCGTTAGAGAAAGAATGCATCAATGTATCGATTTTTTCTCCCATCCCTAATTGTCATGCTGTAATAGGTTTATGCCCCTTGGTTTCAGTGAAGGGAAATCTTAAATCTACAGCATACAAAGACATTTTGTGGCAACAGTTTGGGGAACGCCCACATATGCGTGTGATGGTCAAGTGTCCACATACTTTTGGACATAGTTACGAAGCACACTATACCTATGTTTAAACTGTCTTTAAAGCTTTAATTTACATACATATTTGCAAATGTAATATGAGTGGGACACAAATGATACTTCAGTTGTGGAATCACTCATTTGTCTACCTGTTTTTGGAAGATTTAGTATGAAATTTCATAAGCCTTTATTCTGTTTGTCTGCAGCATATGGCGACAATCAACATCACAGACGCCAAGCTGTCGTTCACCTACGAACAGGTCTACAAGGTGGACTTTGATGCTGCCACTGTGACTAAAATTGTGGTAGCAGTTCTGATGTCTCTGTTTTTTGTGTATATAAACTGCATCATGCTTTTTGTGTTAGGGAGTAAGTCCATATTCCATGAAACACCCCGGTACATTTTGTTTTCCCACATGCTTCTCAATGATTCTATCCTCCTCCTGGTCACAACTGTAATGTACGCCATGTCTCTTGCCCTTGCAAATGTAGCCAAGGCTATCTGTTCACTGTTAGTCTTGATCTCCACTTGTACTTTCCAGAATGCTCCTTTGACCCTGGCTCTGATGTCACTGGAGCGCTATGTGGCTATCTGCGTCCCTCTGAGGCACTGCACTATCGCCACACCGAAAAGCACAGCCATTGCTCTAGGAATCATTTGGTTCGTCACCTCAATGAATATTTTGACAGACATCATGTTTGACTTAGTCACTGATCCAAGCCAATTACTTAAGATCACATTTTGCACAAGAGAGAAACTTTTTGTGGCCAAGTGGCAGGCCGATAAGGCTCAAGGTTTTGATCTTCTCTTTTTTGTATCAGTGACTGTGATCATCCTTTTCACTTACGTCAGCATCATGATCACAGCCAGGTCTATTTCCTCTAATAAAGAATCTGCTACAAAAGCCCACAAGACTGTGCTGCTGCACCTCATTCAACTAGGCCTGTGCCTCACCTCATTTCTATATGCCACCATAGAGAGAACACTGTATATGATGAGTGGAAGCAATAGTTCTCTTTTCATACACTTGCGCTATCTGAACTTTCTCACTGTCTTGATTCTGCCACGCTGCCTGAGCCCGCTCATCTATGGTCTCAGAGATGATGCAGTGCGACCCTTATTCAAATATTATTTTTGTTATAGAACTCACAAAGTAAAACCTGCAGTCAAAGTGTAAGCCTTACAGCATAAGCTAGTGAGTAACTCATACAATGACTCCGAGAATCATTCATGGTAATGTTTCCAAATATTAAAGAAAGAGCTGCAATGTGACTTAAATTACACCAAACACATGTGAATCAACCTTTTTTTCCCCTCTAAACATTTTTATTCAACCATTCAATATATTTTTATAGTTTATGGGTTATACTATATACATTGTCATTTTCAAAATTCAAAAGCATTAAAACTGCTGTGTAAGATAATCCAAGAAAAGGTATGGTTCTTTTCAATACATGTGTATCTGTGCATTACTGTTCAAACAAAATCAAAGCCATATGTGAAGAAAACGCTTTACTGAAATCTGGATGTAGATAAGATTATGTCAGACAAACTCATCTTTGCCCTCTAAAGGAACAACTTTTTTTTAATTATTCATGTGTCCTTTAGCAATTAGTGACTTACATACTGTGTGAAGTACACATGACTGGAAATGGCTTTGCCAACAGTTACTATTGTACAGAGTAGTTCAGATTTTAGCTGTAATACTTCTGTATGCAATGTCAGTGTTTTCAAATTTGTTGCTTGTTTGAGCTTGGTACACAAAACATGGCACAACAAAAAGTCCATAAAGACATATACTATGTTTACATTATTGTTCTCCCTATACTATTTATGAATAAGTAAAAAAATCACATCTTTAATTTATTAGTTACACATCAGAAATGATCACTGTGATTAAAAAGAATGAACACGCTATTAAATTGCTGGCACACATACAAACATGTAAACACACAGATACACACACACACACACACACACACACACACACACACACACACACACACACACTCTCTCTCTCTCTCGTTGGTCACTTTGCACTCCCACAAGGGATGACGATTTCTCCTGTGGAGGCTACAAAAGTCCAGAAATGCAAGGCTCTTTTCTGCTTGATGGGAAACCAGTAGCTGGTGCACATGGAAGCCTGACAGTTTGTGGTGTTTTTTCAACCTAAAACACAGGTTTGGTATCGGTCTTGCTGACACATGAATGTAAATGTCTTATATGGGTGATTATTTGATTGGGGTTCCATTTAGCTGAAGTAACTCTTAGAAATTAAACTTTATTCTTTAAAATTATTTTTCAACACTGAATCTAAGAAAACATGCATTCAACCATTCAAAAATGATTTAACCCATCTCAGATAACAATATCTCAATGTTTACAAGGTTTCTTTGCTGATCGTAGCTGCATTTTGCTCTTAAATGAGTAACAGGTAAAAAAATAACAGTGTTGAGTTGTTGTTGTTTTTTTAAATCATGGAGTTAGAAAATACACAAAAAGTGATGTAGATTTTGTTAGTTTTATTAATGTTTTAAGTTGTTTATCTGATACATGCCCATAAGCTATATGGACAAAAGTTTGTGGACACCTGGCCAATCATGCACATATGTGCTTGTTGAACATCCCATTCCAGATTTAGTTCCCCCTTTGCTGCTATAATAATAATGGGCATTTAAATTTTGCTCATTCAGTCACAAGAGCATTAGTGAGGTCAGGCACTGATGTCAGATGAGGAGACCTGTCATGTAGTCTGTGTTCCAATTCATCCTAAAGGTGTACAGTGGGGTTGAGGTCAGGGCTCTGTGCAGGCAACTCAAATTCTTCTCTTGGCACACCATGTTTTTACGGACTGTGTTTTGTGCACCCGAGCATTATCATTAGGGGTGGGAATCTTTAGGTACTTCATGATCCGATCCGATTCAGATTCTGGGAGTCACGATCCGATTCAGATTCTGGGAGTCACGATCCGATTCCAAAACGATTCATGTTATACATTTTTTCTAATTAATTCTTCTGCTGTGCAAATACATCAACTTTACATTTGAACCAAAATTGGAGTTTCTATACTTTCTGTTTATAGTTGGAATCTCTGTACGACAGTATTGCCATCTTAAAAATGATGATGAAGATTTCTTTCATTGTTGTTTCTGGTGCGTGCACAGACGCGATATGAATTGAACGCAGAATGGATTCTGAACTTTTGAGAATCGAATCAGAATCGTTAGAGAAAGAATGCATCAATGTATCGATTTTTTGTCCCATCCCTAATTGTCATGCTGTAATAGGTTTATGCCCCTTGGTTTCAGTGAAGGGAAATCTTAAATCTACAGCATACAAAGACATTTTGTGGCAACAGTTTGGGGAAGGCCCACATATGGGTGTGATGGTCAAGTGTCCACATACTTTTGGACATAGTTACGAAGCACACTATACCTATGTTTAAACTGTCTTTAAAGCTTTAATTTACATACATATTTGCAAATGTAATATGAGTGGGACACAAATGATACTTCAGTTGTGGAATCACTCATTTGTCTACATGTTTTTGGAAGATTTAGTATGAAATTTCATAAGCCTTTATTCTGTTTGTCTGCAGCATATGGCAACAATCAACATCACAGACGCCAAGCTGTCGTTCACCTACGAACAGGTCTACAAGGTGGACTTTGATGCTGCCACTGTGTCTAAAATTGTGGTAGCAGTTCTGATGTCTCTGTTTTTTGTGTATATAAACTGCATCATGCTTTTTGCGTTAGGGAGTAAGTCCATATTCCATGAAACACCCCGGTACATTTTGTTTTCCCACATGCTTCTCAATGATTCTATCCTCCTCCTGGTCACAACTGTAATGTACGCCATGTCTCTTGCCCTTGCAAATGTAGCCAAGGCCATCTGTTCACTGTTAGTCTTGATCTCCACTTGTACTTTCCAGAATGCTCCTTTGACCCTGGCTCTGATGTCACTGGAGCGCTATGTGGCTATCTGCTTCCCTCTGAGGCACTGCACTATCGCCACACCGAAAAGCACAGCCATTGCTCTAGGAATCATTTGGTTCGTCACCTCAATGAATGTTTTGACAGACATCATGTTTGACTTAGTCACTGATCCAAGCCAATTACTTAAGATCACATTTTGCACAAAAGAGAAACTTTTTGTGGCCAAGTGGCAGGCCGATAAGACTCAAGGTTTTGATCTTCTCTTTTTTGTATCAGTGACTGTGATTATCCTTTTCACTTACGTCAGCATCATGATCACAGCCAGGTCTATTTCCTCTAATAAAGAATCTGCTACAAAAGCCCACAAGACTGTGCTGCTGCACCTCATTCAGCTAGGCCTGTGCCTCACCTCATTTCTATTTGCAACCATAGAGAGAGCACTGTATATGATGAGTGGAAGCAATAGCTCTCTTTTCATACACTTACGCTATGTGAATGTTCTTATTGTCTTGATTCTGCCACGCTGCCTGAGCCCGCTCATCTATGGTCTCAGAGATGATGCAGTGCGACCCTTATTCAAATATTATTTTTGTTATAGAACTCACAAAATAAAACCTGCAGTCAAAGTGTAAGACTTACAGCATAAGCTAGTGAGTAACTCATACAATGACTCCGAGAATCATTCATGGTAATGTTTCCAAATATTAAAGAAAGAGCTGCAATGTGACTTAAATTACACCAAACACATGTGAATCAACCTTTTTTTCCCCTCTAAACATTTTTATTCAACCATTCAATATATTTTTATAGTTTATGGGTTATACTATATACATTGTCATTTTCAAAATTCAAAAGCATTAAAACTGTTGTGTAAGATAATCCAAGAAAAGGTATGGTTCTTTTCAATACATGTGTATCTGTGCATTACTGTTCAAACAAAATCAAAGCCATATGTGAAGAAAACGCTTTACTGAAATCTGGATGTAGATAAGATTATGTCAGACAAATTCATCTTTGCCCTCTAAAGGGACAACTTTTTTTTAATTATTCATGTGTCCATTAGCAATTAGTGACTTACATACTGTGTGAAGTACACATGACTGGAAATGGCTTTGCCAACAGTTACTATTGTACAGAGTAGTTCAGATTTTAGCTGTAATACTTCTGTATGCAATGTCAGTGTTTTTAAATTTGTTGCTTGTTTGAGCTTGGTACACAAAACATGGCACAACAAAAAGTCCATAAAGACATACACTATGTTTACATTATTGTTCTCCCTATACGATTTATGAATAAGTAAAAAATCACATCTTTAATTTATCAGTTACACATCAGAAATGATCACTGTGATTAAAAAGAATGAACACGCTATTAAATTGCTGGCACACATACAAACATGTAAACACACACACACACACACACACACACACACACACACACACACACACACACACACACACACACACACACACACACTCTCTCTCTCTCTCGTTGGTCACTTTGCACTCCCACAAGGGATGACGATTTCTCCTGTGGAGGCTACAAAAGTCCAGAAATGCAAGGCTCTTTTCTGCTTGATGGGAAACCAGTAGCTGGTGCACATGGAAGCCTGACAGTTTGTGGTGTTTTTTCAACCTAAAACACAGGTTTGGTATCGGTCTTGCTGACACATGAATGTAAATGTCTTATATGGGTGATTCTTTGATTGGGGTTCCATTTAGCTGAAGTAACTCTTAGAAATTAAACTTTATTCTTTAAAATTATTTTTCAACACTGAATCTAAGAAAACATGCATTCAACCATTCAAAAATGATTTAAGCCATCTCAGATAACAATATCTCAATTTTTACAAGGTTTCTTTGCTGATCGTAGCTGCATTTTGCTCTTAAATGAGTAACAGGTAAAAAAATAACAGTGTTGAGTTGTTGTTGTTTTTTTAAATCATGGAGTTAGAAAATACACAAAAAGTGATGTAGATTTTGTTAGTTTTATTAATGTTTTAAGTTGTTTATCTGATACATGCCCATAAGCTATATGGACAAAAGTTTGTGGACACCTGACCAATCATGCACATATGTGCTTGTTGAAGATCCCATTCCAGATTTAGTTCCCCCTTTGCTGCTATAATAATAATGGGCATTTAAATTTTGCTCATTCAGTCACAAGAGCATTAGTGAGGTCAAGCACTGATGTCAGATGAGGAGACCTGTCCTGTAGTCTGTGTTCCAATTCATCCCAAAGGTGTACAGTGGGGTTGAGGTCAGGGCTCTGTGCAGGCAACTCAAATTCTTCTCTTGGCACACCATGTTTTCACGGACTGTGTTTTGTGCACCCGAGCATTATCATTAGGGGTGGGAATCTTTAGGTACTTCATGATCCGATCCGATTCAGATTCTGGGAGTCACGATCCGATTCCAAAACGATTCATGTTATACATTTTTTTCTAATTAATTCTTCTGCTGTGCAAATACATCAACTTTACATTTGAACCAAAATTGGAGTTTCTATACTTTCTGTTTATAGTTGGAATCTCTGTACGACAGTATTGCCATCTTAAAAATGATGATGAAGATTTCTTTCATTGTTGTTTCTGGTGCGCGCACAGACGCGATATGAATTGAACGCAGAATGGATTCTGAATTTTTGAGAATCGATTCAGAATCGTTAGAGAAAGAATGCATCAATGTATCGATTTTTTCTCCCATCCCTAATTGTCATGCTGTAATAGGTTTATGCCCCTTGGTTTCAGTGAAGGGAAATCTTAAATCTACAGCATACAAAGACATTTTGTGGCAACAGTTTGGGGAAGGCCCACATATGGGTGTGATGGCCAAGTGTCCACATGCTTTTGGACATAGTTACGAAGCACACTATACCTATGTTTAAACTGTCTTTAAAGCTTTAATTTACATACATATTTGCAAATGTAATATGAGTGGGACACAAATGATACTTCAGTTGTGGAATCACTCATTTGTCTACCTGTTTTTGGAAGATTTAGTATGAAATTTCATAAGCCTTTATTCTGTTTGTCTGCAGCATATGGCGACAATCAACATCACAGACGCCAAGCTGTCGTTCACCTACGAACAGGTCTACAAGGTGGACTTTGATGCTGCCACTGTGACTAAAATTGTGGTAGCAGTTCTGATGTCTCTGTTTTTTGTGTATATAAACTGCATCATGCTTTTTGCGTTAGGGAGTAAGTCCATATTCCATGAAACACCCCGGTACATTTTGTTTTCCCACATGCTTCTCAATGATTCTATCCTCCTCCTGGTCACAACTGTAATGTATGCTATGTCTCTTGCCCTTGCAAATGTAGCCAAGGCTATCTGTTCACTGTTAGTCTTGATCTGCAATTGTACTTTCCAGAATGCTCCTTTGACCCTGGCTCTGATGTCACTGGAGCGCTATGTGGCTATCTGCTTCCCTCTGAGGCACTGCACTATCGCCACACCGAAAAGCACAGCCATTGCTCTAGGAATCATTTGGTTCATCACCTCAATGAATGTTTTGACAGACATCATGTTTGACTTAGTCACTGATCCAAGCCAATTACTTAAGATCACATTTTGCACAAGAGAGAAACTTTTTGTGGCCAAGTGGCAGGCCGATAAGACTCAAGGTCTTGATCTTCTCTTTTTTGTATCAGTGACTGTGATCATCCTTTTCACTTACGTCAGCATCATGATCACAGCCAGGTCTATTTCCTCTAATAAAGAATCTGCTACAAAAGCCCACAAGACTGTGCTGCTGCACCTCATTCAGCTAGGCCTGTGCCTCACCTCATTTCTATTTGCAACCATAGAGAGAGCACTTTATATGATGAGTGGAAGCAATAGCTCTCTTTTCATACACTTGCGCTATGTGAATGTTCTTATTGTCTTGATTCTGCCACGCTGCCTGAGCCCGCTCATCTATGGTCTCAGAGATGATGCAGTGCGACCCTTATTCAAAGATTATTTTTGTTATAGAACTCACAAAATAAAACCTGCAGTCAAAGTGTAAGACTTACAGCATAAGCTAGTGAGTAACTCATACAATGACTCCGAGAATCATTCATGGTAATGTTTCCAAATATTAAAGAAAGAGCTGCCATGTGACTTAAATTACACCAAACACATGTGAATCAACCTTTTTTTCCCCTCTAAACATTTTTATTCAACCATTCAATATATTTTTATAGTTTATGGGTTATACTATATACATTGTCATTTTCAAAATTCAAAAGCATTAAAACTGTTGTGTAAGATAATCCAAGAAAAGGTATGGTTCTTTTCAATACATGTGTATCTGTGCATTACTGTTCAAACAAAATCAAAGCCATATGTGAAGAAAACGCTTTACTGAAATCTGGATGTAGATAAGATTATGTCAGACAAATTCATCTTTGCCCTCTAAAGGGACAACTTTTTTTTAATTATTCATGTGTCCATTAGCAATTAGTGACTTACATACTGTGTGAAGTACACATGACTGGAAATGGCTTTGCCAACAGTTACTATTGTACAGAGTAGTTCAGATTTTAGCTGTAATACTTCTGTATGCAATGTCAGTGTTTTTAAATTTGTTGCTTGTTTGAGCTTGGTACACAAAACATGGCACAACAAAAAGTCCATAAAGACATACACTATGTTTACATTATTGTTCTCCCTATACGATTTATGAATAAGTAAAAAATCACATCTTTAATTTATCAGTTACACATCAGAAATGATCACTGTGATTAAAAAGAATGAACACGCTATTAAATTGCTGGCACACATACAAACATGTAAACACACACACACACACACACACACACACACACACACACACACACACACACACACACACACACACACACACACACACACACACACACACACACACACACACACTCTCTCTCTCTCTCTCTCGTTGGTCACTTTGCACTCCCACAAGGGATGACGATTTCTCCTGTGGAGGCTACAAAAGTCCAGAAATGCAAGGCTCTTTTCTGCTTGATGGGAAACCAGTAGCTGGTGCACATGGAAGCCTGACAGTTTGTGGTGTTTTTTCAACCTAAAACACAGGTTTGGTATCGGTCTTGCTGACACATGAATGTAAATGTCTTATATGGGTGATTCTTTGATTGGGGTTCCATTTAGCTGAAGTAACTCTTAGAAATTAAACTTTATTCTTTAAAATTATTTTTCAACACTGAATCTAAGAAAACATGCATTCAACCATTCAAAAATGATTTAAGCCATCTCAGATAACAATATCTCAATTTTTACAAGGTTTCTTTGCTGATCGTAGCTGCATTTTGCTCTTAAATGAGTAACAGGTAAAAAAATAACAGTGTTGAGTTGTTGTTGTTTTTTTAAATCATGGAGTTAGAAAATACACAAAAAGTGATGTAGATTTTGTTAGTTTTATTAATGTTTTAAGTTGTTTATCTGATACATGCCCATAAGCTATATGGACAAAAGTTTGTGGACACCTGACCAATCATGCACATATGTGCTTGTTGAAGATCCCATTCCAGATTTAGTTCCCCCTTTGCTGCTATAATAATAATGGGCATTTAAATTTTGCTCATTCAGTCACAAGAGCATTAGTGAGGTCAAGCACTGATGTCAGATGAGGAGACCTGTCATGTAGTCTGTGTTCCAATTCATCCCAAAGGTGTACAGTGGGGTTGAGGTCAGGGCTCTGTGCAGGCAACTCAAATTCTTCTCTTGGCACACCATGTTTTCACGGACTGTGTTTTGTGCACCCGAGCATTATCATTAGGGGTGGGAATCTTTAGGTACTTCATGATCCGATCCGATTCAGATTCTGGGAGTCACGATCCGATTCCAAAACGATTCATGTTATACATTTTTTTCTAATTAATTCTTCTGCTGTGCAAATACATCAACTTTACATTTGAACCAAAATTGGAGTTTCTATACTTTCTGTTTATAGTTGGAATCTCTGTACGACAGTATTGCCATCTTAAAAATGATGATGAAGATTTCTTTCATTGTTGTTTCTGGTGCGCGCACAGACGCGATATGAATTGAACGCAGAATGGATTCTGAATTTTTGAGAATCGATTCAGAATCGTTAGAGAAAGAATGCATCAATGTATCGATTTTTTCTCCCATCCCTAATTGTCATGCTGTAATAGGTTTATGCCCCTTGGTTTCAGTGAAGGGAAATCTTAAATCTACAGCATACAAAGACATTTTGTGGCAACAGTTTGGGGAAGGCCCACATATGGGTGTGATGGCCAAGTGTCCACATGCTTTTGGACATAGTTACGAAGCACACTATACCTATGTTTAAACTGTCTTTAAAGCTTTAATTTACATACATATTTGCAAATGTAATATGAGTGGGACACAAATGATACTTCAGTTGTGGAATCACTCATTTGTCTACCTGTTTTTGGAAGATTTAGTATGAAATTTCATAAGCCTTTATTCTGTTTGTCTGCAGCATATGGCGACAATCAACATCACAGACGCCAAGCTGTCGTTCACCTACGAACAGGTCTACAAGGTGGACTTTGATGCTGCCACTGTGACTAAAATTGTGGTAGCAGTTCTGATGTCTCTGTTTTTTGTGTATATAAACTGCATCATGCTTTTTGCGTTAGGGAGTAAGTCCATATTCCATGAAACACCCCGGTACATTTTGTTTTCCCACATGCTTCTCAATGATTCTATCCTCCTCCTGGTCACAACTGTAATGTACGCTATGTCTCTTGCCCTTGCAAATGTAGCCAAGGCTATCTGTTCACTGTTAGTCTTGATCTGCAATTGTACTTTCCAGAATGCTCCTTTGACCCTGGCTCTGATGTCACTGGAGCGCTATGTGGCTATCTGCTTCCCTCTGAGGCACTGCACTATCGCCACACCGAAAAGCACAGCCATTGCTCTAGGAATCATTTGGTTCATCACCTCAATGAATGTTTTGACAGACATCATGTTTGACTTAGTCACTGATCCAAGCCAATTACTTAAGATCACATTTTGCACAAGAGAGAAACTTTTTGTGGCCAAGTGGCAGGCCGATAAGACTCAAGGTCTTGATCTTCTCTTTTTTGTATCAGTGACTGTGATCATCCTTTTCACTTACGTCAGCATCATGATCACAGCCAGGTCTATTTCCTCTAATAAAGAATCTGCTACAAAAGCCCACAAGACTGTGCTGCTGCACCTCATTCAGCTAGGCCTGTGCCTCACCTCATTTCTATTTGCAACCATAGAGAGAGCACTTTATATGATGAGTGGAAGCAATAGCTCTCTTTTCATACACTTGCGCTATGTGAATGTTCTTATTGTCTTGATTCTGCCACGCTGCCTGAGCCCGCTCATCTATGGTCTCAGAGATGATGCAGTGCGACCCTTATTCAAAGATTATTTTTGTTATAGAACTCACAAAATAAAACCTGCAGTCAAAGTGTAAGACTTACAGCATAAGCTAGTGAGTAACTCATACAATGACTCCGAGAATCATTCATGGTAATGTTTCCAAATATTAAAGAAAGAGCTGCCATGTGACTTAAATTACACCAAACACATGTGAATCAACCTTTTTTTCCCCTCTAAACATTTTTATTCAACCATTCAATATATTTTTATAGTTTATGGGTTATACTATATACATTGTCATTTTCAAAATTCAAAAGCATTAAAACTGTTGTGTAAGATAATCCAAGAAAAGGTATGGTTCTTTTCAATACATGTGTATCTGTGCATTACTGTTCAAACAAAATCAAAGCCATATGTGAAGAAAACGCTTTACTGAAATCTGGATGTAGATAAGATTATGTCAGACAAATTCATCTTTGCCCTCTAAAGGGACAACTTTTTTTTAATTATTCATGTGTCCATTAGCAATTAGTGACTTACATACTGTGTGAAGTACACATGACTGGAAATGGCTTTGCCAACAGTTACTATTGTACAGAGTAGTTCAGATTTTAGCTGTAATACTTCTGTATGCAATGTCAGTGTTTTTAAATTTGTTGCTTGTTTGAGCTTGGTACACAAAACATGGCACAACAAAAAGTCCATAAAGACATACACTATGTTTACATTATTGTTCTCCCTATACGATTTATGAATAAGTAAAAAATCACATCTTTAATTTATCAGTTACACATCAGAAATGATCACTGTGATTAAAAAGAATGAACACGCTATTAAATTGCTGGCACACATACAAACATGTAAACACACACACACACACACACACACACACACACACACACACACACACACACACACACACACACTCTCTCTCTCTCTCGTTGGTCACTTTGCACTCCCACAAGGGATGACGATTTCTCCTGTGGAGGCTACAAAAGTCCAGAAATGCAAGGCTCTTTTCTGCTTGATGGGAAACCAGTAGCTGGTGCACATGGAAGCCTGACAGTTTGTGGTGTTTTTTCAACCTAAAACACAGGTTTGGTATCGGTCTTGCTGACACATGAATGTAAATGTCTTATATGGGTGATTCTTTGATTGGGGTTCCATTTAGCTGAAGTAACTCTTAGAAATTAAACTTTATTCTTTAAAATTATTTTTCAACACTGAATCTAAGAAAACATGCATTCAACCATTCAAAAATGATTTAAGCCATCTCAGATAACAATATCTCAATTTTTACAAGGTTTCTTTGCTGATCGTAGCTGCATTTTGCTCTTAAATGAGTAACAGGTAAAAAAATAACAGTGTTGAGTTGTTGTTGTTTTTTTAAATCATGGAGTTAGAAAATACACAAAAAGTGATGTAGATTTTGTTAGTTTTATTAATGTTTTAAGTTGTTTATCTGATACATGCCCATAAGCTATATGGACAAAAGTTTGTGGACACCTGACCAATCATGCACATATGTGCTTGTTGAAGATCCCATTCCAGATTTAGTTCCCCCTTTGCTGCTATAATAATAATGGGCATTTAAATTTTGCTCATTCAGTCACAAGAGCATTAGTGAGGTCAAGCACTGATATCAGATGAGGAGACCTGTCATGTAGTCTGTGTTCCAATTCATCCCAAAGGTGTACAGTGGGGTTGAGGTCAGGGCTCTGTGCAGGCAACTCAAATTCTTCTCTTGGCACACCATGTTTTCACGGACTGTGTTTTGTGCACCCGAGCATTATCATTAGGGGTGGGAATCTTTAGGTACTTCATGATCCGATCCGATTCAGATTCTGGGAGTCACGATCCGATTCCAAAACGATTCATGTTATACATTTTTTTCTAATTAATTCTTCTGCTGTGCAAATACATCAACTTTACATTTGAACCAAAATTGGAGTTTCTATACTTTCTGTTTATAGTTGGAATCTCTGTACGACAGTATTGCCATCTTAAAAATGATGATGAAGATTTCTTTCATTGTTGTTTCTGGTGCGCGCACAGACGCGATATGAATTGAACGCAGAATGGATTCTGAATTTTTGAGAATCGATTCAGAATCGTTAGAGAAAGAATGCATCAATGTATCGATTTTTTCTCCCATCCCTAATTGTCATGCTGTAATAGGTTTATGCCCCTTGGTTTCAGTGAAGGGAAATCTTAAATCTACAGCATACAAAGACATTTTGTGGCAACAGTTTGGGGAAGGCCCACATATGGGTGTGATGGCCAAGTGTCCACATGCTTTTGGACATAGTTACGAAGCACACTATACCTATGTTTAAACTGTCTTTAAAGCTTTAATTTACATACATATTTGCAAATGTAATATGAGTGGGACACAAATGATACTTCAGTTGTGGAATCACTCATTTGTCTACCTGTTTTTGGAAGATTTAGTATGAAATTTCATAAGCCTTTATTCTGTTTGTCTGCAGCATATGGCGACAATCAACATCACAGACGCCAAGCTGTCGTTCACCTACGAACAGGTCTACAAGGTGGACTTTGATGCTGCCACTGTGACTAAAATTGTGGTAGCAGTTCTGATGTCTCTGTTTTTTGTGTATATAAACTGCATCATGCTTTTTGCGTTAGGGAGTAAGTCCATATTCCATGAAACACCCCGGTACATTTTGTTTTCCCACATGCTTCTCAATGATTCTATCCTCCTCCTGGTCACAACTGTAATGTATGCTATGTCTCTTGCCCTTGCAAATGTAGCCAAGGCTATCTGTTCACTGTTAGTCTTGATCTGCAATTGTACTTTCCAGAATGCTCCTTTGACCCTGGCTCTGATGTCACTGGAGCGCTATGTGGCTATCTGCTTCCCTCTGAGGCACTGCACTATCGCCACACCGAAAAGCACAGCCATTGCTCTAGGAATCATTTGGTTCATCACCTCAATGAATGTTTTGACAGACATCATGTTTGACTTAGTCACTGATCCAAGCCAATTACTTAAGATCACATTTTGCACAAGAGAGAAACTTTTTGTGGCCAAGTGGCAGGCCGATAAGACTCAAGGTCTTGATCTTCTCTTTTTTGTATCAGTGACTGTGATCATCCTTTTCACTTACGTCAGCATCATGATCACAGCCAGGTCTATTTCCTCTAATAAAGAATCTGCTACAAAAGCCCACAAGACTGTGCTGCTGCACCTCATTCAGCTAGGCCTGTGCCTCACCTCATTTCTATTTGCAACCATAGAGAGAGCACTTTATATGATGAGTGGAAGCAATAGCTCTCTTTTCATACACTTGCGCTATGTGAATGTTCTTATTGTCTTGATTCTGCCACGCTGCCTGAGCCCGCTCATCTATGGTCTCAGAGATGATGCAGTGCGACCCTTATTCAAAGATTATTTTTGTTATAGAACTCACAAAATAAAACCTGCAGTCAAAGTGTAAGACTTACAGCATAAGCTAGTGAGTAACTCATACAATGACTCCGAGAATCATTCATGGTAATGTTTCCAAATATTAAAGAAAGAGCTGCCATGTGACTTAAATTACACCAAACACATGTGAATCAACCTTTTTTTCCCCTCTAAACATTTTTATTCAACCATTCAATATATTTTTATAGTTTATGGGTTATACTATATACATTGTCATTTTCAAAATTCAAAAGCATTAAAACTGTTGTGTAAGATAATCCAAGAAAAGGTATGGTTCTTTTCAATACATGTGTATCTGTGCATTACTGTTCAAACAAAATCAAAGCCATATGTGAAGAAAACGCTTTACTGAAATCTGGATGTAGATAAGATTATGTCAGACAAATTCATCTTTGCCCTCTAAAGGGACAACTTTTTTTTAATTATTCATGTGTCCATTAGCAATTAGTGACTTACATACTGTGTGAAGTACACATGACTGGAAATGGCTTTGCCAACAGTTACTATTGTACAGAGTAGTTCAGATTTTAGCTGTAATACTTCTGTATGCAATGTCAGTGTTTTTAAATTTGTTGCTTGTTTGAGCTTGGTACACAAAACATGGCACAACAAAAAGTCCATAAAGACATACACTATGTTTACATTATTGTTCTCCCTATACGATTTATGAATAAGTAAAAAATCACATCTTTAATTTATCAGTTACACATCAGAAATGATCACTGTGATTAAAAAGAATGAACACGCTATTAAATTGCTGGCACACATACAAACATGTAAACACACACACACACACACACACACACACACACACACACTCTCTCTCTCTCTCGTTGGTCACTTTGCACTCCCACAAGGGATGACGATTTCTCCTGTGGAGGCTACAAAAGTCCAGAAATGCAAGGCTCTTTTCTGCTTGATGGGAAACCAGTAGCTGGTGCACATGGAAGCCTGACAGTTTGTGGTGTTTTTTCAACCTAAAACACAGGTTTGGTATCGGTCTTGCTGACACATGAATGTAAATGTCTTATATGGGTGATTCTTTGATTGGGGTTCCATTTAGCTGAAGTAACTCTTAGAAATTAAACTTTATTCTTTAAAATTATTTTTCAACACTGAATCTAAGAAAACATGCATTCAACCATTCAAAAATGATTTAAGCCATCTCAGATAACAATATCTCAATTTTTACAAGGTTTCTTTGCTGATCGTAGCTGCATTTTGCTCTTAAATGAGTAACAGGTAAAAAAATAACAGTGTTGAGTTGTTGTTGTTTTTTTAAATCATGGAGTTAGAAAATACACAAAAAGTGATGTAGATTTTGTTAGTTTTATTAATGTTTTAAGTTGTTTATCTGATACATGCCCATAAGCTATATGGACAAAAGTTTGTGGACATCTGACCAATCATGCACATATGTGCTTGTTGAAGATCCCATTCCAGATTTAGTTCCCCCTTTGCTGCTATAATAATAATGGGCATTTAAATTTTGCTCATTCAGTCACAAGAGCATTAGTGAGGTCAAGCACTGATGTCAGATGAGGAGACCTGTCATGTAGTCTGTGTTCCAATTCATCCCAAAGGTGTACAGTGGGGTTGAGGTCAGGGCTCTGTGCAGGCAACTCGAATTCTTCTCTTGGCACACCATGTTTTCACGGACTGTGTTTTGTGCACCCGAGCATTATCATTAGGGGTGGGAATCTTTAGGTACTTCATGATCCGATCCGATTCAGATTCTGGGAGTCACGATCCGATTCCAAAACGATTCATGTTATACATTTTTTTCTAATTAATTCTTCTGCTGTGCAAATACATCAACTTTACATTTGAACCAAAATTGGAGTTTCTATACTTTCTGTTTTTAGTTGGAATCTCTGTACGACAGTATTGCCATCTTAAAAATGATGATGAAGATTTCTTTCATTGTTGTTTCTGGTGCGCGCACAGACGCGATATGAATTGAACGCAGAATGGATTCTGAATTTTTGAGAATCGATTCAGAATCGTTAGAGAAAGAATGCATCAATGTATCGATTTTTTCTCCCATCCCTAATTGTCATGCTGTAATAGGTTTATGCCCCTTGGTTTCAGTGAAGGGAAATCTTAAATCTACAGCATACAAAGACATTTTGTGGCAACAGTTTGGGGAAGGCCCACATATGGGTGTGATGGCCAAGTGTCCACATGCTTTTGGACATAGTTACGAAGCACACTATACCTATGTTTAAACTGTCTTTAAAGCTTTAATTTACATACATATTTGCAAATGTAATATGAGTGGGACACAAATGATACTTCAGTTGTGGAATCACTCATTTGTCTACCTGTTTTTGGAAGATTTAGTATGAAATTTCATAAGCCTTTATTCTGTTTGTCTGCAGCATATGGCGACAATCAACATCACAGACGCCAAGCTGTCGTTCACCTACGAACAGGTCTACAAGGTGGACTTTGATGCTGCCACTGTGACTAAAATTGTGGTAGCAGTTCTGATGTCTCTGTTTTTTGTGTATATAAACTGCATCATGCTTTTTGCGTTAGGGAGTAAGTCCATATTCCATGAAACACCCCGGTACATTTTGTTTTCCCACATGCTTCTCAATGATTCTATCCTCCTCCTGGTCACAACTGTAATGTACGCTATGTCTCTTGCCCTTGCAAATGTAGCCAAGGCTATCTGTTCACTGTTAGTCTTGATCTGCAATTGTACTTTCCAGAATGCTCCTTTGACCCTGGCTCTGATGTCACTGGAGCGCTATGTGGCTATCTGCTTCCCTCTGAGGCACTGCACTATCGCCACACCGAAAAGCACAGCCATTGCTCTAGGAATCATTTGGTTCATCACCTCAATGAATGTTTTGACAGACATCATGTTTGACTTAGTCACTGATCCAAGCCAATTACTTAAGATCACATTTTGCACAAGAGAGAAACTTTTTGTGGCCAAGTGGCAGGCCGATAAGACTCAAGGTCTTGATCTTCTCTTTTTTGTATCAGTGACTGTGATCATCCTTTTCACTTACGTCAGCATCATGATCACAGCCAGGTCTATTTCCTCTAATAAAGAATCTGCTACAAAAGCCCACAAGACTGTGCTGCTGCACCTCATTCAGCTAGGCCTGTGCCTCACCTCATTTCTATTTGCAACCATAGAGAGAGCACTTTATATGATGAGTGGAAGCAATAGCTCTCTTTTCATACACTTGCGCTATGTGAATGTTCTTATTGTCTTGATTCTGCCACGCTGCCTGAGCCCGCTCATCTATGGTCTCAGAGATGATGCAGTGCGACCCTTATTCAAAGATTATTTTTGTTATAGAACTCACAAAATAAAACCTGCAGTCAAAGTGTAAGACTTACAGCATAAGCTAGTGAGTAACTCATACAATGACTCCGAGAATCATTCATGGTAATGTTTCCAAATATTAAAGAAAGAGCTGCCATGTGACTTAAATTACACCAAACACATGTGAATCAACCTTTTTTTCCCCTCTAAACATTTTTATTCAACCATTCAATATATTTTTATAGTTTATGGGTTATACTATATACATTGTCATTTTCAAAATTCAAAAGCATTAAAACTGTTGTGTAAGATAATCCAAGAAAAGGTATGGTTCTTTTCAATACATGTGTATCTGTGCATTACTGTTCAAACAAAATCAAAGCCATATGTGAAGAAAACGCTTTACTGAAATCTGGATGTAGATAAGATTATGTCAGACAAATTCATCTTTGCCCTCTAAAGGGACAACTTTTTTTTAATTATTCATGTGTCCATTAGCAATTAGTGACTTACATACTGTGTGAAGTACACATGACTGGAAATGGCTTTGCCAACAGTTACTATTGTACAGAGTAGTTCAGATTTTAGCTGTAATACTTCTGTATGCAGTGTCAGTGTTTTTAAATTTGTTGCTTGTTTGAGCTTGGTACACAAAACATGGCACAACAAAAAGTCCATAAAGACATACACTATGTTTACATTATTGTTCTCCCTATACGATTTATGAATAAGTAAAAAATCACATCTTTAATTTATCAGTTACACATCAGAAATGATCACTGTGATTAAAAAGAATGAACACGCTATTAAATTGCTGGCACACATACAAACATGTAAACACACACACACACACACACACACACACACACACACACACACACACACACACACACACACACACACACACACACACACACACACACACACACTCTCTCTCTCTCTCGTTGGTCACTTTGCACTCCCACAAGGGATGACGATTTCTCCTGTGGAGGCTACAAAAGTCCAGAAATGCAAGGCTCTTTTCTGCTTGATGGGAAACCAGTAGCTGGTGCACATGGAAGCCTGACAGTTTGTGGTGTTTTTTCAACCTAAAACACAGGTTTGGTATCGGTCTTGCTGACACATGACTGTAAATGTCTTATATGGGTGATTCTTTGATTGGGGTTCCATTTAGCTGAAGTAACTCTTAGAAATTAAACTTTATTCTTTAAAATTATTTTTCAACACTGAATCTAAGAAAACATGCATTCAACCATTCAAAAATGATTTAAGCCATCTCAGATAACAATATCTCAATTTTTACAAGGTTTCTTTGCTGATCGTAGCTGCATTTTGCTCTTAAATGAGTAACAGGTAAAAAAATAACAGTGTTGAGTTGTTGTTGTTTTTTTAAATCATGGAGTTAGAAAATACACAAAAAGTGATGTAGATTTTGTTAGTTTTATTAATGTTTTAAGTTGTTTATCTGATACATGCCCATAAGCTATATGGACAAAAGTTTGTGGACACCTGACCAATCATGCACATATGTGCTTGTTGAAGATCCCATTCCAGATTTAGTTCCCCCTTTGCTGCTATAATAATAATGGGCATTTAAATTTTGCTCATTCAGTCACAAGAGCATTAGTGAGGTCAAGCACTGATGTCAGATGAGGAGACCTGTCATGTAGTCTGTGTTCCAATTCATCCCAAAGGTGTACAGTGGGGTTGAGGTCAGGGCTCTGTGCAGGCAACTCAAATTCTTCTCTTGGCACACCATGTTTTCACGGACTGTGTTTTGTGCACCCGAGCATTATCATTAGGGGTGGGAATCTTTAGGTACTTCATGATCCGATCCGATTCAGATTCTGGGAGTCACGATCCGATTCCAAAACGATTCATGTTATACATTTTTTTCTAATTAATTCTTCTGCTGTGCAAATACATCAACTTTACATTTGAACCAAAATTGGAGTTTCTATACTTTCTGTTTATAGTTGGAATCTCTGTACGACAGTATTGCCATCTTAAAAATGATGATGAAGATTTCTTTCATTGTTGTTTCTGGTGCGCGCACAGACGCGATATGAATTGAACGCAGAATGGATTCTGAATTTTTGAGAATCGATTCAGAATCGTTAGAGAAAGAATGCATCAATGTATCGATTTTTTCTCCCATCCCTAATTGTCATGCTGTAATAGGTTTATGCCCCTTGGTTTTAGTGAAGGGAAATCTTAAATCTACAGCATACAAAGACATTTTGTGGCAACAGTTTGGGGAAGGCCCACATATGGGTGTGATGGCCAAGTGTCCACATGCTTTTGGACATAGTTACGAAGCACACTATACCTATGTTTAAACTGTCTTTAAAGCTTTAATTTACATACATATTTGCAAATGTAATATGAGTGGGACACAAATGATACTTCAGTTGTGGAATCACTCATTTGTCTACCTGTTTTTGGAAGATTTAGTATGAAATTTCATAAGCCTTTATTCTGTTTGTCTGCAGCATATGGCGACAATCAACATCACAGACGCCAAGCTGTCGTTCACCTACGAACAGGTCTACAAGGTGGACTTTGATGCTGCCACTGTGACTAAAATTGTGGTAGCAGTTCTGATGTCTCTGTTTTTTGTGTATATAAACTGCATCATGCTTTTTGCGTTAGGGAGTAAGTCCATATTCCATGAAACACCCCGGTACATTTTGTTTTCCCACATGCTTCTCAATGATTCTATCCTCCTCCTGGTCACAACTGTAATGTACGCTATGTCTCTTGCCCTTGCAAATGTAGCCAAGGCTATCTGTTCACTGTTAGTCTTGATCTGCAATTGTACTTTCCAGAATGCTCCTTTGACCCTGGCTCTGATGTCACTGGAGCGCTATGTGGCTATCTGCTTCCCTCTGAGGCACTGCACTATCGCCACACCGAAAAGCACAGCCATTGCTCTAGGAATCATTTGGTTCATCACCTCAATGAATGTTTTGACAGACATCATGTTTGACTTAGTCACTGATCCAAGCCAATTACTTAAGATCACATTTTGCACAAGAGAGAAACTTTTTGTGGCCAAGTGGCAGGCCGATAAGACTCAAGGTCTTGATCTTCTCTTTTTTGTATCAGTGACTGTGATCATCCTTTTCACTTACGTCAGCATCATGATCACAGCCAGGTCTATTTCCTCTAATAAAGAATCTGCTACAAAAGCCCACAAGACTGTGCTGCTGCACCTCATTCAGCTAGGCCTGTGCCTCACCTCATTTCTATTTGCAACCATAGAGAGAGCACTTTATATGATGAGTGGAAGCAATAGCTCTCTTTTCATACACTTGCGCTATGTGAATGTTCTTATTGTCTTGATTCTGCCACGCTGCCTGAGCCCGCTCATCTATGGTCTCAGAGATGATGCAGTGCGACCCTTATTCAAAGATTATTTTTGTTATAGAACTCACAAAATAAAACCTGCAGTCAAAGTGTAAGACTTACAGCATAAGCTAGTGAGTAACTCATACAATGACTCCGAGAATCATTCATGGTAATGTTTCCAAATATTAAAGAAAGAGCTGCCATGTGACTTAAATTACACCAAACACATGTGAATCAACCTTTTTTTCCCCTCTAAACATTTTTATTCAACCATTCAATATATTTTTATAGTTTATGGGTTATACTATATACATTGTCATTTTCAAAATTCAAAAGCATTAAAACTGTTGTGTAAGATAATCCAAGAAAAGGTATGGTTCTTTTCAATACATGTGTATCTGTGCATTACTGTTCAAACAAAATCAAAGCCATATGTGAAGAAAACGCTTTACTGAAATCTGGATGTAGATAAGATTATGTCAGACAAATTCATCTTTGCCCTCTAAAGGGACAACTTTTTTTTAATTATTCATGTGTCCATTAGCAATTAGTGACTTACATACTGTGTGAAGTACACATGACTGGAAATGGCTTTGCCAACAGTTACTATTGTACAGAGTAGTTCAGATTTTAGCTGTAATACTTCTGTATGCAGTGTCAGTGTTTTTAAATTTGTTGCTTGTTTGAGCTTGGTACACAAAACATGGCACAACAAAAAGTCCATAAAGACATACACTATGTTTACATTATTGTTCTCCCTATACGATTTATGAATAAGTAAAAAATCACATCTTTAATTTATCAGTTACACATCAGAAATGATCACTGTGATTAAAAAGAATGAACACGCTATTAAATTGCTGGCACACATACAAACATGTAAACACACACACACACACACACACACACACACACACACACACACACACACACACACACACACACACACACACCCCCACACACACACACACACACACACTCTCTCTCTCTCTCGTTGGTCACTTTGCACTCCCACAAGGGATGACGATTTCTCCTGTGGAGGCTACAAAAGTCCAGAAATGCAAGGCTCTTTTCTGCTTGATGGGAAACCAGTAGCTGGTGCACATGGAAGCCTGACAGTTTGTGGTGTTTTTTCAACCTAAAACACAGGTTTGGTATCGGTCTTGCTGACACATGACTGTAAATGTCTTATATGGGTGATTCTTTGATTGGGGTTCCATTTAGCTGAAGTAACTCTTAGAAATTAAACTTTATTCTTTAAAATTATTTTTCAACACTGAATCTAAGAAAACATGCATTCAACCATTCAAAAATGATTTAAGCCATCTCAGATAACAATATCTCAATTTTTACAAGGTTTCTTTGCTGATCGTAGCTGCATTTTGCTCTTAAATGAGTAACAGGTAAAAAAATAACAGTGTTGAGTTGTTGTTGTTTTTTTAAATCATGGAGTTAGAAAATACACAAAAAGTGATGTAGATTTTGTTAGTTTTATTAATGTTTTAAGTTGTTTATCTGATACATGCCCATAAGCTATATGGACAAAAGTTTGTGGACACCTGACCAATCATGCACATATGTGCTTGTTGAAGATCCCATTCCAGATTTAGTTCCCCCTTTGCTGCTATAATAATAATGGGCATTTAAATTTTGCTCATTCAGTCACAAGAGCATTAGTGAGGTCAAGCACTGATGTCAGATGAGGAGACCTGTCCTGTAGTCTGTGTTCCAATTCATCCTAAAGGTGTACAGTGGGGTTGAGGTCAGGGCTCTGTGCAGGCAACTCAAATTCTTCTCTTGGCACACCATGTTTTCACGGACTGTGTTTTGTGCACCCGAGCATTATCATTAGGGGTGGGAATCTTTAGGTACTTCATGATCCGATCCGATTCAGATTCTGGGAGTCACGATCCGATTCCAAAACGATTCATGTTATACATTTTTTTCTAATTAATTCTTCTGCTGTGCAAATACATCAACTTTACATTTGAACCAAAATTGGAGTTTCTATACTTTCTGTTTATAGTTGGAATCTCTGTACGACAGTATTGCCATCTTAAAAATGATGATGAAGATTTCTTTCATTGTTGTTTCTGGTGCGCGCACAGACGCGATATGAATTGAACGCAGAATGGATTCTGAATTTTTGAGAATCGATTCAGAATCGTTAGAGAAAGAATGCATCAATGTATCGATTTTTTCTCCCATCCCTAATTGTCATGCTGTAATAGGTTTATGCCCCTTGGTTTTAGTGAAGGGAAATCTTAAATCTACAGCATACAAAGACATTTTGTGGCAACAGTTTGGGGAAGGCCCACATATGGGTGTGATGGCCAAGTGTCCACATGCTTTTGGACATAGTTACGAAGCACACTATACCTATGTTTAAACTGTCTTTAAAGCTTTAATTTACATACATATTTGCAAATGTAATATGAGTGGGACACAAATGATACTTCAGTTGTGGAATCACTCATTTGTCTACCTGTTTTTGGAAGATTTAGTATGAAATTTCATAAGCCTTTATTCTGTTTGTCTGCAGCATATGGCGACAATCAACATCACAGACGCCAAGCTGTCGTTCACCTACGAACAGGTCTACAAGGTGGACTTTGATGCTGCCACTGTGACTAAAATTGTGGTAGCAGTTCTGATGTCTCTGTTTTTTGTGTATATAAACTGCATCATGCTTTTTGCGTTAGGGAGTAAGTCCATATTCCATGAAACACCCCGGTACATTTTGTTTTCCCACATGCTTCTCAATGATTCTATCCTCCTCCTGGTCACAACTGTAATGTACGCTATGTCTCTTGCCCTTGCAAATGTAGCCAAGGCTATCTGTTCACTGTTAGTCTTGATCTGCAATTGTACTTTCCAGAATGCTCCTTTGACCCTGGCTCTGATGTCACTGGAGCGCTATGTGGCTATCTGCTTCCCTCTGAGGCACTGCACTATCGCCACACCGAAAAGCACAGCCATTGCTCTAGGAATCATTTGGTTCATCACCTCAATGAATGTTTTGACAGACATCATGTTTGACTTAGTCACTGATCCAAGCCAATTACTTAAGATCACATTTTGCACAAGAGAGAAACTTTTTGTGGCCAAGTGGCAGGCCGATAAGACTCAAGGTCTTGATCTTCTCTTTTTTGTATCAGTGACTGTGATCATCCTTTTCACTTACGTCAGCATCATGATCACAGCCAGGTCTATTTCCTCTAATAAAGAATCTGCTACAAAAGCCCACAAGACTGTGCTGCTGCACCTCATTCAGCTAGGCCTGTGCCTCACCTCATTTCTATTTGCAACCATAGAGAGAGCACTTTATATGATGAGTGGAAGCAATAGCTCTCTTTTCATACACTTGCGCTATGTGAATGTTCTTATTGTCTTGATTCTGCCACGCTGCCTGAGCCCGCTCATCTATGGTCTCAGAGATGATGCAGTGCGACCCTTATTCAAAGATTATTTTTGTTATAGAGCTCACAAAAAAAACCCTGCAGTCAATGTGGTTTGATCAGAGGAGCAAAAGTGTAAGACTTACAGTAAAAGCTAGTGAGTCACTCATACAACGACTATCATACGGCATCAAAGTAAAAAGGTATTCAGAAAAGGACAATAACATGTTTTTGATACTTTAAAAGTTTTCCCATTCTCACATTATGCTCATGAGAATAATGTTTCCAAATATTAAAGACGAAACTGCAATGTAACTTAAATGACACCAAACACATCAACCTTTTTTTTCTCTAAACATTTTTATTCAAGCATTCAATATATTTCATAGGTTATAGGTACAGATTATACTGTATACATTGTCAAAAGCATTAAAACTGTTGTGTAAGATAATTCAAGAAAAGGTATGTTTTTTTCCATGCATGTGTATCTGTGCATTACTGTTCAAGCAAAATCAAAGCCATATGTGAAGAAAAGCAAGCAAAATAATGTACAGACACAAATTCAGTTAGTAGTTAGTCTGGCATCGACATGACACAATTAGTGACTTACATATTTTGTGAAGTCTTACACATTACTGAAGATTAGTGCCAACAGTTAGTTTTATACAGAGTTAATAAAATTTGAGCTGAAATACATCTGTATGCAATGTCAGTGTTGTAAAATGTGTTCCATGTTTGAGCTTATGACACAAAACATGGTGCATAAATGTCCATAAAGACATAGACTATATGTACATTACTGTTCTCCCATTACTATTTAGAAATAATAAAAGTTCACATATCTTTAATTTATAAGCTACATATCGTAAATTAAAATCACTTTGGTTAAAAATGATCAAGATGCTTTTGACTTGCTGACACACCTACACACTTGTACACACGCTCACTTTGCACACCCACAAGGGATGAAGATTGGTCCTGAGGACGGTACAAAAGTCCAGAAATGCAAGGCTCTGTCAAGGTTGGTGTGAAAGAACTTGATTTGTCTGCATGGAACCGTGAACTTAACCCCAACGAACACCTTTCGGATGAATTGGAATGCTGACTGCAGGTCTTCTTGCCTAACATCCAGAGGTGGGTAGTAACGTGTTACAGTAACTTTTTCCAATAAATTGTACTTACAGGAGTAGTTTTAATGCATAATACTTTTCACTCTAATTCAAGTACATTTATGATTTAAAAAACATACTTATACTCCGTTACATTAGACTACACACTTCTTGCTTCTTTTATGTAATTTATTAAATTAGTTTTATTCACACATGCACACGCACAGCTTCTACAACATCGACTGCTTTGATACACGTTTATATCACTATGTCTGGCTCACCATTTTAAATAAAACACACCCCTCCACTGTGGAGGTGCCACAACTCCTTTTCCCAAGATGGCTAATGGCATGGCTCCTGAGACAGATGCAGTACCCCTACATCCCTTGCCTCACCTTCAGATGCTATTCTCTTAACTACTAAGATAAACTACTAACTATGAAGATAAGCTACAGGCGCTACCTGCTTTGTCAGCCGAAAACAAATTTCAGTGTTCCAGAACTCCACATCCAACCTAAAAAAAAATGTGGCGGTATGTATCTTATAATGCTAACTTATAAAGCTAATAGCTAGGGGGTCATTCCTACAGGTGCATCTCAATAAATTAGAATGTCATGGAAAAGTTCATTTATTTCAGTAATTCAACTCAAATTGTGTATTAAATAAATTCAGTGCACACAGACTGAAGTAGTTTAAGTCTTTGGTTCTTTTAATTGTGATTTTGGCTCACGTTTAACAAAAACCCACCAATTCACTATCTCAACAAATTAGAATACTTCATAAGACCAATAAAAAAAAAACATTTTTAGTGAATTGTTGGCCTTCTGGAAAGTATGTTCATTTACTGTACATGTACTCAATACTTGGTAGGGGCTCCTTTTGCTTTAATTACTGCCTCAATTCGGCGTGGCATGGAGGTGATCAGTTTGTGGCACTGCTGAGGTGGTATGGAAGCCCAGGTTTCTTTGACAGTGGCCTTCAGCTCATCTGCATTTTTTGGTCTCTTGTTTCTCATTTTCCTCTTGACAATACCCCATAGATTCTCTGTGGGGTTCAGGTCTGGTGAGTTTGCTGGCCAGTCAAGCACACCAACACCATGGTCATTTAATCAACTTTTGGCAGTGTGGGCAGCTGCTAAATCCTGCTGGAAAATGAAATCAGCATATTCAAAAAGCTGGTCAGCAGAAGGAAGCATGAAGTGCTCCAAAATTTCTTGGTAAACGGGTTTTCAAAAAACACAATGGACCAACACCAGCAGATGACATTGCACCCCAAATCATCACAGACTGTGGAAACTGAACACTGGACTTCAAGCAACTTGGGCTATGAGCTTCTCCACCCTTCCTCCAGACTCTAGGACCTTGGTTTCCAAATGAAATACAAAACTTGCTCTTATCTGAAAAGAGGACTTTGGACCACTGGGCAACAGTCTAGATCTTCTTCTCCTTAACCCAGGTAAGACGCCTCTGACATTGTCTGTGGTTCAGGAGTGGCTTAACAAGAGGAATATGACAACTGTAGCCAAATTCCTTGACACGTCTGTGCGTGGTGGCTCTTGATGCCTTGACCCCAGCCTCAGTCCATTCCTTGTGAAGTTCACTCAAATTCTTGAATCGATTTTGCTTGACAATCCTCATAAGGCTGCGGTTCTCTCAGTTGGTTGTGCATCTTTTTCTTCCACAGTTTTTCCTTCCACTCAACTTTCTGTTAACATGCTTGGATACAGCACTCTGTGAACAGCCAGCTTCTTTGGCAATGAATGTTTGTGGCTTACCCTCCTTGTGAAGGGTGTCAGTGATTGTCTTCTGGACAACTGTCAGATCAGCAGTCTTCCCCATGATTGTGTAGCCTAGTGAACCAAACTGAGAGACCATTTTGAAGGCTCAGGATACTTTGCAGGTGTTTTGAGTTGATTAGCTGATTGACATGTCACCATATTCTAATTTGTTGAGATAGCGAATTGGTGGGTTTTTCTTAATTGTGAGCCAAAATCATCACAATTAAAAGAGCCAACGACTTAAACTACTTCAGTCTGTGTGCACTGAATTTATTTAATACACGAGTTTCACAATTTGAGTTGAATTACTGAAATAAATGAACATTTCCACGACATTCTAATTTACTGAGATGCACCTGTATGTTCCCAGGGTCCTATATTCCCCAGATTTATATGGCACATAATGAACACTTGACAAAGGGTCCTATGTTCTGATGGTCTTATGTTCCCCAGTTCAATATTCTGTTAACACACATTAAGTGAATTTTTCAAAAGGTGCTTTATAGTCAGGACTCATTTTCCCATGGCCCTATTATCTTTATTACCTTTTAACTTTAAACAGCAAAGATAAATTTAGTTGAATAACACCATACATTAGTTTAAAATCCATCCTTCATCCAATTTATTAAAGTTATGAACTCGGAAAATTAACTAGGTTGCACCCGCAGTGATTCCATGACTCCAACCATTTGTTTAGTTCCCTCAAGTCTAAGCCTACAGTGCCTATAGAAAATCATCATACCCTGTCAAAATCCTTATCTTTTGTGACATTACACCCTGGAAATTAAAATAAATTAAATCTAACTTTTGCCAGCTGTATTTACACACATTACACATTATAACCCTCGACAGCTAAGTGGAAATAACATTTTAAAAAATTCTGAACAATTATTAAAATTTAATTAGTGAAATACCTGGTTTGGATAAGTGATCAGTCCCTTAGAGTAAGCATTATAAACTTGCTCAGGTACAACCAGTCACTTCCCAGATCACACACCACGCTAACTGCCCCCCACCTGACATCAAGTGCAGTGGTTTTGATTACTTCATAAGAAAACCGGCTGTTCCATGATGTTCCAATACTAGTAGTGCATGGCACCATGGCTGGAAAGGTGCTTTCAAAAGAGCTCCGGGACAAAGTTGTGGAAGGCACAAGTTAGGAGAAGGATACAAAAAGATTTCAAAGGCTTTAACTATCCCTCTGAGTACCATTCAGAGCATTATAAAGAAGTGGAAAGTGTATGGCATCACCAACACCTTGCCTAGATTGGGCTGTCCCTCCAAACTGGATGACCGAGCCAGGAGGATATTGATCAGGGAAGCTACTAAGAAGCCAATGGCAACTTTGAAGGACTTACAAGTCCTTATGGCAGAGATTGGTTGGTTTGTGCATGTGAAAACAATCTCACAAGCTTTACACAAAGCTGGCCTTTATGGCAGGGTGGCAAGAAAGAAGCCTCTTCTGAAAAAGCTTGGCAAAAAACCACTTGGAAGATTCTAATGCCATGTGGCAAAAGGTTTTATGGTCAGATGAGACCAAGATTGAACTTTTTGGACTGAACTGCAAGTGTGATGTTTGGTAAAAAACAAACACAGCACAACACCCAAAACACCCCATACCTACTGTGAAGCATGGTGGTGGCAACATTATGTTGTGGGGATGTTTCTCCTCAGTGGGGACTGGGCAATTGGTCAGGATTGAAGGGAAAATGGATGCTACCACGTACACCCAAATTCTTGAGGAAAACCTGCGGCCCTCTGCTGGACAGCTGAAGATGGGCAGGTGGTTTATCTTCCAGCACGACAATGACCCTAAACACACTGCCAAAAAAAAACTACACAGTGGTTTAAGGATAGGAAGGTGAATGTCCTTGAGTTGCCAAGTCAGAGCCCTGACCTAAATCCAACTGAAAATCTGTGGATGGACTTGAAGACAGCAGTCAATCGCCACTCACCACGAAATGTGACTGAACTCGAACAATTCTGCAAGGAAGAATGGGCAAATTTTCCCTACTCTAGGTGCGCAAAGCTAATAGAGACATATCCAAACAGACTGATGGCTGTAATTAAAGCAAAATGTGGCTCTACGGAGTATTAAATCATGGGATTGATCACTTTTCCAACTCTGTTATTCTAGTTTTCTTTTTTTATGTTTCCAAACTGTTGCCTTTTTACGTTACTTGAATGCTATAAGGCAGAATGTGTAAATAAAGCTGGAACAATTTTTTTTTAATGTCTTTTGATTTCAGGCTGTAAGGCAAAAAAAAGTGACTATTTCAAAGGGCTATGATGGTTTCCAGCCTTGCCCTTTACACAGTGAGATTTCTCCAGATTCCCTGAATCTTATCATCTCTAATATCTTACAATATTATGCACTGTAAATGGTGAACGACCTAAATACTTTGCAATCTTGTGTTGAGCAATGTTCTTTTTGAACTGACTGACAATTCTCTCACGAAGTTTGGCACAAAGTGATGAGCCATGACCCATCCAACTTGCAAAGACTGAGCTTTTGGTGGATGCTCCTTTTATGCCCAATCCTGATCCCCTCCCCTGTTACCAATTAACCTGATCCTCCAAAATGGTGTTACTTGAATATTCTATAAACTATTCAGTTTTATTTTGCCTCTGTCCCAACTTTTTTTGAGCGTGCTGAAGGCATCAAATTCTAAATTTGTTTGTATTTACAAAATACCAAAAGTTGGTCAGTGAAAACATTGAATATCTTCTCTTTGTACTTTTGTCAGTTAATTAAAATTTCAAGAGCCTTGAGAAATCACAGATTTTCATTTTTATTGCATTTTAGAAAAAATCCCAAATTTTATTGAAATGGGGTTAGTAGTCATTGAGTAACAATACTTTTACTTGAGTAGAGTTTTTGCTTACTCTACCCACCTCTGCGACATCAGTGTCTGACCTCACTAATGCTCTTGTGGCTGTATGAGCAAATCTCCTCATTCCAAAATCTACTGGAAAGCCTTCCCAGAAGAGTGGAGGTTATTATAACGGCAAGGGGGGACTAACTCTGAAATGGAATGTTCCACAAGCACATACGAGAGTGATTGGTGGGGTGCCCACATACTCTTAACTATATAGTGTACAAAACATTAACAGTGTGTTTGCCTTTCCCAGCCTCTTTTAAACAACACTTTACCTTGAAAAAAACCCATTATTTTTAAAAAGTATTATTTTTCATTAATATATCCACCCATTTATCATCTGAAGCTTGAAATATACTTTCCATGAATTATTCATGGTAGGTTATAGAAAAAAAAATTCACTCAACCCTCAACAAGTAACAAGTTCATCAGGATGTTGCATTGCATCCACTCTGATAAATTTCCTTATCTGAAGGTCCTCAGAAGGATTTCCATTTTCTTGATTTTCAGTGATATTAACTCACAGGGTCACTGAAAGCACAACACTGTTACCCAAATTATAAACTGATAGTGACTTATGAATTAAATAAAATAAATAAATAAAAATTAAATAACTTGTTAGAATTGTTAGAAGTATGGATGCTAGTTAAGCACATTTTATGTATTTCCTAATTCTATGTTTTTTTTTTTTTTGTGCTTTTTTTTTTAAACAACAACTTTGTTACAATTAACTGTGCTATACATTCAAGAGCAAAATTCAACCAGTCAGAGGAAATTTTTAAAAATTAGATGCCTGAGATGGGTTAAAACATTTTTGAATGGCTAAATGCATGTTTTCCTATATTCAAAGTTGAAAATGATAAATTAAAAAAAAGGTTTAAATTTTAAAAGTTAAAGAGCTAAATGACATCCCCTTAAACTGCAGAACAGAGATAATTTTGTAGGTTTTGTATAATAATTTTCATACTCATATCTGTTAGCTCTCCCTCCTGCTGCTCCGCTACGGAGCAGCATATCTCCCTCTCGTGGCTCCGCTACGGAGCAGCACATCTCCCTCTTGCTGCGCTGCTAGCGGAGCGACGCCCTTCTGGATTCCACGGAGCGCATTCCAGCGCGATTCATAAAGACTCTGCTTTTGTTTACGTTGCCATGTGCGTTTTTGTTTTTGTGTTACGTCATGTCTCTGCCCCCGTTTCCTCATTGGTTCTCCTTTCAATGTGATTATTGTTTCCAGGTGTCACTGATTTAATCTTGTTTGGTTTGAATGAACTCCGTTACTTAAACCCCTGTCTGTGTCCGCTTTATCGCGGAGTATTCAATTGGTTGAGTTAGATGATTTTGATGAGAAAGAGTGATGTTAAAGAGTGCTCGAGTATTCCAGTGTTTTTCCGATGTTTTTGTTAACCAGGCGTTCCCTGGTTCCTGCGTTTTTGTTATGTTTTTTTTTACCCGGCGTTCCCGGGTTCTTCTTTTCCTGCCTAATTTCGTGATTTCCTGGACTTTGACCCTGTAAGTGTTCTCATCTGTGTCTAACCCTTTTTGGAAGATTGAAGTACTGTTCTTTTTTGGCTTTTGATATTTAATTCCCATCACGTTTGAATGTGCCTTTTTGTTGTAACATTCCTAATAAACTGACCACTTTCCCCTGCAAGTGCATCCTGCTTCCTTCCTTCCCTGGTCACGTAACAGAATACTCCGCCAAAAAATGGATGCAGCGGGGAAAGTGAGGGCACACCACGCCATGCCACGCCACGCCACATTTAAAATGCCTACACATAATTTAATTTTTTTTCCTCAGTGGACTTTCGTGTATCCTCCGGATGATTTTGACGGCTTTGCCACTTGGCCGCAGTGTTTTTTTTTTTTTTTGCAGGCGCAACTTTATTTTCTGAGTTTGGAGGACCCCAAACCCAACGAAGAACAGTGGTTGGGGTTCCTCCTCTCTCGTTTGGTCGGCTCTGCTCGCCAATGGTCGGAGCTTCACCTCGCCAGTAGGTCCATGAAGCTCCAGACAGTTTCGGGCTGACAGGTCCAGGTGTTCGGGAGGGATTTTTGAGAGTGAGCGGGCTAACATGGTGGCCTGCACCTCTCATCCCCTGACCCAGGAGTGTGCCACCGAAGGATGCACCCGAAGAGCCATCCTGCAGTGCCCCACCTGCAGGAAACAGGGAGTAAGGAGCAGCTACTTCTGCTCCCAAGGCTGTTTTAAGGGCAGCTGGCGGGTGCATAAGCGGCTCCACAGGCGGGCACCCTCAGAGCTCCAGCAGGATGCCCAGCAGGAGGTCTCTCCAGCGGAGCGCCATCTGGAGGTAAACATGGCAACCTCCAGCCCTGAGCTCCAGCAGGAGGCCCAGCAGGAGGTCTCCTCAATGGAGCTGCTCCTGGAGGTTGACGAGGCAACCTCCAGCCCCGAGCTCCAGCAGGAGGCCCAGCAGGAGGTCTCCTCAACGGAGCTGCTCCTGGAGGTTAACGAGGCAACCTCCAGCCCCGAGCTCCAGCCAGAGACCCAGCAGGAGGTCCCTTCAGCTGAGCTGCTCTTGGAGGTTCACAAGAAAGAACCTCCACTCCTGTCTTGTTCATGCCTGAGGTTCAAGAAAAAACCTTCACTCCTGTCCTGTTCATGCCTGAGGTTCAAGAGAAAACCTCCATTCCTGTCCTGTCCCTGTCAGAGACCCAAGTGGGGTGCTCCGCTCCAGTTCAGTTCACACCGGAGGTCCACGAGGAGACCTCCGCCCAAGCCATGTTCCTGCCAGAGATTCAAGAGGAAACCTCCTCTCCTGTCCTGCTCACATCGGAGGCCCACGAGGAGACCTCCGCCCAGGCCACGATCCGGCCAGAAGTTAAAGAGAAAACCTCCTCGCCTATCCTGCTCATGTCAGAGGTCCACAGGATGACCTCTTCCCAAGCCCAGTCCATGTCAAAGGCCCACGGGATGGCCTCTTCTCAAGCCCAGTCCATGTCTGAGGTCCACGGGATGACCTCCTTTCCAAGTTCTAGCCCATGTTTTAGCGCAAAATTGAGTCCATGTTCAGGTTCCTGTCCGAGTCCTAGTTCATGTCCCAGTCCATGTCCAGGTTTCTGCCCTATACTTAGTCCATGTCCAAGTCCATGTCCAGGTTTCTGCCCTAGTTCTAGTCCATGTCCAAGTCCATGTCCAGGTTCCTGCCCTAATTCTAGTCCAGGTCCCAGTCCATGTCCAGGTTCCTGCCCTATTCCTAGTCCATGTACAACTCCATGTCCAGATTTCTGACCTATTCCAAGGTCAATTTCTGATCCAGTTCCCAGTCAAGTTTCCGGTGCTTTTCCCAGTCCTGTTCCCAGACCTGTCCCCAGTCCATGCCTCAGCCTATGCCCAAAGCCAGTTCCCGGTCCTGTTCCTGGTCCATGCCTCAGCCTATGCCCAAAGCCAGTTCCCAGTCCTGTTCCCGGTCCCGTTCCCGGTCCCGTTCCCAGTCCAGTTTCCAACCCAGTTCTTGATTTAGTGGCCAGCTCTGTTTTTGATCTAATTTCTAGCCCTATTTTTGCATTGGTTCTCAGTTCGGTTGCTGAGTTAATTGCCAGCTCCATTCCCAGCTCTGTTCCAAGCTCCGTTCCCAGCTCCATTCTAGATTTTGTTGATGGTGCTATCCCTAGCCTAGTCTCCTCCTCTGTCTCCTCCTCTGTCTCTAGTTGCCTTCCTAGCTCTGTTTCCAGTCCAGGTTCAGACTTTGTCTCCTCCTCTGTCTCTAGTTGCCTTCCTAGCTCTGTTTCCAGTCCAGGTTCAGACTTTGTCTCCTCCTCTGTCTCTAGTTGCCTTCCTAGCTCTGTTTCCAGTCCAGGTTCAGACTTTGTCTCCTCCTCTGTCTCTGGTTGCCTTCCTAGCTCTGTTTCCAGTCCAGGTTCAGACTTTGTCTCTGGCCCTGTCTCCGGCCCTGTCTCCACTTTAATTTCCAGCTCTGTTTCCAACCCTGTCTCCACTTTTATTTCCAGCTCTGTTTCCATCCCTGTCTCCAGCTTAATTTCCAGTTCTGTTTCCAGCCCTGACTCCACTCTTATTTCCAGCTCTGGCTCCTCTTCGATATCTAGCTCTGCTTCCGGTTTGATTTCCAGATCAGTTCCCACTCCTGCTTTGAATCCGGTTGTCAAGTCTGTTCCGGGTCAAAGTTTTGAGTTTGTAGACTATTCACTTTCCAGTTCAATTTCCGGTCCAGTTCTCTTTCCAGTTGCCTATCCAGAATCTCTGTCCTATCATCTGTCCCATCCTCTGTCCAGTTCTGTCCTGTTTTCTGTTTCCTGTTTCCTGTTTCCCATTCCCCAGTCTGTTTCCAAGTCTGTCTCTGAGCCTGTCCCTAATCCAGGTGCCAAATCTGAATCCAGTCCTGGTTCCAGTCCGGGTTCCAGACAAAGTGCCAGGTTACGCGCAGCTCGGAGGTCCAGGCCAAGCACCAGGTCATGTGCAGCTCCGCGATCCAGGCCAAGCATCAGGTCACGCGCAGCTCTGCGATCCAGGCCCAGCATCAGGTCACGCGCAGGTCCGAGATCCAGGCCCAGCATCAGGTCACGCGCAGCTCCGAGATCCAGGCCAAGCACCAGTCCAAGTTCTCGTCCAAGTTCTCAGGGACAACGCGACACATTCTGCTCTGGCTGTGGGACATTGAACTTCACCAGCCTCGGGTCCAGGGGGGCAGATGTTCCGATCCTGCCCAGGGGCCCGGGTCCGCAGGACAGGCAAAACTTTCGGCACTTCGGGAGACACGCCTTTTGGGGGGGGGGGGGGGGGCTCTGTCAGCAAATCTCCCTCTCGCTGCGCTGCTAGCAGAGTGACACCCTTCCGGATTCCACGGAGCACATTCCAGCGCGATTCATAAACACTCTGCTTTTGTTTACGTTGCCATGTGTGTCTTTGTTTTTGTGTTGCGTCATGTCTCTGCCCCCATTTCCTCATTGGTTCTCCTTTCAATGCGATTATCGTTTCCAGGTGTCGCTGATTTAATCTTGTTTGGTTTGAATGAACTCCGTTACTTAAACCCTTGTCTGTGTCCGCTTTATTGCGGAGTATTGAATTGGTTGAGTTAGATGATTTTGATGAGAGAGTGATTTTGATGTTAAAGAGTGCTCGAGTATTCCAGTGTTTTTCTGATGTTTTTGTTAACCAGGCGTTCCCTGGTTCCTGCGTTTTTGTTATGTTTTTTTTTTTTTTACCCGGCGTTCCCGGGTTCTTGGATTCCTGCCTAATTTCGTGATTTCCTGGACTTTGACCCTGTAAGTGTTCTCATCTGTGTCTAACCCTTTTTGGAAGATTGAAGTGCTGTTCTTTTTTGGTTTTTGATATTTAATTCCCATCACGTTTGAATGCGCCTTTTTGTTGTAACATTCCTAATAAACTGACCACTTTCCCCTGCAAGTGCATCCTGCTTCCTTCCTTCCCTGGTCACGTAACAATATCCTAGCAAGAATTATGGATCATATAGTGACAACACGTACAGTGGGGTTCAAAAGTCTGAGACAACTAGGAAAAATGCTTCTATTTTTTATTTATTTATTTTTTCAAATTTAATACAACAGTTTTCATTACAAATTATATTATTAATTATATGATTATAAGCTATTTTATTTATTGATTATATGATAACGAGTGAAAATTAGAATCTTTTAAATATTGACATGAATTTCAGTTTCTTAGTATTTGGTACGTCCCCAATTTGCTTTAATGACAGTGTGCACTCATGCTGGCATGTACTCAACAAGTTTGTGCAAAACCTTATGATCTATTTTAGATCAAATCCATCTGACTATCTGAACACATGCTTCAACAGAAGTGATTAAGCATGAGGAAAATCTGACCTTTTTTACCAAGCGGTTAACATTGTCAGTATCAAAAATTTACTTAGATTTAAATAGGGGCCTAGAAACAAAGTAATCTTGAATATTAAATATTTAATTATATTTAAGTATTAAATACTTAAACAATCTTGAATATTAAATAGTTACGATATTGAACATTTACTTTCTTTGTTTTAACTATTTCAAAATTCTAATACTTTCTGTTTATTTCCTATTTTTAATGGGGGGAAAATCCCAGATTTTCAATGTGGTCTCTGACTTTTGGACCCCACTGTATATGGTAATGTATATGGAAACATCCCAGAGAGGCGCAATCAGGACAGACCTGTTTCCACTCAGTGGTGTGCCATCATCTCTCCCTGTGGCCCATTTATAATTGTAATGGTGCCCATTATAAAGATAAGTTCACATTGGTCTTCATATTCAGATCTCAGCTCATCTATGAAAGTGGGGCTCTGCTGCGAAGGACATCGGAGATCTCTACATGCAAATAAATTGTAAATGTTGCCTATTCTTTTTGTAAATCTGATCTGTAGGGAAGTGGTGTTGTAGTTGCATATCTTTTATTGCTGTTGAAATCTGTAACTATCATTGTAGGGTCATATTTTGTATTATGTCAGTTACTAATAATAACAGTGCAGAGATTTTGTTTGTTCAACAAATATTTCAGGTTGTGCTGACTGAGGGACAAATAATGAAAGTTATTTTTGCAACTTTCATGTCTATATTCTTTATCTATTTGAATGCTATCATGGTCTACACTCTTTGGAGCAAGTCTATTTTTAGAGAGACTCCACGCTACATTCTGTTTACCCACATGCTTCTCAATGACTCGATTCATCTTCTCTTCACTTCCATGCTGTACATTTTGAGTCTGGCCTTACTTAAATTAGTCACGGCTGCTTGTGCTTTTATAGTTTTTGTTTCAGTTACAACATTCTGTAATGCACCTGTAAACCTGGCTGTGATGTCAGTGGAGCGTTATGTGGCCATTTGCTTTCCTCTAAGATATGTTGAAATAGCTACTCAGAAAAGGACTCATATTGCTATTGGAGTCATTTGGTTTATTAGTTCTACAAACTTTATAATTGACTTGCTTTATGTAGCAGTGATGGACCATAACTTTTTAACCTCACAAATATTGTGCACAAGAGAAAGGCTCTTCATGAAGCAATGGCAAGCAGATGCTTTACAGGCTTTTAGCATATTCTACTTTGTGTCAGTGTCTATGATAATCCTTTTCACTTATATCAACATTGTTATCACAGCCAGGTCCATTTCCTCCAATAAAGACTCTGCTGCAAAAGCTCACAAGACTGTGCTGCTGCACCTCATTCAGCTGGCCCTGTGTCTTTCCTCTTTTCTCTACAGCTTCATAGAGCGAGCTGTAGCAATGGTTGGCAATAACCAACTTATCTTGGACCTGCGTTATCTAAACTATTTGTTTGTGCTGATCTTGCCACGCTGCCTAAGTCCACTCATCTACGGACTGAGAGACGATGCTGTACGACCCTTATTCATCTACTACTTTTGGCATGCCACAGGTAAACGCAGGTCTACTGTCAATGTACAGTGAACTGAAGATATCAGATGCTTGCCAGTGTCCATGTGTAATATTTTGGTGTTGTGGAAAATATTTTAAGAATGGTTATATATACCTTGTAATCCCACTCTGCTGGGGGTTTTGTTTCAACTCTGTAAAACACAACTTTCCCATCAGCTTAACTTAAAGCTAAACTGAATGCATGAGACTGTGTACCCACTCAGATACCACCACTTCAGTACTGAACAGCTAAAAAAGGAAAAATGTCAATAAATGCAAAAATAATATTATCTCTTTAAGGGCAATGAATTTATTTTATAATTTTTTTTCTTCTCATCTTTTGTGATAATTTAAAATCAATTAAAAAGTCTTAGCAGCATCAAGCAGCATCAGAGATTAATTTACTAGAATACAATGGTGCTTGAAAGCTTCTGAACCCTTTAGAAGTTTCAAAATTTCTGCATAAATATGACCTAAAACATCATCGGATTTTCACAGTCCTAAAAGTAAATAAAGGGAACTCAATTAAACACATGAGACAAAATTATTATACTTGGTCATTTATTTATTGAGGAAAATGATCCAATATTACATATCTGTGAGTGGCAAAAGTATGTGAACCTTTGATTTCAGTATCTGGTGTGACCCCCTTGTGCAGCAATACTGTAACTGACTCTATATTATTCCAGTAACTGTTGATCAGTTCTGCACATTGGCTTGGAGAAATTTTAGCCCATTCCTCAGTACAGAACAACTCTGGGTTGTTGGTGGGTTTCCTCCCATGAACTGCTTGCTTCAGGTCCTTCCACAAAATTTCTATTGGTTTAAGGTCAGGACTTTGATTTGGCCATTTCAAAACATTAACTTTACTCTTCTTTAACCATTCTTTGCTAGAACAACTTGTGTGCTTATGGTCGTTGTCTTGCTGCATGTCCCATTTCTCTTGAGATTCAGTTCATGGACAGATGTCCTGACATTTCCTTTAGAATTTGCTGGTATACTTCAGAATTCATTGTTCCATCAATGATGACAAGTTGTCCCAGATGCAGTAAAACAGGCCCAAACCATGATACTACCACCACCATATCTCACAGATGACATAAGGTTCTTTGCTGGAATATTGTGTTTAAACCAAAAAGTTATATTTTGGACTCATACATCCACACAATACTTCCATTAGCCTTCTTATCTTATCCACATGATCTTTAGCAAACTGCAGACAGGCAGCAATGTTCCTTTTGGAGAGCACTGGCTTTCTCCTTGCAATCCTCCCATGCACACCATTGTTGTTCAGTGTTCTCCTCATGGTAGCCTCATGAACATTAACATTAGCCAATGTGAAAGATGTCTTTAGTTGCTTAGAAGTTACCCTGTGTTCCTTTGTGACCTCATGGACTTTTACACATCTTGCTTGTGGAGTAGCCTTTGTTGGTCGACCACTCCTGGGGAGGGTAACAATGGACCTGAATTTCCTGCTTTTGTACACAATCTGTCTGACTGTGGATTGGCAGAGTCTAAACTCTTTACAGATGGTTTTGTAACCTTTTCCAGCCTGATGAGCATTAACAGCTCTTTTTCTGAGGTCCTCAGAAATCTCCATTGTTTGTACCATGTGTTGTGAATATCAGACTTTAATAGTTTTTTTTTTTTTTAAATGTTTGTGCTAATCTTGCCAAGATACCTAAGCCTACAAACTTGTTCACATCATCAATAAACACCAGTGACCCAGTTCCATTTGCAGCCATACATGATTATGTCATATCACTTCCTCCAACATGTTTGACAGATGATGTGGTATGCTTTGGTTCATGAGCCCTTCCTTTCTTTCTCCATACTCTCTGTGTTTCTTTACAAATTCCAATCTGGCCTTCTGATTCGTACTGCTGATATAGCCAATGTTTGTGCAATGCTTCTGATTGATTTTCCCTCTTTTCTCAGCTTCAAAAATGGCTTGATTTTCTAATAAAAAATAAAATAAAAGGTGAACTTCTAAACTCTCTTATCATATTCATATTTTGATCTTAAACCCAAATGTTTTCAGTCTACAGCAAAAACAAATGAATTTACCTTGCTGTTCTAATAGTTTTGGAGGGGACTATACACAAATCTGGTTTGAATTCTAGATGTTACTGTTCTAGTGTGAAAATGTTGAGTAGTAGTTACCGGTAGAAGATGTTACAATATTGTTTCAATATTATTTTTTGCAAGTTTGCATGAGCTGAATAAAATAAGGCCACAGGCCTGAGGTTTGGCACATGTGATTTAGGGGAAATCAGTCACATAATCACATATGGAAATTTAATGACATATGGAAATTGAATGACAACATCCAAGGAATGCATGAAAACACGAGGTCTACTATTTTTACTCAGACGTGTCATTATCTCTCTCTGGGGCTCACACAGTACCTATAATAACTGTCAGCTCACAACTATATTAGTCTTTGTAGCTGAGCTCACATATCAAAGCGGGGTTCTGCACCAGATGTAACAGATTAATGCAAGCATAGAATTTTATAAATATTATTTTATAAATATTGACTACTCTTTTTTACTACAATCTGATGTGTGAGGATGTGGTTTTGATTTGTAGCAACTCATCCTGTATTGTTAATATCTGTAATTTTTTTTATTTTTCTATTTTGTATCATATTATGTTATGTCAGTTACTAATGATAGCACAGTTGAGGTTTTGCTTATACATCAGCAAATATTCCAGGTTGCACTGACTGTGGGACTAATATCAAAAGTCAGTTTTGCAATATTAATGTCTGTGTTCTTTATCTATTTGAATGCCATCATGGTCTACACTCTTTGGAGCAAGCCTATTTTTAAAGAGACTCCACGCTACATTCTGTTTAACCACATGCTTCTCAATGACTCGATTCAGCTCTTTGTTACCTCTTTGTTGTATATTTTTAGTCTGGCCTATCTCAAGTTAGTCATGGCTGCTTGCGCTTTTTTAGTTTTTGTTTCAGGTACAACTTTCCGTAACGCACCTTTAAACTTGGCTCTGATGTCACTAGAGCGTTATGTGGCCATAAGCTTTCCTCTAAGACATACTGAAATAGCCACTCAGAGAAGAACTTATATTGCCATTGGAATTATTTGGTTTATGGGTTTGATACACTTTATAATTGACTTGCTTTATGTAGTACTGACGGATCCTAAAGTTTTGACCTCACAAATATTTTGCACAAGAGAAAGGCTTTTCATAAATCAATGGCAATTAGATGCTTATCAGGGCTTTAATGTATTCTACTTTGTGTCAGTGTCGATGATCATCCTTTTCACATATGTCAGAATTTTGATGACAACCAGGTCCATTTCCTCCAATAAAGACTCTGCTGCAAAAGCCCACAAGACTGTACTGCTGCACCTCATACAGCTGGCCCTGTGTCTTACTTCTTTTCTTTTTAGCAATATAGAAAAAGCTGCAGCAATGGCCAGCACCAGCACCAGCCTCTTCATCGACCTGCGTTATCTAAACTATGTGTTTGTGCTGATGTTGCCACGCTGTCTGAGCCCACTCATCTATGGACTGAGGGATGATGCTGTACGGTCCTTATTCATCTACTACTTTCGCTGTGCCACAGGCAAACACAGGTCTAATATCCATGTACACTGACTTGAGAGCATTTTTTGAGATGCTTAAGGATATTTAAACCTGTTCAAAGTCATATTAATTGTTGTAAAATCTCATAAAGAAAATACATCATGAATGGTTATGCATAGTTACCTTGTAACTCAGAAGTCCCACTCTATTGGGACTTCTACTTTGATTCAGCTCTGTATAACACAGCAGACACCACTTCTCCATGTGTTTCAGTTAAAAACAAACACTGAATTGTTTGCAGAAGGCTGAAACAAAGTCCTGTGTTCTCTTTTAGAGGGGACTGACCATCACTTCATCTGGTCTGATGTTAAAACTGTCTAATGTTCAACCTATTTAATTAGTTATTGTCAATGTTAGAGTTTTGAACAGGGCCTATTAGACCTTAACACAAATGTTCTAACTATATTCTGCTGAAAAGATGATACACAATAAATTAAACTCGGAATATTAGCTTTTAATATTTAGTAGAGAATACTGAAAATGAGAAAAGAAAAGAAACACTTGCAGATATTGTTTGTTTAGGGCTTATATCCAATTTTCCTAATTTTAAAGTTTGTGCTTATTTAAAATAAAAATCATACAAGACACATATGAGCTTACTGGATACTAATTTACAATAAAACTTTTGACTTCAGAAAGAATTAATGGTTTAGTACACTTAATTGATCATTATTGGGATTTATTGTATTTATACAAATGTTTTTATTTGACATCAACTGTGAGCCAAAGCTACTGTATGGTATTCTGATGCCTATGCCTTTACTGATAGCTTTTAGCACTGTGTTAAAGCTTTTAGCTTTTAGGCTAAGACATTGTTTCTCTTTGGAAGATGGCCAAGTGAAAATTTCTTTCATTCTTGGCATCTGGATTTAATAATACATTTACAATCAGATCCATAAATATTTGGGCATTGACAAAGTTATTGTTATTTTAGCTCTCTACCACAGTATATTGGATTTGAAATTATGTTTATGTTAATAATATGTTATGTTTATAATATTGTATATAAGCTCAAACTGCAGCCTTTGAGCTTTAAGTTGAGGGTATTTACATCCAAATCAGCTGAACCATGTAGGAACTACAATAATTTATATATATGGACTATCATAAATTAAATTTCATTTTTAATACTTGATTATAAATCCTTTGCAGTAAATGACTGCCTGAAGTCTGGAACTCAAAGACATCACCAAAATGTGAAGCACCACCCAATGAGTTTTGAAGCATTTGGCTGAATCTGAGAAGATATTATAGTCCTATACACTTCAGAATTCACCCTGCTACTTTTGTCAGAAGTCACATCATCAATAAATACAAGGAAACTAGTTCCATTGGTGGCCAACATGCCCACAGCATAAGATGAGATGGTATGCAAGGTGATATGATCATGACCATTTCCTTCTCTTACCCATCTTTTCTCTTCCCATCATTCTGGTCCAAATTGATCTTTTGGTTGATTTATCCATATAATGTTGTTCTAGAATGAATGGGTTTTGTAGATGTTTTTTTATCAATGGTTTATATGTTGTGGTAAACCCTTTGTATTTACGCTGGTGACGTTTTCTATTGATTGTTGACTTTGATATGCCTGCCTTCATGGGGCAGTAGTAGCTCAGTGGTTAAGATTTTGGACTACTGATTGGAAGGTTGTGAGTTCAAATCCCAGCAATGCCAAGCTGCCACTGTTGGGCACTTGAGTAAGGTTCTTAACCTTCAACTGCTCACTGGGTGCTGCACAAAAATGGCTGCCCACTGCTTTGAGTGTGTTCATGGTTTGTAGTGTGTGTGCTCACAACTCCTAATGTGTGTGCCCTAACTTGGATGGGTAAATGCAGAAGACAAATTCCAAGTATGGGTTACCTTACATTGGTCTTCACTTTCACTTTCTTGATTTGGCCAACTGTTGTGAAGGGGTTTTCCTTCACCAGGGAAAGAATTCTTCTGTCATCTACCACCGTTGTTTTCTGTGGTCTTCTGGACCTTTCCTGTTCTTGAGCTCATTGCATGTACCAGATTTGACCACACCTAAAGTTTTTTGCTACCTCTCTCTTGGGTTTATTTCTGGATGGAAGCATATGTTGCTCTAAAACCTGTATATACCTTTCAGCATTGATAGTGCCTTTCCAGATGTGTAAGCTGCCCATTCCATAGGCACTAATGCACCCCCATACCATCAGAGATGTAGGCTTTTGAACTGAGTGCTGACAAAAAGCCGGATGGTCCCTCTCCTCTTTAGTCCTCTTTAGTTTAGAGGCCCTGGCGTCCATGGTTTCCAAAAAAAATTTTCAAATTTCGATTCGTCTGACCACAGAACTGTTTTCCACTTTGACTCAGTCCATTTTAAATGAGCCTTGGCCATTTTAAATGAGCTTTGATAGAGCTTTAACCAGGATTTGGCTGGTTAAATGGCACGGCGAACTGTATTCACAGACAATGAGTTCTGGAGGAGTTTCTGAGCCCATGCAGTGATTTCCATTACAGAATCATGCTTGTTTTTAATGAAGTGCCGCCTGAGGGCCCGAAGATCACGGGCATGCAATATTGATTTTCACCCTTGTCCCTTGCACACAGAGATTTCTCCAGGTTCTCGAAATCTTTTGATGATATTATGTAATGTAGATGATGAGATATTCATAGTCTTTGCAATTTTAGGTTGATGAACATTATTCTGAAATTGTTCCACAAATTGTAGACGCAGTGTTTTGCAGATTGGTGAACCTCTGCCCATCTTTACTTCTGAAAGACTCTGCCGCTCTAAGATACTCTTTTTTTATATAACCAATCATGTTACTGACCTGTTGCCAATTAACCTCAAGCTGTTTCTTTTTAGTAACACTTACTTTTCCAGCCTTTTGTTGCCCCCGTCCCAATCGTTTTGAGAGCTGTTGCTGCCATCAAATTCAAAATTGCCTGATTTTTTTCTTAAAATGGTACATTTACTCAGTTTAAACATTTGATATGTTTTCTATATCTTTCTATGTCTATATGCTTTCTATTTTCACAATATGTTCTATTGTGAATAATATATGGGTTTATGAGATTTGCAAATCATTGCATTCTGTTTTTATTTACATTTTACACAGCGTCCCAACGTTTTTGGAATTGGGGTTGTAATTTCATTGATGGTTGATGGAATTATCTTGATTTAATGTAGATCAAATCCATCAGAGTCATCTGAATAGAAGAGATTAGGTACGAGGAAAATCTTACTTTTTGTACAAAGCAGTTAACGTTGTCAGTATCACTAATTTGCTTACATTTAAATTTAAATAAGGACATAGAAATAGTGCAGAGTAATCTTGAATATTAAATATTTAAGATATTGCACATTTACATTCTTTGTTCTATTTCAAAATTCTAAAACCTTGTGTTTATTTCCTATTTTTAATGAAGAAAAAAATCCAAGATTTTCAATTTGGTCTCTGACTTTTGGACCCCACTGTATATGGTAAAGTTTATGGAAACATCCCAGAGAGGCGCAGTCAGGACAAATCTATTGTTTCCACTCAAAGGTGTGTCATCATCTCTCCCTGTGGCCCACATGGTGCCCATTATAAAGATTAGTTCACAATGGTCTTCATATTCAGATCTCAGCTCATATATGAAAGTGGGGCTCTGCTACAAAGGACATAAGAGATCTGTACAGGCACATAATTTATACATTTATAAAAAATTATATATCTTTTCTTTTTGTAAATCTGATCTGTAGAGAAGTGGTGTTAATTTGTAGTGGCTTATTTTTTACTGCTGTTGACATCTGTAAATATCATTGTATGGTTACATTTTACATCATATTATGTCAGTTACTAATAATAACAGTGTAGAGATTTTGTTTGTACAACAAATATTTCAGGTTGTGCTGACTGAGGGACAAATAATGAAAGTTATTTTTGCAACATTAATGTCTATATTCTTTATCTATTTGAATGCTATCATGGTCTACACTCTTTGGAGCAAGTCTATTTTTAGAGAGACTCCACGCTACATTCTGTTTACCCACATGCTTCTCAATGAATCAATTCATCTGCTCTTCACTTCCATGCTGTACATTTTCAGTCTGTCCCTACTTAAATTAGTCACCGCTGCTTGTGCATTTATAGTTTTTGTTTCAGTTACAACTTTCCGTAACACACCTTTAAACCTGGCTGTGATGTCAATAGAGCATTATGTGGCCATTTGCTTTCCTCTAAGACAATCTGAAATAGCTACTCAGAAAAGGACTCCTATTGCTAGTGGAGTCATTTGGTTTATTGGTTCTATAAACTTTATAATCGACTTGCTTTATTCAGCAGTGATGGACCATAACTTTTTAACCTCACAAATATTGTGCACAAGAGAAAGGCTCTTCATAAAGCCATGGCAAGCAGATGCTTTACAGGCTTTTAGCATATTCTACTTTGTGTCAGTGTCTATGATAATCCTTTTCACTTATATCAACATTGTTATCACAGCCAGGTCCATTTCCTCCAATAAAGACTCTGCTGCAAAAGCTCACAAGACTGTGCTGCTGCACCTCATTCAGCTGGCCCTGTGTCTTTCCTCTTTTCTCTACAGCTTCATAGAGCGAGCTGTAGCAATGGTTGGCAATAACCAACTTATCTTGGACCTGCGTTATCTAAACTATTTGTTTGTGCTGATCTTGCCACGCTGCCTAAGTCCACTCATCTACGGACTGAGAGACGATGCGGTACGACCCTCATTCATCAACTACTTTGTGCATGCCACAGGCAAACGCAGGTCTGCTGTCAATGTACAGTGAACTGAAGATATCAGATGCTTGCCAGCATCCATGTGTAATATTTTGGTGTTGTGGAAAATGTATTAAGAATGGTTATACATACCTTGTAATCCCACTCTGCTGGGGGTTTTGTTTCAACTCTGTAAAACACAACTTTCCCATCAGCTTAACTTAAAGCTAAACTGAATGCATGAGACTGTGTACCAGTATCACACTCAGATACCACCACTTCAGTACTGAACAGCTAAAAAAGGAAAAATGTCAATAAATGCAAAAATAGTATTATCTCTTTAATGTCACTGAATTTATTTTATAACTTTTTTCCTCTCATCTTTTGTGATAATTTAAAATCAATTAAAAAGTCTTAGCAGCATCAAGCAGCATCAGAGATTAATTTACTAGAATACAGTCTTGCTTGAAAGCTTCTGAACTCTTTAGAAGTTTCAAAATTTCTGCATAAATATGACCTAAAACATCATCGGATTTTCACAGTCCTAAAAGTAAATAAAGGGAACTCAATTAAACAAATGAGACAAAATTATTATACTTGGTCATTTATTTACTGAGGAAAATGATCCAATATTACATATCTGCGAGTGGCAAAAGTATGTGAACCTTTGATTTCAGTATCTGGTGTGACCCCCTTGTGCAGCAATACTGTAACTGACTCTATATTATTCCAGTAACTGTTGATCAGTTCTGCACATTGGCTTGGAGAAATTTTAGCCCATTCCTCAGTACAGAACAACTCTGGGTTGTTGGTGGGTTTCCTCCCATGAACTGCTTGCTTCAGGTCCTTCCACAAAATTTCTATTGGATTAAGGTCAGGACTTTGATTTGGCCATTCCAAAACATTAACTTTACTCTTCTTTAACCATTCTTTGCTAGAAAAACTTGTGTGCTTATGGTCGTTGTCTTGCTGCATGCCCCACTTTCTCTTGAGATTCAGTTCATGGACAGATGTCCTGACATTTCCTTTAAAATTTGCTGGTATACTTCAGAATTCATTGTTCCATCAATGATAAGTTGTCCCAGATGCAGTAAAACAGGCCCAAACCATGATACTACCACCACCATATCTCACAGATGACATAAGGTTCTTTGCTGGAATGTAGTGTTTAAACCAAAAAGTTATATTATGGACTCATACATCCAAACAATATTTCCATTAGCCTTCTTATCTTGCCCACATGATCTTTAGCCAACTGCAGACAGGCAGCAATGTTCTTTTTGGAGAGCACTGGCTTTCTTCTTGCAACCCTGCCATGCACACCATTGTTGTTCAGTGTTTTCCTCATGGTAGACTCATGAACATTAACATTAGCCAATGTGAAAGAGGTCTTTAGTTGCTTAGAAGTTACCCTGGGTTCCTTTGTGACCTCATGGACTATTACACATCTTGCTCTTGGAGTGGTCTTTGTTCGTCGACCAAGTTCAGTTTCAAGTTCAAGTTCAGTTTATTTGTATAGCGCTTTTAACAATGGACATTGTCCCAAAGCAGCTTTATAGAAGTATATAAATTCAGGACATAGATTTTAAATTTATGAATTTATCCCCAATGAGCAAGCCAGCGGCGACAGTGGCAAGGAAAAACTCCCTGAGACGATATGAGGAAGAAACCTTGAGAGGAACCAGACTCAAAAGGGAACCCATCCTCATCTGGGTAACACCGGATAGTGCGATTGTAAATAAATAAGTCTCTTCTATAAATGTACCAGTACTACATGGTCAAATAGCAGTTGTGAGACCATGAAAATTCATTACAGTTTTTATATGAAGTCTGTTTTGTTGAACTTCACCACTGTAATCTCAATGATCTTTAGGCTGCACCATGTGGGGCCATCCTCAGCAGCAGCATGTGACTTCCAATTGATGAGATCTCCAACCAGAAGTAGGGCATCAGGATGGATCAGGCAGGTCCAGAGAGCAGAAGGGGTCGGGATCACTGGCATCTCAGGAGTATCGTGTGTGGCTCAACAGAAGAGGAGAGAGAGAGAGAGAGAGAGAGAGAGAGAGAGAGAGAGAGAGAGAGAGAGAGAGAAAATTAGGTATGCTTATTGTCCCGTAATGGTTAAGGACAGTGTACTTTGCGTGAGTGAAAGCAGGTACTTCGGCAAGACTAGCTATGACAGCATAACTAAAAGGGAGAGCCAGAAGGAACAGAGACATGAGGGCTCCCTGGGACAAGGCGGCCAGCCACCCCACCACCAACAAACCTGGGTGAACGCGTGAAAGTGGGGGGGGCGACAGCATCCAAACATCCCAGTTCACCACAACACACTATGCCCATGAGACCTCTAGATCTGCTCCTTTACCTAAGGAAAAAAATATTCACGAAAGGCTTGACTAAACAAATATGTTTTCAGCCTGGACATAAACACTGAGACTGTGCCTAGGTCCCGAACACTAATTGGAAGGTTGTTCCATAGCTGTGGGGCTTTGTAAGAGAAAGCTCTTCCCCCTGCTGTAGCCTTCACTATTTGAGGTACCGACAAATAGCCTGCACCTTTTGATTGAAGTAGGCGTGGCGGATCATAAAAGACCAAAAGTTCGCTTAGGTACTGTGGCACGAAGCCATTTAGCGCTTTATAAGTCAATAGTAGTATTTTATAATCAGTGCGAAATTTCACTGGGAGCCAATGCAGTGTGGATAAGATAGGAGTGATGTGGTCATATCTTCTGGTTCTAGTAAGGACTCTTGCAGCTGCATTCTGGACTAACTGGAGTTTTTTTATGCTCCTACTGGAACATCCAGACAGTAAGGCATTACAATAATCCAACCTAAAGGTGACGAAAGCATGGACTAATTTTTCTGCATCATGTAGTGACAATATATTTCTTATCTTAGCAATATTTCTGAGGTGAAAGAAGGCTATCCTATTAATATTACCTACAGCTGTGGCCAAAAGTTTTGAGAATGACACAAATATTAATTTTTACAAAGTCTGCTGCCTCAGTTTTTATGATGGCAATTTTCATATACTCCAGAATGTTATGAAGAGTGATCAGATGAATTGCAATTAATGTCAAAGTCCCTCTTTGCCATGAAAATGAACTTAATCCCAAAAAAACATGTCCACTGCATTTCAGCCCTTCCACAAAAGGACCAGCTGACATCATGTCAGTGATTCTCTGGTTAACACAGGTGAGAGTGTTAACGAGGACAAGGCTGGAGATCACTCTGTCATGCTGATTGAGTTAGAATAACAGACTGGAAGCTTTAAAAGGAGGGTGGTGCTTGAAATTATTGTTCTTCCTCTGTTAACTATGGTTACCTGCAAGGAAACACGTGCAGCTATCATTGCTTTGCACAAAAAGGGATTCACAGGCAAGGATATTGCTGCTAGTAAGATTGCACCTAAATCAACCATTTATCGGATCATCAAGACCTTCAAGGAGAGAGGTTGAACTGTTGTGAAGAAGGCTTCAGGGTGCCCAAGAAAGTCCAGCAAGCACCAGGACCATCTCCTAAAGTTGATTCAGCTGTGGGATCAGGGCACCACCAGTGCAGAGCTTGCTCAGGAATGGCAGCAGGCAGGTGTGAGTGCGTCTGCAGGCACAGTAAGGCAAAGACTTTTGGAGGATGGCCTGGTGTCAAGAAGGGCAGCAAAGAAGCCACTTCTGTCCAGGAAAAACCTCAGGGACAGACTGCTATTCTGCAAAAAGTACAGGGATTGGACTGCTGAGGACTGGGGTAATGTCATTTTCTCTGATGAATCCCCTTTCCGATTGTTTGGGGCATCTGGAAAAAAGCTTGTCCGGAGAAGAAAAGGTGAGCGCTACCATCAGTCCTGTCTCATGCCAACAGTAAAGCATCCTGAGACCACTCATGTGTGGGGTTGCTTCTCAGCCAAGGGAGTGGGCTCACTCACAATTTTGCCTAAGAACACAGCCATGAATAAAGAATGGTACAAAAACATCCTCAGAGAGCGACTTTTCCCAACCATCCAAGAACAGTTTGGTGACGAACAATGCCTTTTCCAGCATGATGGGGCACCTTGCCACAAGGCAAAAGTGATAACGAAGTGGCTCGGGGAACAAAACATCGACATTTTGGGTCCATGGCCAGGAAACTCCCCAGACCTTAATCCCATTGAGAATTTGTGGTCAATCCTCAAGAGGTGGGTGGACAAACAAAAACCCACAAACTCTGACAAACTCAAGCATTGATTATGCAAGAATGGGCTGCCAACAGTCAGGACGTGGCCCAGAAGTTGATTGATAGCATGCCAGGGCGAATTGCAGAGGTCTTGAAAAAGAAGGGTCAACACTGCAAATATTGACTCTTTGCATAAACTTCATGTAATTTTCAATAAAAGCCATTGACACTTATGAAATGCTTGTGATTATACTTCAGTAACAGTTAGTAACATCTGACAAAAAGATCTAAAAACACTGAAGCAGTAGACTTTGTGAAAATTTATATTTGTGTCATTCTCAAAACTTTTGGCCACGGCTGTACATGGGCATCAAAGGAAAGACTGGAGTCAATAATCACACCAAGGTCTTTTACTGCTGCACATGATGAAACAGAAAGGCCATCCAGAGTTACTATGTAATCAGAAAACTTACTTCTAGCTGCATGTGGTCCTTGTATAAGTACTTCTGTCTTGTCAGAATTTAGTAAGAGGAAGTTAATAAGCATCCACTGTCTAATGTCCTTTACACATTCCTCGACTTTATTAAACTGGTGTCTGTCATCTGGCTTTGCTGAAACATACAACTGTGTGTCATCAGCATAACAGTGGAAGCTAATTCCATGTTTACGAATAATTTGACCAAGAAGTAGCATATATAAAGAAAAAAGCAGTGGGCCTAAAACAGAACCTTGCGGAACACCAAACTTTACCTCAGTATGCATAGAGAATTCACCATTTACATCTATGAACTGATGGCGATCAGTCAAATAAGACCTGACCCATGAGAGAGCCGTTCCCTTAATGACAACAATGTTTTCTAGTCTACCAAGGAGAATAGTATGATCAATTTTATCAAAAGCTGCACTAAGGTCAAGCAACACAAGCATGGAGACACAACCCTGATCAGAGGCCATCAGTAGGTCATTTACCACTTTAACCAGTGCTGTCTCTGTGCTATGATGAGGCCTAAATCCTGACTGAAATATTTCATGAATGTTATTCCTATTTAGGTATGAGCATAGCTGCTGCGCTACAACCTTTTCTAAGATCTTGGAGATAAAGGGGAGATTTGATATTGGCCTGTAGCTAGACAATTGACAGGTGTCGAGGTCAGGTTTTTTAATCAGGGGTTTGATAACTGCTAGTTTAAATGATTTAGGTACATACAGTGGGGGAAAAAAGTATTTGGTCCCCTGCTGATTTTGTACGTTTGTCCACTGACAAAGAAATTATCAGTCTATGATTTTAATGATAGGTGTATTTTAACAGTGAGAGACAGAATAACAACAAAAAAAATCCAGGAAAATGCATTTCAAAAAAGTTATAAATTGATTTTCATTTTAATGAGGGAAATAAGTATTTGACCCCTTCGACTTAGTACTTGGTGGCAAAACCCTTGTTGGCAATCACAGAGGTCAGACGTTTCTTGTAGTTGGCCACCAGGTTTGCACACATCTCAGAAGGGATTTTGTCCCACTCCTGTTTGCAGATCCTCTCCAAGTCATTAAGGTCATTTTCAATGCCCTGGCTGAGGGAAGGAGGTTCTCACCCAAGATTTGACGGTACATGGCCCCGTCCATCGTCCCTTTGATGCAGTGCAGTTGTCCTGTCCCCTTAGCAGAAAAACACCCCCAAAGCATAATGTTCCCACCTCCATGTTTGACGGTGAGGATGGTGTTATGACTTTGGGTCATAGGCAGCATTCCTCCTCCTCCAAACACGGCGAGTTGAGTTGATGCCAAAGAGATCTGACCACACCTGATCGCAACACTTTCACCCAGTTCTCCTCTGAATCATTCAGGCAAACTTCAGACGGGCCTGTACATGTGCTTTCTTGAGCAGGGGGACCTTGCGGGCACTTCAGGATTTCAGTCCTTCACGGTGTAGTGTGTTACCAATTGTTTTCTTGGTGACTATGGTCCCAGCTGCCTTGAGATCATTAACAAGATCCTCCCGTGTAGTTCTGGGCTGATTCCTCACCATTCTCATGATCATTGAAACTCCACGAGGTGAGATTTTGCATGGAGCCCCAGACCGAGGGAGACTGACAGTTTCTTCCATTTGCGAATAATCGCACCAACTGTTGTCACCTTCTCACCAAGCTGCTTGGCGATGGTCTTGTAGCCCATTCCAGCCTTGTGTAGGTCTACAATCTTGTCCCTGACATCCTTGGACAGCTCTTTGGTCTTGGCCATGGTGGAGAGTTTTGAATCTGATTGATTGATTGCTTCTGAGGACAGGAATCTTTTTACAGGTAACAAACTGAGATTAGGAGCACTCCCTTTAAGAGAGTGCTCCTAATCTCAGCTCATTACCTGTGTAAAAGACACCTGGGAGCCAGAAATCTTGCTGATTGATAGGGGATCAAATACTTATTTCCCTCATTAAAATGCAAATCAATTTATAACTTTTTTGAAATGTGTTTTTCTGGATTTTTTTTGTTGTTATTCTGTCTCTCACTGTTAAAGTACACCTACCATAAAAATTATAGACTGATCATTTCTTTGTCAGTGGGCAAACGTACAAAATCAGCAGGGCATCAAATACTTTTTTCCCCCACTGTAGCCAGTGCTAAGGGAAGATTTGATTATTTTTAGAAGGGGCTTGATTATTTCTGGAGTAATCTGTTTGACGAAACATGTAGGTAAGGCATCTAGTATACAAGTTGATCATTTTGAAGAAGAAATTAATGAAATAAGTTGGGTCTCTCTAAGGGGAGTAAAGCACTCTAATCGTTGATCTGATATTGCTATATTATCGTCTACAGAGTTAGTTAGGCTGTCTGGTTTTAAATTAATAGTCTGAATTTCTTGTCTAATATTTTCAATTTTGCCAATAAAAATTTTTGGCAAAAAATATTTTCAATTTTGCCACTCCTGGGGAGGGTAACAATGGACTTGAATTTCCTCCTTTTGTACACAATCTGTCTGACTGTGGATTGGCAGAGTCTAAACTCTTTAGAGATGTTTTTGTAACCTTTTCCAGCCTGATGAGACATCAACAACTCTTTTTCTGAGGTCCTCAGAAATTTCCATTGTTTGTACCATGTGTTGTGAAGATCAGACTTTAATAGTTTGTTTTTTTAATTGTTTGTGCTAATCTTGCCAAGATACCTAAGCCTACGAACTTGTTCACATCATCAATAAACACAGGTGACCCAGTTCCATTTGCAGCCATACATGATCATGTCATATCACTTCCTCCACCATGTTTGACAGATGATGTGGTATGCTTTGGTTCATGAGCCCTGCCTTTCTTTCTCCATACTCTCTGTATTTCTTTACAAGTTCCAATCTGGCCTTCTGATTCGTACTGCTGATGAGTTGTTTGCATTTTGTGGTATGGTCTCTATATTTCTGCCCTCGAAGTCTTCTTCAAACAGTGGATTGTGATATCTTCATCCCTGCCCTGTAGAGTTGTTGGTGATTTCACTTACTTCTGTTTTTGAATTTTTCTTCCCAGCTCTCAAACAAACAATGTTTGAAAGAAACAATGTTTCTCTCATCAGCTGTTGTTGTTTTCCTTGGCCAACCCATTCATTGTCTGTTGCTCAGTACAACAGTGTGTTTTTTTTTCTTTTTCAGGACATTCCAAATTGTTGTATTGGCAATGCCCAATGTTTGTGCAATGCTTCTGATTGATTTTCCGTCTTTTCTCAGCTTCAAAAATGGCTTGATTTTCTAATAAAAAATAAAATAAAAGATGAACTTCTAAACTCTCTTATCATATTCATATTTTGATCTCAAACCCAAATGTTTTCAGTCTACAGCAAAAACAAATGAATTTGCCTTGCTGTTCCAGTAGTTATGGAGGGACTATACACAAGTCTGGTTTGAATTCTAGATATTACTGTTCTAGTGTGAAAATGTTGAGTAGTAGTTGCCGGCTGTTACAATATTGTTTCAATATTATTTTTTGCAAGTTTGCATGGGCTGAATAAAATAAGGCCAGAGGCCTGAGGTTTGGCACACGTGATTTAGGGGAAATCAATCACATAATATGGAAATTTAATGACATATGGAAATTGAATGACAACATCCAAGGAATGCATGAAAACACGAGGTCTACTATTTATATTCAGACGTGTCATTATCTCTCTCTGGGGCTCACACAGTACCTATAATAACTGTCAGCTCACAACTATATTAGTCTTTGTAGCTGAGCTCACATATCAAAGCGGGGTTCTGCACCAGATGTAACAGATTAGTGCAAGCATAGAATTTTATAAATATTGACTTCTCTTTTTTACTTTGGAAAAATCAGATGTGTGAGGATGTGGTTTTGATTTGTAGCGACTCATCCTGTATTGTTAATATCTGTAATTTTTTAATTTTTCTATTTTGTATCATATTATGTCAGTTACTAATGATAGCACAGTTGAGGTTTTGCTTATACATCAGCAAATATTCCAGGTTGCACTGACTGTGGGACTAATATCAAAAGTCAGTTTTGCAATATTAATGTCTGTGTTCTTTATCTATTTGAATACCATCATGGTCTACACTCTTTGGAGCAAGCCTATTTTTAAAGAGACTCCACGCTACATTCTGTTTAACCACATGCTTCTCAATGACTCGATTCAGCTCTTTGTTACCTCTTTGTTGTATATTTTTAGTCTGGCCTATCTCAAGTTAGTCATGGCTGCTTGCGCTTTTTTAGTTTTTGTTTCAGGTACAACTTTCCGTAACGCACCTTTAAACTTGGCTCTGATGTCACTAGAGCGTTATGTGGCCATAAGCTTTCCTCTAAGACATGCTGAAATAGCCACTCAGAGAAGAACTTATATTGCCATTGGAATTATTTGGTTTATGGGTTTGATACACTTTATAATTGACTTGCTTTATGTAGTACTGACGAATCCTAAAGTTTTGACCTCACAAATATTTTGCACAATAGAAAGGCTTTTCATAAATCAGTGGCAATTAGATGCTTATCAGGGCTTTAATGTATTCTACTTTGTGTCAGTGTCGATGATCATCCTTTTCACATATGTCAGAATTTTGATGACAACCAGGTCCATTTCCTCCAATAAAGACTCTGCTGCAAAAGCCCACAAGACTGTACTGCTGCACCTCATACAGCTGGCCCTGTGCCTTACTTCTTTTCTTTTTAGCAATATAGAAAAAGCTGTAGCAATGGCCAGCACCAGCACCAGCCTCTTCATCGACCTGCGTTATCTAAACTATGTGTTTGTGCTGATGATGCCACGCTGTCTGAGCCCACTCATCTATGGACTGAGAGACGATGCTGTAAGGCCCTTATTCATCTACTACTTTCGTTGTGCCACAGGCAAACACAGGTCTAATATCCATGTACACTGACTTGAGAGCATTTTTTGAGATGCTTAAGGATATTTAAACCTGTTCAAAGTCATATTAATTGTTGTAAAATCTCATGAAGAAAATACATCACGAATGGTTATGCATAGTTACCTTGTAACTCAGAAGTCCCACTCTATTGGGACTTCTATTTTGATTCAGCTCTGTATAACACAGCAGACACCACTTCTCCATGTGTTTCAATTGAAAAGAAAAACACTGGATTGTTTGCAGAAGGCTGAAACAAAGTCCTGTGTTCTCTTTTAGAGGGGACTGACCATCACTTCATCTGGTCTGATGTTAAAACTGTCTAATGTTTAACCTATTTAATTAATTATTGTCAATTTTAGAGTTTTGAACAGGGCCTATTAGACCTTAACACAAATGTTCTAACTATATTCTGCTGAAAAGATGATAAATAAATTAAACTCGGAATATTAGCTTTTAATATTTAGTAGAGAATACTGAAAATGAGAAAAGAAAAGAAACACTTGTAGATATTGTTTGTTTAGGGCTTATATCCAATTTTCCTAATTTTAAAGTTTGTGCTTATTTAAAATAAAAATCATACAAGAAACATATGAGCTTACTGGATATTAATTTACAATAAAACTTTTGACTTCAGAAAGAATTAATGGTTTAGTACACTTAATTGATCATTATTGGGATTTATTGTATTTATAAAAAAGTTTTTATTTGACATCAAGTGTGAGCCAAAGCTACTGTATGGTATTCTGATGCCTATGCCTTTACTGATAGCTTTTAGCACTGTGCTAAAGCTTTTAGCTTTTAGGCTAAGACATTGTTTCTCTTTGGAAGATGGCCAAGTGAAAATCTCTTTCATTCTTGGCATCTGGATTTAATAATACATTTACAATCAGATCCATAAATATTTGGGCATTGACAAAGTTATTGTTATTTTAGCTCTCTACCACAGTATATTGGATTTGAAATTATGTTTATGTTAATAATATGTTATGTTTATAATATTGTATATAAGCTCAAACTGCAGCCTTTCAGCTTTAAGTTGAGGGTATTTACATCCAAATCAGCTGAACCATGTAGGAACTACAATAATTTATATATATGGACTATCATAAATTAAATTTAATTTTTAATACTTGATTATAAATCATTTGCAGTAAATGACTGCCTGAAGTCTGGAACTAAAAGACATCACCAAAATGTAAACTCTCTTGGGTTTATTTCTGGATGGAAGCATATGTTGCTCTAAAACCTGTATATACCTTTCAGCATTGATAGTGCCTTTCCAGATGTGTAAGCTGCCCATTCCATAGGCACTAATGCACCCCCATACCATCAGAAATGTAGGCTTTTGAACTGAGTGCTGACAAAAAGCCGGATGGTCCCTCTCCTCTTTAGTCCTCTTTAGTTTAGAGGACCTGGCGTCCATGGTTTCCAAAAAGAATTTCAAATTTCAATTCGTCTGACCACAGAACTGTTTTCCACTTTGACTCAGTCCATTTTAAATGAGCTTTGGCCCAGAGAAGACGACGGAGTTTCTGGATCATGTTCACATATGGCTTCTACTTTGCATGATAGAGCTTTAACCAGGATTTGGCTGGTTAAATGGCACGGCGAACTGTATTCACAGACAATGAGTTCTGGAGGTGTTTCTGAGCCCATGCAGTGATTTACATTACAGAATCATTCTTGTTTTTAAAGTGCCACCTGAGGGCCCGAAGATCACGTACAGGCAGTATTGATTTTCACCCTTGTCCCTTGCACACAGAGATTTCTCCCGATTCTCTGAATCTTTTAATGATATTGTGTACTGTAGATGATGAGATATTCATAGTCTTCACAATTTTACGTTGATGAACATTATTCTGAAATTGTTCCACAAATTGTAGACGCAGTTTTTTGCAGATTGGTGAACCTCTGCCCATCTTTACTTCTGAAAGACTCTGCCTCTCCAAGATACTCTTTTTTATAACCAATCATGTTACTGACCTGTTGCCAATTAACCTCAAGCTGTTTCTTTTTAGTAACACTTACTTTTCCAGCCTTTTGTTGGCCCCGTCCCAACCTTTTTGAGACGTGTTGCTGGCATCAAATTCAAAATTGCCTGATTTTTTTCTTAAAATGGTACATTTACTCAGTTTAAACATTTGATGTTTTCTATATCTTTCTATGTCTATATGCTTTCTATATCACAATATGTTCTATTGGGTATATATGGGTATATGAGATTTGCAAATCATTGCATTCTGTTTTTATTTACATTTTACACAGCTTCCCAACGTTTTTGGAATTGGGGTTGTAATTTCATTGATGGTTGATGGAATTATCTTGATTTAATGTAGATCAAATCCATCAGAGTCATCTGAATAGAAGAGATTAGGTACGAGGAAAATCTTACTTTTTGTACAAAGCAGTTAACGTAAAAAAAAAAACCTTGCAAGCGAATTGGAAGGAAATAAAATAAATATATATAGGAATAAAATGTTACATCATTATTTAAATATGCTGACTGGTTTATCACTAATTTGCTTACATTTAAATTTAAATAAGGACATAGAAATAGTGCAGAGTAATCTTGAATATTAAATATTTAAGATATTGAACATTTACTTTCTTTGTTCTATTTCAAAATTCTAAAACCTTGTGTTTATTTCCTATTTTTAATGAAGAAAAAAATCCCAGATTTTCAATTTGGTCTCTGACTTTTGGACCCCACTGTATATGGTAAATTTTATGGAAACATCCCAGAGATGCGCAGTCAGGACAAATCTGTTGTTTCCACTCAAAGGTGTGTCGTCATCTCTCCCTGTGGCCCACATGGTGCCCATTATAAAGATTAGTTCACAATGGTCTTCATATTCAGATCTCAGCTCATATATGAAAGTGGGGCTCTGCTACAAAGGACATAAGAGATCTGTACAGACACATAATTTATACATTTATAAAAAATTATATATCTATTCTTTTTGTAAATCTGATCTGTAGAGAAGTTGTGTTAATTTGTAGTGGCTTATCTTTTACTGCTGTTGACATCTGTAAATATCATTATATGGTTACATTTTGCATCATATCATGTCAGTTACTAATAATAACAGTGTAGAGATTTTGTTTGTACAACAAATATTTCAGGTTGTGCTGACTGAGGGACAAATAATGAAAGTTATTTTTGCAACATTAATGTCTATATTCTTTATCTATTTGAATGCTATCATGGTCTACACTCTTTGGAGCAAACCTATTTTTAGAGAGACTCCACGCTACATTCTGTTTACCCACATGCTTCTCAATGACTCAATTCAACTACTCTTCACTTCCATGCTGTACATTTTCAGTCTGGCCTTACTCAAATTAGTCACCGCTGCTTGTGCGTTTATAGTTTTTGTTTCAGTTACAACGTTCCGTAACGCACCTTTAAACCTGGCTGTGATGTCAGTGGAGCGTTATGTGGCCATTTGCTTTCCTCTAAGACATGCTGCAATAGCTACGCAGAAAAGGACTCATATTGCTATTGGAGTCATTTGGTTTATTGGTTCTGTAAACTTTATAATCGACTTGCTTTATGTAGCAGTGATGGACCATAACTTTTTAACCTCACAAATAATGTGCACAAGAGAAAGGCTCTTCATAAAGCAATGGCAATCAGATGCTTTACAGGCTTTTAGCATATTCTACTTTGTGTCAGTGTCCATGATAATCCTTTTCACTTATATCAACATTGTGATCACAGCCAGGTCCATTTCCTCCAATAAAGTCTCTGGTGCAAAAGCTCACAAGACTGTGCTGCTGCACCTCATTCAGCTGGCCTTGTGTCTTTCCTCTTTTCTCTACAGTTTGATAGAGCGAGCTGCAGCAAAGGTTGGCAATAGCCAACTTATCTTGGACCTGTGTTATTTAAACTATTTGTTTGTGCTGATCTTGCCACGCTGCCTAAGTCCACTCATCTACGGACTGAGAGACGATGCTGTACGACCTTTATTCATCTACTACTTTTGGCATGCCACAGACAAACACAGGTCTACTGTCAATGTACACTGAATTACAGATATACAGATGCCAGCATCCATGTGTAATATTTTGGCATTGTGGAAAATGTATTAAGAATGGTTTTGCATACAATGTAATCCCACTTTGCTGGGGGTTTTGATTCAGCTCTGTAAAACACAACTATTCTCTATTCTCTAATCCAGAAATTATGTTTTGTCTATGTTCTACTGGATAGCGAAAAAAATGAAAAAGGGAAAAATGTCAATAAATACAAAAATATTATTTTCCCCCTTGGGTCAAAAAGTCTTAGCATATGCCTACAAGCTGCATCAGAGATTTGAGTTACAGTACAAACATTTTTGGTCAAGATGGCTAATCTTAAAGAGCTAATTAATGACTATGCAGATTTCATTTCTTATTTCAGTATTAGAAGATTAAATATATTCATTTTCCATCAAATGTGATTACAGCTTATAATTGTGTTAAATTGTGTCTGAATTCAACTCATTAACTATGAGTCGAGTTCAAGTTTAGCTATGCATGAGTATAAGGTTTTAGACCCAGCCTCTTTTTTTTTTTTTTTGCAAAGAGATGATCAAGTGCAAATCACTTTGACTTCTGCCATCGTTATTTGTTTTGTTTAATAAGAAATGATATACAGTGCCTATAAGTCACACACCCCTGTTAAAATTGCAGGTTTTTTTAAATGTAGAAAATGAAACCAAGATAAATAATGTCAGATCTTTTTCCATCCACCTTTAATATGATATAGCAGCCAACATAATTTAAGTGAAAAAAAACAAAAAAAACAAATAGAAACGTTTTAAAAAAAGATTTTAAAAAAACAACAACAATAACCAGGTTTCACGTGTGAACAAGGCCATGTTCAAATGTAATCATCATACACCTATCATCACTGAAGTGATTCTGATTAACCCCAAATAAAGATCAGCATTTTTTGTAGGATTTTCTTGACATGTTCTTGGTTTAATCTGACTGCTGAAGCCCACTGTCCACAAAGAGCTTACAAAGCATGTATGATATTTCACTGATGAAAGGTATCAATTTGGAGAGGGGTACAAAAGAATTCCCAAAACACTAGATGTACCATAAAACCATCATTAAAAAATGGAGGAAATATGGCACCAGTAACATTACATAGATAGACGGACGGACGGACAGACAGACAGATAGATAGATACTAAAAGTAATTTAAAATTATAAATGAAACAAAATAAGAATTTTATATATACAGTGGATGCAAAAAAAAAGTCTACACACCCCTATTAGAATGGCAGGTTTTTGTGATATAAAAAATGAAACCAAGATAAATCGTCAGAACTTTTCTCATCCTCAATGTGAAATTACAACGTATTACAGTTAAGTGAAAAACAATCAGAAACATTTTAGGGAAAAATAGGAAAAAAAAAAAAAGTTTCTATAACCTGTTTGCATAAGTGTGCACACCCTTTTATACTTGGTGATGTGACACATTCAGTCTCATGTTCAAAAGTAATTATCATACAGATGTCATCAATGAAATTATTCTGATTAACCCCAAATAAAGACCAGCTGTTTCTGTAGGCTTTTCTTCACATGTTCTTGGTTTCATCCGAATGCTGTCCGCAAAGAGCTTACAAAGCATGCATGGTATCTCACTTGTTGAAAGGTATCAATAAGGAGAGGGGTATAAAAGAATTTCCAAAACACTATGGAACACTGTAAAGGCCATCATCAACAAATGAAAATGGAGAAAAATTTGAGAAAATGGAGCACCACAGTAACATCACCAAGAACAGGAGATTTATAAAAGGACAAGACACAAACTTACCAGGGAGGCTGCTAAGAGACCAACGGCAACATCAAAGGAGCTGCAGGAATATCTGACAAGTACTGATTGCTCTCTGCATGTGACAACAATCTCTTGTATTCTTCACATATCTGGGCTATGGGGTAGAGTGGCCAGATGGAGGCCCTTTCTCACAAAAAAACATCCAAGTCCAACTAAATCACCCCAGTCCATGTGACAAAATGTGTTATGGTCTGATGAGACAAATTTCAAATGTATAATAATTCCAAAAGGTATGTTTGATGCAAAAAAAAAAGCACATCACCAAAGGAACACCATACCCATGGTGAAGCATGGGTATGGTGCAAAACCTTCAGTGCAAAACCTTCAGGTGTCTACTAGTAAGCTGAAGATGAAAAGTAATTTCACCTTTCAGCGCGACAATAACCAAAAGCATAAATCAACAAAGGAATGGCTTAACTAAAAGAAGATCAATGTTTTTGAATGACCTAGCCAGAGTCCAGACCTGAATCCACCTAAAAATCTGGGGGGTGACCTGAAGCGGGCTGTGCACAGGAGATGCCCTCACAATTTGACAGATCTAGAATGCTTTTGTAAGAAAGCGTGGGAAAATATTGCCAAGATGTGCCACGGTGCCACTCTTACCTAAAATGACTGAGTGGTGTAATAAAATCAAAAGGTTCTTCAACAAAGTGTTAGTTCAACGGTGTGCACAAAAAAAAAAAAAAAAAAATCATATTTTTCCCTAAAATGTTTCTGATTGTTTTTCACTTAATTTTTATATGTTGTAATTTCACATTGAGGGTACAAAAAGTTGTGACATGATTTATGAATAATGGATGGTGACTATTCAAGTTCAACTATTGTCCAGTGAGCTTATCCTAAGACTGGCTCAGAGCAAGCTGTTGTACAATGATGAGCTGTTGTACAGTGTGGTCTCTGTTGGTACAAATGTCCTGTACTGCTTCTTTCTACAGTGGAGCAGAGTCTTCTACTGCTGGATACTGTTTGTTGTCCAGAATGGCTGTGAATTTATTATGTCTTCATGTTACTCAGAGATATTGTTGTGACCCTTTACTTCCATGGAGAAATTGCAGTAGATGCATGTTTCAAAGACTTCATTTCTTTACTGAAAACAATTTGAAGAATGCAGAAAAATGATTAAAGAAAGGAGCTACCCTACAATTGCTGAACATGGTCTCAAAACTGTGTCCCTTAGGAGTAAGAGACACAGTACTGGTACTTTCCAAGCGGTACCGCCAGTGCTGTGTGCATTATTCCCTACCTATTGCATTTCAGCCCACATTAAGAACTGCAAATACTACTCAAACATGCTAACCCTATTACCAATAATTCATCTTATAATAAGGTGAAATAAAACTGAAAATGGACAACTAGATGTGGGTTTGTCTGTCTTTATTTATCCTTAATTCATTTGTCATTATCTCCATCACTTTCAACTGTCCTGTTTCCTCTTTTCCTCCTCTTCTTATTTTCCCTTGCGCTTCTGGCTGCCAGATAGGTTCATTTTTCAGATTCATTTTCAGATTCATTTTCAGAAATTAAAGCTCGCCTGACTCGAGTGTGAAGAGGTGGTGCAGGAGCATAAACGAGTCCTCAAACGTGACTGCACCCCACAAAGGGGCCCCCTTTAAGGGGGTTGCTGAGATGTTGCTGTGCATTGTTTTAAGATGAAAATTTCTGATTATTCAAATGATCAGCCCTCGGGGGCCCTCTCAGTATGTGGGGTCCCAGGCCTGTCATGCCTGCCCTGTAGATATGCCTCTGGCCACCAGTTCCAACACTGTTAACAGGTCCATGTCCTCTGCCTGTAAGAGGTATGTTAGGGGCATCTAACAACATCAGCAGCTTTTGCACAAGGAAAGCAATAAACATGAAGGCAGGCTCAGAAACTTTCCGCAAAAGCCCAATGGCCTCCATCCTCATCTCTGCACCATAGGCACACTCTGCATCAATCTCCAACAATAAGGACGTGATATCCTTAAAAGATACTATAATCACAGACACAGTGGCTAAATATCTCGTCCACCTTTGATCAAGCAGTCATTTTCACTGCCCACCTTTATACTGTACAGTAACAGTAGGCTTTCTGAAGAAATTGTACAGGCACCCACAAACATCAAAGAAATCAGTGACTGCTTTCTCTGCTGCCAATGCATGGTGATTTAAGCAATGAACATATATTTCTCTGCCCGGTCTCTCTTGCAAAAACGTTTGGCATCGCATTGGCATCCTTCATGCAGTGAAGACTTTGGAACAGGGCATGATCGGAACACAGGGTGAAAGGGCACCCCAGTTGGTAGTACCAGACACTCCTTCTTGATGGTGCTGTACCTCGTCTCCCTCACCAAGAGCTTCCAGCTGATGGGGCGCTCCTCTCCCTCCACCACCTGGGACAAAACGCCCCCCAGCCCTCTGTCTTAGGTGTCAGTCTGCAAAGCAAAAGGGACAGAAAAGTAGGGTGAATGTAACAGCAGATTCCCACACAAAACAAATTTTACCTGGCAGAAAGGCCGTTAGCACAGTTCTGTCCACTGGACCGGGTCTGGTGCCCCCTTTTTAGTGAGGTCAGTCAGGGCGCTGGTGACGTCCAAAAAGTTAGGCATAAATCTTCTATAGTAGCCAGCCAGCCGCAGGAACCTCACCCCCTTTTTTGGTCTTGGGTCTCAAGCAGACCGCAATCACTGCTGTCTTATCAATATGGGGACACACCTGCCCATGACCCAAGTGGAAGTACTTCCACCAGCCCAACTGCAAACCTCTTTGGGTTCACTGTGAGTCCCACCCATCTCAAGGATCTCAGGACAGCCCTCAGATATTGTAGATGCCCCTGCCAATCAATACTATAAAAGATTATATCATCCAAATAAGCAGTGGTATAGGCATTGTGCGGGTGGATCGTTCTGTCCATGAGACATTGAAATGTCGCTGTGGCTCCAAACAACCCAAACAGAAGGGTGACAAACCTTTTGAGTGGAACCCAAACCGAGTGGAAAATAAATTTTTTCCTATGAGATATTGGAGTTAAGGGAATCTGCCTATACACCAGTGTCAAATAAAAGCGAGCCGGGCCTAACCGATCGAGTAGTTCATCAATGCAAGGCATTGGATATGCATCAAATTTAGACACCACATTAACTTTTCTAAAGTCAACACAAAAACAGACCTTCCTGTCAGCTTTGGGCACCAAAACCACTCCCATGTCAGGATTAGCCTTGAGTTCAACCTGAACCACATTTTTTTGTGTTCAGCCTACTAGTATGGGCAGCTGTGTGCAACCACACCGGGATGAGTCTCAATGTGGTGTTCTATGATGTCCATGCGACCAGGTGGAGGCGAAAACACATCAGAAAAATCCTCCTGCAACCTGGAAACCTGTGCTCTCTGGGATGAATTGGGCCACACGTTTTAGACTCACCTCCAGTCTCAGCTCCTCCCTTTCAGGAACCACCATCACCAGAGCCATAAGAACTGCCTTACTCCACAGTTTTTGAGGAGATTGAGGTGGTATATCTGAAGTGCATTGCCTCTAGCTGTTTGCCTGACCTCATAGTTGACTTCTCTGACTTGCCGCATTACCTCAAATCGTCCTTGCCACTTTGCGAGTCATTTACAGCTCGACGTGGGTAGAAAAACAAGCACTTTATGTCCTGGTACAAATTCCCATAGTTGAGTACTCATATTATACAGCCAGGATTGATGTTCTTCTGTCTGTAGCAAATTCTCCTGTGTTAACTGTCCCAAAGTGTGGAGATTTCCTCTCAGGTCAAGAACATATTGAATTTCATTTTTGAATGAAAAATTTAGTTCATTTAGTCTTTTCAGAAAGATGTCAAGTTTACAAAATTCAGTATGTCATGGTGGTCATTTGTGGGCAGTGAAGTTTACTGCTTCACCCCCCTTTTGGTCTCAGGTATCAGACAGGCCACAACTGCTGATGACGTGCTGTCAGAGAGCCCTTGCCACTGTAGGAGGATCGTGGCACCGAGGACGAGTGAGGCGGTGGTGCTGGAGCGGTTACCGCTAATGACGGAGGAGTTGCTGCCGTCCGCCGGGAGGTGGAGGATCCACGGCCATCCGCAGCAAAGGGAAGGAGCTGAAGCCGTCCATCATGGGGTCAAAGGAATCTGGAAATAACTCTTGGTTAAATCCAGTGTCAAATAAAAGTGAGCCAAACCTAACAATCAAGCAGTTCATCAACATGTATCATTGGGTGAGCATCAAATTTAGACCTGTTGACTTCTTTAAAGCCTACAAAGAAATGGATGGACCCATCTGCCTTGTCAACCAAGCCAAGGGAGGTGCTCCAATTACTGTGGGACTGCTTGATCACTCCCATATTAACCATATCCTTGAGTTCATGAAGCTGCAACATAGCATCAAATGATGTTGGTGACCCCAGCACCACCTCCCAAGCTAACACTGTGCATATTCCACACTGTGTCTTGCTACTGCATGACCCATCCAGAAACATTTCCCTTACCAAAATATGAAACATCTGAGAGGAAGGAGATGAATGAGAGGAAAAATGGGGTGACAACCAGGTCCTGGATGGTGATTTTGGGATCCTGGCACTTCAGCCCTTGGGGGCTGGAAATGGAGGGGGAGAACAGAGAGAGAGAGAGAGAGAGAACAGAGAGCGGTCTGGACCAGGAACTGCCACCAGGTGATCCTCTGCCAGCACTTCACTTTTCTTGTTGGGAGTTGAGCTATGAACTGCTCCAACACCACTAGCTCAGTGACATTTTCTGTATCCCACTCTTCCTCCAGCAACCACGGTTGACACCACTGATAGGAGTCCTTCAGCTGCTGCACATAGGTGAAGGGCATGCCGACCTCAGTGAGCTGCAATGACTGTAAGCATCGGCAGTGTTCCATGGGTGTCTGTCTGACCTGCTGCAGGACCACCCTCTTGATGCTATGATACTCCATCGGTGTCAGTGATGGCAACTGCAGGGCTGGAAGCAGGGCTTCCCTCAGCAGCAAGGGGAGGAGTCAAATAGCCCACTCATCCAATGGCCATTCCCATGCAACTGCTGCCCACTCAAAGAGTTTGGTGAAGGTCATCCAGATTATTGGTGGAGGCCATCTTTGTGAGTGTCATGTGCCAGAAGGTGGAAGTGGACACAGCTGGAGTTCGGCAGCAATGAAGCACCCTCTGTGCGAGTATGTGCAGGAAGAAGGCAGGTGTGCGAGTATGTGCAGGAAGAAGACAGAGCCTCAGCTCACTTTTATTAAACTTGGAATACTTTTCAGTGAGTGTACAAACTGTCTCCAAAACCAAAAATTAACACAACTGGAAAGGTCCAATACCCATTTCTGGCATTCACCTCATTTAAGTTAAAAAATATTCTATGTTCAAGCTCCAGCTCCATGTACACATGTGTGGGTGTCACTCTCTCTCTCTGTGGCTCATGCCAGTCTACTGAAAGGACAAAGCACACATTAGTAAACTCATTGTGCTCACACACAGATGAGAATTATCATGTGTTCCCTGCTGGTTCAACCCGCTTCCTCTCCATCCACAGCCGACGCTTGACCATGCCCCCGCTGCCACAGTCCCTCCTCTCAGTTTTACTAATGACGTCTAAGACACCTCAGGGCCTCTGACCAGGAGTCAAGCAATAAACTGCTCCAGCAACACCAGCTTGAGAGTGTCATATCTCTGTCCACAGCCAAATGTTGACCATGCTCATGCAGCCATAAGTGTAAATCCATTTAAGATCTCAGGCTTAAAACATTCTGTTCCATTAATCTGTCATGATAGCTAATGTAGAATATTCACTAAACCATGTTACCTAATCATGCTCACCCCTATGAAATATTTGGAGTATTCCATAAGTCACATGTTCAAAGGAAGTTGCATCATACAATTTTTTTTAACATAATAGGAAGAAGAAAAGTAAGTTCTCTGTAGTGCTATTAACAATTTGTACCTTTAAAAATGCAACACTATTGCCCAAATTATATTATACACTATTAAATATTGTCCAAATTATATTATACACTATTAAATATTGCCCAAATTATATTATACACTATTAATAATATGCATATGGTAGCCTGCTATGGTATGTTATAAACATCATTAAACATTGTCTACAAATTAAAGATTAGTTTTTGCAGTGTAACATACAAGGATATAATAGTTTGTCATTTTCAGATTCATTATCATTTTCAGATTTATGTCTTAGCACAATCTATGCATCACATGAGACTAAACCTATATGTTAACATATATGAAAACAACCCAGAGAGGTGCGATCAGGTCAGATTTACTGTTTTCACTCAGAGGTGTGTCATCATCTCTCCCTGTAGCCCACATGGTGTCCATTATAAAGATTATTTCACACTGGTCTTCATATTCTGGGCTGGGCTCACATATATAAAAGTTGAGCTGTGCAGGTCATAACAGATCTGCACATTTGTCAATTGTCTGTAATGTAAGTATATAATGTACTGTTTGCAGTTTTAAAAATCTGATCATACAGAAGTGGTGTTAATTTGTAGTGGCTTACCTTTTATTGCAGTTGATATCTGTAAATACCATTCTGTGGTTATATTTTCTGTTATATTATGTCAGTTACTAATGATAGCAGTGGTGAGATTTTGTTGGTAGAAATATTTCACATTGTGCTGACTGAGGGACCAATGATGAAAATAATTTTTACAACATTAATCTCTATGTTCTTTATCTATTTGAATGTCATCATGGTATACACTCTTTGTAGCAAGGCTGTTTTTAAAGAGACTCCACGCTATATTCTGTTTACCCACATGCTTCTCAATGACTCAATTCAGCTTGTTTTCACCTCTATTTTGTTCATCTTTAATCTATCCTTAGTCAAGTTAGTCACGGCTGCTTGTGCTTTTATAGTTTTTATTTCAGTTACAACTTTCCGTAACGCACCTTTAAACCTGGCTGTGATGTCACTAGAGCGTTATGTGTCCATTTGCTTTCCTCTAAGACATGCTGAAATAGCCACTCAAAAAAGGACTCATGTTGCTATTGGAATCATTTGGTTTATTGGATCTATAAACTTTATAATTGACTTGCTTTATGGAATAGTAATAGATTCTAACTATTTAACCGCACAAATATTGTGTGAACGAGAAAGGCTCCTCGTCAAGCAATGGCAAACTGATGTTTATAGGGGATTTAACATATTCTACTTTGTGTCAGTGTCCATGATCATTGTTTTCACTTATATCAGCATTTTGATCACAGCCAGGTCTATTTCCTCCAATAAAGACTCTGTCACAAAAGCCCACAAGACTGTACTGCTTCACTTCATACAGCTGGGCTTGTGCCTCACTTCTTTTCTTTTTAGCATTATTGAGCGTGCTGCAGCAATGGTTGGCAACAGCAAACTCTCTACAGACCTGCGTTATCTAAACTATTTGTTTGTGCTGGTCTTGCCACGCTGTCTAAGCCCACTCATCTATGGACTGAGAGATGATGCTGTACGGCCCTTATTCATGCACTACTTTCTCTGTGCCACAGGAAAACACAAGTCTACTGTAAATGTACACTGAATAAAAGATATCAGATGCTTCAAATTGTTAAATGTAATATTTCAGTGTGTTGGAAAATATAATAGGAATGGTTATGCAAAATAAAAATAAATAATAATATTGTCCCTTTAGGGTCAGTGAATTTATTTTATGGGGGTGTGGGTGAAAACCAAATTCATAAGTTGAAACAAACCTGCAAAGATGGCAAATAAATAAAATTATCAAAGCAAACTTAAAGATTATAAACTCAGTATTCAATATATAACACAATACTCTGTATTAGGGATGTAATGGAACACAAACACATTATTAAGGAATGAATAGATAATATTTTTGAAAACAATACAGACACAATTATGAAGAAGAGGTACACTATTGCATGGATTTTTTTTATTTTTTATTTCAAAAGCTTGCCAGAAAGGTTCACAGGGCATCTGAGTAAGAATAGAGATGTGCATCAAAGGACTAGTAGAGACTAGGAGTAACCTGGAGAGGAATCAGACTCAAAAGGGAACCCATCCTTTTCTTGGTGACACAGAATAGTGGGATTATAAATTATTACACTTCCACAAATGCAGACTTTAAAGTGAACTAGTACTAAGTGTTTTGAAAGGATGTCCAGCATGAGCATCATAGTCTGTATGGAAAGCATCTGTGCCCCTGGTGTGTGGACCAACTCTAACTTAAATGACTAAAGTGCCAGATACCAGCAGTACCAATGGCTAAAGTCCCAGATACCGAGTGATCTGCATTTTGACATTCTTCATGTGAAGAAGCCACTGGAGCAGGGCATGATCAGAAGGACCATCCTAATAGGTTATATCGGAGGGCAAGGACTGCCCACTTGATGGCTAAGCACTCCTTCTCCACTGTACTCTACTTGCTCTCCCTCACAGAGCGCTTCTGGCTGATGATCACTGGGTACTTCTCCCCCTCCTTAGATGAAATTGAAACATTGCTGGGGCTCCAAGCAAAGCAACAGAAAAGAAAGCATGACAAATTGGTGTAACCCAAACAAAGTGGAAAAGGCCATTTTTTCAGGACAATGGAGTTAAGTGAAACTGCCAATAATGTAGGGCTAAAATATGTAAAGGTGATTACTTAGCCCTCTGCTCTCCTATAACCAACGACGGAAATAGGTGCAGCGAAGGTTAATGCGTGTTTTAATATATGATTTAAATATCTGACTCCATTTAATTGATTATCTGACTCCAATAGAATAATCTTCTAGTTCATGCTAGAAGTGTTAGCATTCAGTGTTCTACTAATATTTGCTCTTAAGCAACTTTGAGTGAGGTTTTCATTAGAATGACGTTCCTACGTCAGAGACTTTTATATAACTTCTTTACTAAACCATTAATTTGTTAGCTCAGAGGTTTCTATCAACGTGCAAGCCTAGGCCTTTTTTACTTGTCAGAGGTTTTGTTTGAACTTGCAAGTATTAACCTGTATCTTTAGCTTGTCAGAGGTTGACTTTAAACGTGTCTAACGTATTTTGCTTTTAGTCTAGGAAGTTATTCACAACAAAAGTATCAAACATGGACACAAAGTGTTTAGAAGTAATATAGCAAATACATTTAATATAGGGATATAATTGAAAAATACATAAAGTGGAGGAAAGAATGGCTTACAATCGGAGTTGTGGACCTCGGAAGCAGAATGGTCCCAAAAGCAAAAGAGAGAGAGAGAGAGAGAGAGAGAGAGAGAGAGAGAGAGAGAGAGAGAGAGAGAGAGAGAGAGAGAGAAAGAGAAAAGAGAGAGAAGAGAGAAGGGAGAAGAGCCAAGAGCCAAGAGAGAAAAAAGGCAGCGTTCTTCTCTAAGCATATCCTTATATACCCCTGAGTCTCTTTGAAGTATATAGTGACCAGGATACCAAATGGGGATGGACCACTAGGTTTTTATGGCAGGAGGAGGAGCCCCATGGTGCTATGATAGGATTATATCACCTTCAGGCCTAGTACGTTGCCGTGGGGATAGGAAGGTGAGAAGTTTCCTGTCGCAAACCAGAGGGGGTTGTGTGTGTATGTCTGTGTGTGTGTGTACGTGTGTGTGTGTGGGTGCAGAGAATACATATTGCAACATATATGATAACTGTTATTCCCTAAATTTCATAATATTTATGATATCACCACATCGTTCACCATGAAATATTGATACAAATGACACCAAACATGCCCTGAGGAATACTGTAATTAAACACAGTTTAGATAACCAGTTTTAGTTCACCTGGTGTCTCTGAAACACATTCCTGATCATTTTAACCTTAATCACATTACTGCCACAATTTTATAAATCTACTACAATAACCCTTGGTTTAATTGAGTGTAGGATAAAAGCAAGCCACGGCTAACCAACTGAATCGTTCAATGCATGTACAAATTATTTTAAGGACACCTCCAGTTCCAACACCTGCCTAAGGTGGTACATTTGCAGTGCATAGCCCCAGCTCGCCATGTGACCTCAAAGAGCCCTTGCTTTGGAGCTCAATGTGGATAATAATACAAAAGCTATGTCTCTTGGTGCGAATTCCCATAGCTGAGTGCCCATCATACAGTTGAGACTGTTGCTTATGGGCCTGATGCTAATTCTCCTGTTATTTGGCCCAAGGTGTGGAGTTTATTCTCTTAAACTCTCTTAAAAGGGTCTTAATTTTGACGAGCAGGGACGTTTTCATGGTGGTGTCTAGGACTTCCTCCTGGGTTTCTGCATCCCTGTAGAACCCGGTGTGTGTGTGTGTGTGTGTGTGTGTATGTATGTGTGTGTGTGTGTGTGTGTGGAAAGGGGGACTCTGGAAACAGGTGAAATTTGATGGAGCTTTGGGTTTCTATTATTTAAAAAAATTTTATGTAGCACAAGTGCTTTTCAATGCGCTTCACTGAAACTTTAAAAACAGAAAGATAAAAAAAGACCAAATAGTTCGCTACTTGTCTAACGTTCCAGTTCAAACTTAAGGACAAGTCTAAATAAAATGTTGATGGCAACTTATGCAAGGGAAAAATGGGGATCAAAACCCACATGTCCAGTAGACTCTATAATTTCTTACAACTACGTATGCTATGAATATCAATAAACATTTTTGCTTGCTTGTTTATCATTTCAATCACCTTTTTTTTTTTTTTTTTTTTTTTTTTACAGTTAATCAAATTTAAAGCAGCTATGCAGCAACGTGCAGGAGTAAAAAAAAAAAAAAAAAAAAAAAGCATTTTAATCATCATTTTTTAAAGTTAATCAAATTTAAAGCTGAGTCATTATGCACAGAAAAGATATGCATGCCTGCTTGGTTAAATTTGGTTACATCCTAAAAAGAAACTTAAAAAAAAGAGACTTACTGGTCATCTAGTAACATTAGCCCTAATATACTGTATATGTTTTCCAAAAATGTTTTCTGTCTCCTCTTGTCTTTGTGCTACATCAAATTTCTGTTTTCAACATATTTTTAGTCTCTACCTGGGTACTACATTTTGGGATTTTGATTCAATCACTGAGTCACACTAAACACCCAATATTTTTCTCAGGCTTTTTTTTATATGCAGGCCAGGCTTGCATCAAATGGAGCAGATAGGCACTGACTTTAAACAGTGTTTCAGCCCTGTGAGATACATACACACATGCATACAGAATGTAGGCAGTGATTACACTAGTCTGGTGTGAATTCTAGATATTACTGTTCTAGTGTGAAAATGTTGAGTAGTAGTTACTGGCCATTTCAATATTACACATATGAATTAGGCACATATGAATTAGGGGAAATCATGTAACCTCAATCACATATGGAAACTGAATGACAATATCTCAGGAATACATGATCACATGTACGCTCAGATGTATCATCATCTATCTCTGGGGCTCACATAGTGATATATATTATACTATTATAACCATAAGCTCACAACTATATTACTCTTCAGAGCTGGGCTCACATATGAAAGCGGGGTTCTGCACCAGACATACCAGATTAGTGTGAGCATAAAACTGTTAACTATTGTCTTCCCTTTTTACTGTGGAAAAATCTGATCTGTGAGGAAGTGATAGTGATTTGTAAAGACTCATCCTGTATTGTTAATGTTATCTCTAAATATTTTCTGGTTCTATTTTGTATCATATTATGTCAGTTACTTATGATAGCACAGTTGAGGTTTTGCTTGTACATCAGCAAATATACCAGGTTGCACTAACTGGGGGACTAATATCAAAAGTCAGTTTTGCAATATTAATGTCGGTGTTCTTTATCTATTTGAATGCTATCATGGTCTACACTCTTTGGAGCAAGCCTGTTTTTAAAGAGACACCTCGCTACATTCTGTTTAACCACACGCTTCTCAACGACTCGATTCAGCTCTTTGTTACGTCTTTGTTGTATACTTTCGGTCTGGCCTATCTCAAGTTAGTCATGGCTGCTTGTGCTTTTTTAGTTTTTGTTTCAGCTACAACTTTCAATAGCACACCTTTAAACCTGGCTCTTATGTCACTAGAGCGATATGTGGCCATAAGCTTTCCTCTAAGACATGCTGAAATAGCCATTCAGAGAAGAACTTACAGGTGCATCTCAATAAATTAGAATGTCGTGGAAAAGTTCATTTATTTCAGTAATTCAACTCAAATTGTGAAACTCGTGTATTAAATAAATTCAATGCACACAGACTGAAATAGTTTAAGTCTTTGGTTCTTTTAATTGTGATGATTTTGGCTCACATTTAACAAAAACCCACCAATTCACTATCTCAACAAATTAGAATATGGTGACATGCCAATCAGCTAATCAATTCAAAACACCTGCAAAGGTTTCCTGAGCCTTCAAAATGGGCTCTCAGTTTGGTTCACTAGGCTACACAATCATGGGGAAGACCGCTGAGCTGACAGTTGTCCAGAAGACAATCATTGACAACCTTCACAAGTAGGGTAAGCCACAAACATTCATTGCCAAAGAAGCTGGCTGTTCACAGAGTGCTGTATCCAAGCATGTTAACAGAATGTTGAGTGGAAGGAAAAAGTGTGGAAGAAAAAGATGCACAACCAACCGAGAGAACTGCAGCCTTATGAGGATTGTCAAGCAAAATCGATTCAAGAATTTGAGTGAACTTCACAAGGAATGGACTGAGGCTGTGGTCAAGGCATCAAGAGCCACCACACACAGACGTGTCAAGGAATTTGGCTACAGTTGTCGTATTCCTCTTGTTAAGTCAGAGGCGTCTTACCTGGGCTAAGGAGAAGAAGATCTGGACTGTTGCCCAGTGGTCCAAAGTCCTCTTTTCAGATGAGAGCAAGTTTTGTATTTCATTTGGAAACCAAGGTCCTAGAGTCTGGAGGAAGGGTGGAGAAGCTCATAGCCCAAGTTGCTTGAAGTCCAGTGTTAAGTTTCCACAGTCTGTGATGATTTGGGGTGCAATGTCATCTGCTGGTGTTGGTCATATTGTGTTTTTTGAAAACCACAGTCACTGCACCCGTTTACCAAGAAATTTTGGAGCACTTCATGTTTCCTTGTGTTGACCAGCTTTTTGAAGATGCTGATTTCATTTTCCAGCAGGATTTGGCACCTGCCCACACTGCCAAAAGCACCAAAAGTTGGTTAAATGACCATGGTGTTTGGCTTGACTGGCCAACAAACTCACCAGACCTGAACCCCATAGAGAATCTATGGGGTATTGTCAAGAGGAAAATGAGAAACAAGAGACCAAAAAATGCAGATGAGCTGAAGGCCACTGTCAAAGAAACCTGGGTTTCCATACCACCTCAGCAGTGCCACAAACTGATCACCTCCATGCCACGCCGAATTGAGGCAGTAATTAAAGCAAAAGGAGCCCCTACCAAGTATTGAGTACATGTACAGTAAATGAACATACTTTCCAGAAGGCCAACAATTCACTAAAAATGTTTTTTTTTTTTATTTATTGGTCTTATGAAGTATTCTAATTTGTTGAGATGGTTTTTGTTAAATGTGAGCCAAAATCATCACAGTTAAAAGAACCAAAGACTTAAACTACTTCAGTCTGTGTGCACTGAATTTATTTAATACACAAGTTTCACAATTTGAGTTGAATTACTGAAATAAATGAACTTTTCCACGACATTCTAATTTATTGAATGTGAGAATTTTGTTCACAACCAGGTCCATTTCCTCCAATAAAGACTCTGCTGCAAAAGCCAACAAGACTGTACTGCTGCATCTCATACCCACACATCTGAGCGTACATGTGATCATGTATTCCTGAGATATTGTCATTCAGTTTCCATATGTGATTGAGATTACATGATTTCCCCTAATTCATATGTGCCAAACTTCAGCCCTGTGCCTTACTTCTTTTCTTTTTAGCATTTTAGACCGAGCTGCAGCAACGGCCAGCACCAGTGCCAGCCTCTACATTGACCTGCGTTATCTAAACTATGTGTTTGTGCTGATCTTGCCACGCTGCCTAAGCCCACTCATCTACGGACTGAGAGACAATGCTGTACAACCCTTATTCATCTACTACTTTCGCTGTGCCACAGGCAAATGCAAGTCTGCTGTCAATGTACACTGAATTAAGGCCATTTTCTCAGATGCTTAAGAACATTTAAACCTGTTCAATGTCATAGTTATTGTTGTAAAACCTCAAGGAGAAAATAAAGTATGAATGGTTATGCACAGTTACCTTGTATATCAGAAGTCCCACTCTACCGGGTGGTTGGATTCAGCTCTGTAACACAGTGCTAACACAACTTCTCCATGTGTTTCAGTTAAAAACAAACACTGACTGGTAACATGAGGCTGAAACAAGTAATGTGTTCTCACTCAAAGGAGACCGACTACCAATTCATTTGATTTGATGTCAAAACGATGTTTAACCTGTTTAACTAAATCATGTCATTTATACAGGTTTGAACAGGGCCTGTTAGACCTTAATACACGTTCTAATTATGTTCTGCTAAAAACAAAAACATGATACAACTCATAATAGTAGTTTGTAACATTAATGTTTAGAAGACAATACTGAAAAAAAGATTAAAAAGACATAAATAAAAGTCATACAAGCAACATATAAGCTTACTGGACTTCCGGTTATGTCAGGGTGCTGAACAGACACGCTTCCCAACGCTCTCTAAACTTCATCTTTTTAAAATCTTTAGCTAGACCCCCATAACCAAAAGATACGCTTGCCATTTGGTCGGTACTCTGTAAAACAGTCACCATGTCCTAAAGACCGCAAACGAAAAGAGATAAAAAAAAGATAATACTGACTCGGTCACGGAGGCTAATGACCTAGCATCTACGAATGAAGCAGATATAGCCACTGCCAACACTGAGGCTGTAATCCAACCTGAAGACAACGCAATTCTTTCAGCTATAAAAGGTCTGAAGTCTGAGTTTTTGTCCCATTACAAGGAGGTTCTGGCAGCGGTGAGAGAAGTTAGAGAGGATCTCTCCACCTTTACTGAAAGACTTACTGAAGCTGAGAGCCCAATTAGCCAGGCCGAAGATGACATTGGTGGCCTTCAGGAAAGGGTCGCTAAACTTGAAAAAACTGCATCGGATCTTGCCACCGCTCTTGACTTGGCCGAGTGTAGAAGCCACCGCTCGAACATATGGATTCTGGGACTTCCAAATGGAGTTGAGAGAAATAACCCTGTTTCTTTTTTGGAAAACTGGCTACCTCAGGCTTTGGGTGTGGACACTTTCCTGGCACCGATGACCATTGAACAGGCACACAGGCTACCTAGCAGTGGCGAACAAGCCAAAAACACTTCAAGACCTACAACAATGATTCTTAAACTTCTTAACTACACCAACAAAGTCAGAGTACTGAGAGAAGCTTGGGAAAGAGGATCAGTGATGTTCCAGAACCGCCATATTATGTTTTACTCCTGATCTATCATCGGAGGTTCCGTTGAAACAACGGAAGCAATTTGTGGAGGTGAAGCGGGAACTATGAAAGAGGGAGATCAAGTATGGGATGATGTTCCCAGCTAAGCTCCTGGTTCCCTACGGAGGCCGACAGCATTTCTTCAACTCTCCTTGAAGTAGACAAATTCATCGCGGACTTGCAAAAGGATGCTCGGGAAGCAGAACAACCTACCATAAAGTAGCTGTTCTTGAATGCACTATACCTAAGGTTGGTGTCTCTTTACGTATTCAACAATAAACTCTCCGAAACGGAATTGATTTTGCTCCACCTTTCCTGTTGGAAGATCATCCTTAGTGTGATTATCCAGTGTAAATCAGTGAGGTGGGTTATCCTGCAGTTCACAGTCCATGTACGGGGCTGATTTTAAGTCAGACAAGAAAAGTCAAAACAGAGACGTCATCTTTCTACTTCCAGTGGTTAAACGGTCAAACACTTAAGATAAATGAGAGCGTTTGATTGTTTGGATATTGCTCCTTCATGTTTTTGATAGAAACATGTTTTTTCTTTTAATTCAGTAACTGGATAGCATTCCTCACAGACGACCGTTAGTGTACAGTATGTAACTAGAGATTTAGTCAAGGATGAAGGAGGGATTTGCGTGGTGCACTTCCTTGTTCTGGTGCACATTCCTAGTTTAGATGTTCGTGTTTTGGTACGTGTCTCTTTTTTCATTATTTCCATATATGTATGCATACATATCCAATACTACTATAGGGTGTTTATTAGAACAGGTTGGCATGTTTGGTTCAACTCTAGCATTCAGAATACTCAAACTTGTTGGGAATGTCAACAGATTCTAGCATTATATTGACTTCTTGGAACATACGGGGACTCTGCAGTCTTATTAAATTGAAACAGGTGATGAATAGAGTTAAAACTATTCTGGATCCACTTGGTAGATATATTGTCATCAGTGGTAAGTTGCTCAACGAATATTGCAATCTCCTTAGTGTATACAGTCCTAATACAGATGAACCGATCACCTTCCACAATCTTTTCTTAAATCTGGCCTCTCTTCAGGGTAGCTTAATAGTCGCTGGTGATTTTAATTGTAGTTTGGACCCCAAATTAGACCGCTCCACTGGCATCGATACAACACACAAGGAATATAATTAATCAATATATCAAGGACCTTAGTTTGAGCGATGTCTGGAGACTCCGGAACCCAACAAAGAAAGAATTTTCTCGCTACACCCCATCGTTTCAAACCTACTCTAGAATAGATTATTTTCTTATTTCAAGGGACTTGGTTGATTGTATATCTAATTGCAATTATAGCAGTATTGTTTTATCCTGTGTCATTATCACTGAAATATACCTTCAGAACCACAATAAGGGGCCCATCTAGATGGCATCTAAATGTAAAATGGTTACATAATCCCTAGTTTTTCAATTTTGTAGGAAACCAAATTGATATATTTTTTGAGTGGAATACAAAGCATTCAAGGCCTACATTAGGGGGCAAATGATTAGCTTTACCAGCTCCAAAACAAATAGACTTACCCTAAAAATTCTTGAATTGGAACAGAATATTAAAGACTTAGAAGAAGATATTTTCAGACAAGATACTCCTGAACTGAGACATAACCTCTATTCAAAGCAGAATTCAACGACATCTCCACTAATAAAGCTGAGGCTAATATAATTAGGCTTAAACAAATATATGACCAAGGAGAAAAGGCTGGAAGACTTTTGGCATGGCGATTGAAGGCACAACAAAATGAAAGATTGATCAAGGAAATCGAAACTTCAGACAGACAATGTCCCCAACTGAAATTAATAAGGTTTTTAAAAATTATTATGAAGACCTTTATAAATCAACACCTCCAGCCAATTCCCATTGCCATAAAACATTCATGGACGAGATCAAGTTACCCTCACTAACTGAGGAAGACTCCAAAGTATTGGATCAGCCAATTGAAGAGGCGGCCGTGCGAGCAGCCATTGATTGCATGAGTGATGGGAAAGCACCAGGTCCCGACGGCCTACCCATAGACATCTATAAAACCTTTCACAATAAACTGATATCCCAATGTTCGACATAGTAAATGGATCATTTAACAATGAAGAACTTCCCTCTTCCTTATGTTCAGCCCTCATAACTTTAATCCTTAAGCCAGGGAAAGTACCCACGAAATGTGGCTCCTACAGACCCATTAGCCTTTTAAACTCAGATACCAAGATACTCGCTAAGGCCTTGGCCAGCAGACTGGATAAGTATTTGCCAGTATTGATTGATTTTGACCAGAATGGTTTTGTAAAAGGCAAATAAGCTTTTCATAACATATGTCATGTGTTAAATATCTTGCATGTTAAAAAAGAAGCTCTGGATACAGCAATACTCTCCTTAGATGCGGAGAAAGCTTTTGATACTCTCTGGTACTTTGATACTCTCTTTTTGGTATTGGCTCTCATTTCAGAAAATGGATTAAAATTTTATATACATATCCGACAGCAGAGATACTGACTAACAACATATTCTCCAAAGCATTTCAGCTTTCTCGAGGCACACATCAGGGATGCCCTCTTTCGCTCCTCCTCTTTTTCATTGGCTATTGAACCTCTGGCTATTGTGGTACGAAGGCATAAGGACATATTAGGGATTACAATTGCTGGTCTTGAAAACAAAGTAGCTATATATGCGGATGATATTATATATATATATATTTACTGTCCAAATTAAATACATCAGTGCCTTCCTTAGTGAACCTAATTACAACTTTTGGAGTCTTCTCAGGTTATAAAGTGAATGAGACAAAATTTATGATCTTATTTGTCAATGAATCAGAACGCATCACACCCCCCATTCAGACCCCCTTTAGAAATGCTCAGCAAGGTTTTAAATATCTTGGCATAAATATCACCCCAGACCTGAAGAATTTGACCTCTATTAATTATAACAAGACGACTAAACTAATCACTGAATCAGTCAATAAATGGTCAGCACTACCATCTCAGATCGGTCGTATCAATATATTACAAATGAATGTCCTTCCCAAAATTTTATATTTATTTCACTCAATCCCCCTACTCCCACCAGACAACTTTTTCACCAATATGAGGACACTTTTCACTAATTTCATTTGGGCAAACCAGCATCCTAGACTAAGGCAGTCTCTTTTATAACTACCATATGAAAGGGGAGGATTACAGTTACCTAATCTTAAGTGGTATTACTGGGCAGCTCAGTTAAGATTGGCAATGTTTTGGTTTACAAATGAAAATTCTACCCCTTGGGTACGAATTGAGGCAAGTATAACTGGGCAATTTCTTCCAAATCTGCACTTGTATTCAGTGCCCCTGCCCAAACTGAAAAAGGCTATTTCCAATCCCTTTGTCAAAAATACTATTTTGGTATGGTTTGAAGTGTTGAAACATCTTGGAGAAAACCCACAAATATCGCAATTTACCCCGATTTGGGGTAACTCCAAATCGGATGCATGACCATGGTTTTAGAACATGGGCATCAAAAGGTTTGAGTAAAATGGCAGATTTATTCAGCAATGAAATTATGCTCAGTTTTCAGGAACTCAGACAAAAATTTGATTTACCTAATACCCCTTTTTTAAAGTATCTTCAAATTAGGAACTTTATTAACAAGACACCACGGCATTCTCTTCTCTTACCTGGTTTGTCACCTCTAGAAAGAATCACCTTAAATCACCTTAATGGTGGGAGGCAAATATCCTTGTTTTATAGACTAATCGCCCTCAACAGTAAAGAAACTTCTGAAAATAAATGCCTGGCATGGTCTCAGGATGTAGGCAATAATATAATAGAGGAGGAATGGCAGAATATCTGTTTAAAATCCCAAACCCAAACCATTAACACAAGGTTTAAACTCCTGCAGTACAAGTGGGTTATGAGAGTATACATAACTCCAGAGATGCTACATAAATTTAACCCCAACATTCCTGATCAGTGCACATTCTTATAGTTATATAAACAGCCAATCATGTGGCAGCAGCGCAATGCAAAAATCATGCAGATACAGGAAAATAAAAAAAGCAGAAAAACATCTCAGAACACACAACACATCAAAACTTGAGGTGAATTCACTACAACAGCAGAAGACCATGTTGGGTTCCACTTCGGTCAGCCAATAACAAGAATCTGAGGCTTTCATGGGCACAGACTCACCCAAACTGGACAGTTGAAGAATGGATAACTGCATGAATGTCCTAATAAAGTGAACAGTGAGTGTACATTGCATATACATCTTGTTAGGAAGTTGGGGTCAGAGGCATGATATGGCAAGTAGCTTGGCAGTGCTGGGGCTTGAACCCCAACCTTCTGATCAGTAACCCACAGCCTTAACCATTGAGCTCCAATGCCTGGTAAATGCTTATTCCCTGACTGGGAATCAAACCCGGCAGTAAAAGCACCGAATCCTAACCACCAGGTAAGTACTGTTGGAGGCTGCTACTGCTAATGATGATGAGGAGGAAGTTTGTGGAGCTCTGTACAGACATAAAAATAGAAAATGTAAAGAAAAGAAAGACTTAAATGTATCAATGCTTATACAAAAATACATACATTGTCTGTTTTTTCTAAAATCCTCATAGTCAATGAAAGTGAGACATCCAGGTGTAAATGGGGTCTAATACACCTGATCTCCAAGGTTTTCAGTCCTGTCCTCCAGGACACCCATCCAGTCCAATTTTTTTTTTTTTTTTTTTTTTTTTTTTTTTTTAAATCTATTCCAACTCAACCAGGTAAGCAGCAGATGCAAATCTTGTTATTTCCACAGGCTATTTTGGCATACAATCTGCAGGCCTCTGTTAGACAACTAAAGATGAAGAAAAAAATTCACCTTTGAGCATGATAATGACCCAAAGCACAAATCCGAGTCAACAAAGGAATGGCATAAGAAGATGATCAAAGTTTGGAAAGTCCCAGTCAGAGCCCAGATCTAAAGCCCAGGTCAAAGACCTGTAGAATGATATGAAGAGTTATGGGCTGTGCACACTTGTGCAACATGGTTATTTTAAGTTTTTTCTTTTTCCCTTTCCCCTAAAAAGCCTTTTAGTTTCAAGCCTTTTACTGGTTAAAATAATAATAAAATCGGCATATATCCATTGTATCCATTTCCCCCCATATTGACTGTGAGCTATAGTGTTTGGCAGAATTGAGACTGTCAGCCAATAAGACACGAGTATTTCCACGTATTTTCCTGTAAACCCCGTCTGATTGGTCTCGCCTCCGTTCACTGAAGATAATTACAGGCTGTCTTCTTTTACTGATGTTCAGTTACATAGTGACAATCCGCACCAAGTGGAGAATTATTCGGTGCTAAAGAAAAAAATGACCAGGCCAGGTTACGCCCCTACACATGACGTGGACTCGACTGTACTTGGAAAAATTTCCGAGTCCGTGTCAAGTTCGAATACAAATTTACCCGAGTAAGTGACAAGTCCGAGTTTGTTCATAATAGGCTATATGCACACGGAGGTGATTATGTACTTCCGTTAAAATCTCAGCCAGCTAAGCCACTTCCGCTATCATACCGCTGAGGTGATTTTTTTTAACAGACGATAACGACAGGTCTTGTAAGAAAACGTTTAAATTTAAGCATACTGACAGGACTACAGCTGAACATTGTTGTGTGCCTCTGTGTCAAGCCTCGAGTAAGTACAACAAAGTACTTAGTTTTCACACATTTCCATCTGACATGGAAATCAGGCGAAAATGGCTTGTCGCTATACGGAGGGACAACTTCACATTTAGATATTTAAATATCGATAAATATTCCAACACACCAGTGTTATTTATGGTATATGAAACGAAATATGTGTTTAAAATAGCCTTTAGTAGGATTACATGCGACGATTCACAGAAACTTGATCCGACGAACAGAACCTGTCTCATGAACCAGCCTGCTCTGAACCTGCAGGATAACTTTCCCTTATGCTCAAGCTGTGAGGCTTTTGGCTTTTCCTCATTGATCAGTAACACTCAGCCCTAATGGTTACCTCTCCTGCGCTTGAATCCTTGTTTGAAACTGAGATTGACAATGGCATTAGGAAATTTGTATGTGATTGACACATAATAGTACACAGACCGAGACAGACACATAGGTATGTTACACTTGCTGCGCTACCGTTACATGCGTGCTAAGGGCATGTAAACACACTGCACGTCCAGATCTTATCTTCATAATTGTGGATGTAGCTTGAAACGTATAGCTTTAAGCCCTTCTTCTTGGTTGTCGATGTATGACACAGTGTTTGGATAATTCGACTCATGTCGTTGACTGTAACCATAGGTACATCTTGAAGTGACCGAATGAAAAACACCATAGTTGCTATTCACGCTACGTGCGCCGGATGTGACCAAGCTGGCCAACTTTGAATGCGGAAGAGTGTGCACATAAAGCCAATTGGACTCGAGTCTGGGATCAAGTACCCCAACTCTAATAGTTAGCATCAAGCTTTGGTTAGCTGAGGGCAGTGGTAGCTCAGTGGTTAAAATGTTGGGCTACTGCTCAGAAGGTTGTGAGTTCAAACCCCAGCACTGCCACTGTCGGGCCCTTGAGCAAGACCCTTGACCCTCAAATGCTCAGATGTATAAATGAAATAAAATGTAAGTCATTCTGGATAAGGGTGTCTGCCAAATGCTGCAAATGTTATTTATTTAGTTTTGGTCATGCAACTTCCCACACACTCTCCTTCCAAACCAACCCTTGTGTGCTGAAAACATGGTTGTAAAAACAAAAACTTATAGAATATGTACTATACAGTATATACAGACAAGAAAACACTAATTATGTATATAACTGTGGCTTTATAAAGCCCAGATAATGGCCAAGGTTGGTGAGAATGACCTGGATACTTTTTTTGCTCATGTGAATGCATTCCAAAAACTTGTCACAATATGATGGCTGACAAAGTATTTTCAGTACATACCACTGTCATACAGCCATTTATCCCTGGAACTTTCTCACCAAGTTCTTGGCAGGTCAGGATTTGTTCTAAATGACAAGGATAAACTGAAACACCTTAGAACTGACCTATTTCTGAAAGTCTCTTTCTTCCAGCAAGCCAAGGGGAAGGCTAGCTGTGACTGCCTTCAGCATTCCGATCATCCATGGCAGGGACTGCTACTGCAGATACTGGACTGGCTGAATTTGATTGGCATGTGCAATGATGTCTGCATTCTTAAGGAATCTAGCTTCACACCAATTAGCTGTGTGGTATTTTTAATGTTAGAGAGCTCTTTTGTGTGTTTACGGGTTGCATGGCATGAATTGCAGCTTACCATTTTTATTTTGCTGGATGACAGATTGACTAGTATTCTCAATAATCTATCTTCAGATGGACTGAATAACATCATCCCAATGCACAGGAGGTCTGCTATTTACACTCAGAGATGTGATATCATCCCTCTCTAGGGCTTGCACGGTGTCTGTTATAAACATCAGCTCACATCAGTACTGCTCCTTAGAGCTGGGCTACAAAACTGGGCTTCTGTATCAGATTAGTGCAAATATTTCATTTGTAAATAGTGTTTTGTTTCTTTTTTTTACTTTGTAAAAATCTGATCTGTGAGGATGTGGTGGTGAGCCTCATCCTGTATTGTTAGTGATATCTGTAAATATTTTATGGATCTATTTTGTGTCATTATGTCAGTAACTAATGATAGCATAGTTGAGGTTTTGCTTATATATCAGCAAATATTTCAGGTTGCACTGACTGAGGGACTAATAGCAAAAGTCAGTTTTGCAATATTAATGTCTGTGTTCTTTACTTATTTGAATGCCATCATGGTCTACACTCTTTGGAGCAAGCCTGTTTTTAAAGAGACTCCACGCTACATTCTGTTTACCCACATGCTTCTCAATGACTCGATTCACTTCTTTGTCACGTCTTTGTTGTATATTTTTAGTCTGGCCTATCTCAAGTTAGTCATGGCTGCTTGTACATTTTTAGTTTTTGTTTCAAGTGCAACTTTTCATAATGCACCTTTAAACTTGGCTCTGATGTCACTAGAGCGTTATGTGGCCATATGCTTTCCTCTAAGACATGCTGAAATAGCCACTCAGAGAAGAACTTGTATTGCCATTGGAATTATATGGTTTATGGGTTTGTTCCACTTTATAATTGATTTGCTTTATGTAGCAGTTATGAATCCTACATTTTTAACCTCACAGATATTTTGCACAAGAGATAGGTTCTTCATAAAGCAATGGCAAGTAGATGTTGATCAGGGCCTTAAGATATTCTACTTTGTGTTAGTGTCGATGATTATCCTTTTCACATACATCAGCATTTTGCTTACAGCCAGGTCCATTTCCTCCAATAAACACTCTGCTGTGAAAGCCCACCAGACTGTACTGCTGCACCTCATACAGCTGGGCCTGTGCCTTACTTCTTTTCTCTACAGCAGTATAGAGCGAGCTGCAGCAATGACCAGCAGCAGCAGCCTCTTCAGGGAAATACGTTATCTAAACTATGTGTTTGTGCTGATCTTGCCACGCTGCCTAAGCCCACTCATCTATGGACTGAGAGATGATGCTATACGGCCCTTATTCATCTACTACTTTCGCTGTGCCACAGGCAAACACAGGTCTACTGTCAATGTACACTGAATTAAGCCCATGTTTTCAGATGCTTAAAGATATTTTAACCTGTTCAGTGTTGCTGCAAATGGAGAAATGTTGCTCATGAAGGAAATATTTTGAATGGCTATGCACAGTTACTTTGTAACTCAAAATTCCTGTTGCTAGTGGTAAATCACAGCTGACACCATGTATCCATGTTTTTCAGTTAAAGCCAAACACTGAATGTTTGAATTCAAAACCTATATTCCTATACAGTCCCATGTTCTCACTCAGAGGGGACTAACCACTATATCTGGTCTGAAGGTATAACTGTGTAATGTTTAACCAAGTCATGTCATGTATACATGTTTGAATAGGGCCTTATATACTTTAATGCAAATGTTTTGACTATGTTCTGCTGACCAGTTAACAAATTAAGTTATAAATATAATAAATAAGAAATTTCTCATTTTTCCCTTGCTCTCTCTTCTTAGAAAGTGTTAGACTGGGATGGTGAGCCATTGATCTGTTAGTCATGTGGTTTTGCAAGGAAGTTAGTACAAAGATCAAAAACCACACAGCCTTGGGAGCAAACAAATCTTAATATCTCCATTTACTGTTACATCCCCCTTTCTGTCTAGGGGTATCGGAGGAGTAGCATACAATTAAAACGTATTCCCACAAAGAACTAAATAACTAATAACTAAAAGAGAAATGACTGTAAGACACCATTAGCTTCAGGAGGGGATTAAAGCTAAAATAATAAACAAAAGGGGGTAAACTACCTGGGATTAAGGGAATCTAATTAACCTACCAAACAAAAAGCCAAATAAACAACAGATCTCTATCCCTGGCTACCTTACTAACCCAAAAACAGGAGAAAAGCAATTATTAGTAAAACAAAAGTGGCACCCACCTCCCTACTGCGTCAGCCGACAACAATGATGAGGCATTACACAATGTCACTACAGCAGATACAACTTGTTTTCTTAAATAAGCTTTAAGGCTCAAAGCACACAACATTCAACAAAGGCTTGGAAGACAGACAGGTCATACTCTCTCTCGTGAACAGCCAGTTCCCTCTGTTTAAATGCAGCTCCTTTCCACAACTCTGACGAGGAACAGGTGGCATCAATTAGGCTCCTGCAAGAGGACAAGGAGGAACAGAAAAAAACATGCAAAAACTATACTTCCCAGCAGGCTGTTAGGCATCAGGAAAACACAGTCTCACACACACATGTACACAAGATTAACAATAAGTAACATACGTCCTGGGACATAACATTACACATAAATGCACAATTTAGGTTTCCCAGTGTTGCCACAGACCAGTATTTCCCAACGCTTCCAATTTTTTCTGATGAAATACGCAATGAGAATACAAATTTATATTTTGTCACTGAAAGGCCTGAAAAGGTGCAGTGGATCCCTGGCACCAAGAGTGCCTTGTGCCCTCTTCTACAGTGTAACATCTTTAATTCATCCCATGTCAGGTGTCCTCTCGCCAAGTCATGGGGGATCTCTCAGCAACAGCGCAAAATCTCCTAAAAATATGCTGGTAGACACTGGGGAAACAAATGCCAGATCTGGTATGTAGGGTGGTGCATGTCTTTCTAATCCCTATGTGAACTGCAGACCACGCAGGACAACAGAATCAAAGTTGTACCCCTGGTTTCTGTGCAGTCTCTCTGTCTCCCCAAAATGGCAGAAGATTTTCTGGATTATCTTTTCTGGATCAGAATGAAGCATCTGCAGAGGGGAGTCGGAATGCTGACTAGGGAATGCTGACCCTTATGTGCTTTGAACTTGAAATAACAATGCACAATATGTTCAATGTAGAGGAGTGTGTTAAATATTTCTAGGTATCTTTTAATAACATTAGCACAAGTGTATTGCACCACATGAACATTAGGATATCCTTTGCTAAGTAGTGAACAGAACATGTGGCTCAACAATATTACAAAGGTGATTTCATTAGGGGAAATCATGTAATCTCATATAATAGACAGCCTTGGTTGGCTCATGGAAGACTAATGTGTTCTCTCTCTGTCTCTCTGAACATAAATAAATAAAAGTAGTTGTTTGTCTACTATCCTACAGATATTGGTATTGATATTACAGATAATAACCCCTATACTATCTATTTGTTGTCTCTTTTGTCTATATAAAAAGGTTTTACACTGCATATTAGTGACTTGGACTGACATGGACAATAATAACTTTTTCATCCATCCATTTTCCATACCGTTTATTCTACATAGGGTTGTGGGGGACCGTGGAGCCTATCCCAGGGGACTTGGGGCACAGGGCAGGGGTCACCCTAAAAGGGGTACCAATCCATTGTAGGGCACAATTGCACACACCCACCCATTTACACGCCACAGACCATTTAGAAATGCCAGTCAGACTACAGCACATATCTTTGGACTGGGGGAGGGAACCAGAGTACCCAGAGGAAACTCCTGAAGCATGGAGAGAACATACAAACTCCATGCACACAGGGCAGAGGCAGGATTCAAACCCTCAACCCTGGAGGTGTGATGCAAACATGCTAACCACTAAGCTACCATGCCCTCTAACTTTTTTTATGAAATGTCTAATTTGTCTATAAAATACATCACTGAATGACAGCATCCCAAGTATGCATGAGCCATTCCACTGAATGGGTGCCATTTCCGTCCCCAGGATATTATATGTATAAATATGCATGAAATTAACTGAAAAATACATTTTATTATTAAGCAGAGTGTCCTGCACATTATTCTAACTGCAAATGTAAAATATATAATTTAAAACATTAATAAAAACTACCTAGAACACTGAAAAAATAGCATTTATTACCTGTCCCCACTCTTTAACACCACACTTTACCATTAAATATAATGTTTAAAATCCTTCATAATCATTTATTTATTTATTTTTGCATTGTAGTTTGACTCCATATCTCATCTAGGGATTAAATTTTTTCACCATAAGAAATCCATAATATTTTTGTTAAAATACACATTTTAGTCATGTCCCCAGGTTTTTACCCAGTCCTGTTACCCTAAAACATTTCCCCCTCTGAAAAATTTGGAACATTTCACAATGTTCACCAGGAACTTGTATCATCTGGATCTTCTGAAGGCCATAGGAAGACCAAAAATAAGTTCTCTAATTTTCTTTTCTGTATATTTGATGATATTGTAACTACTATGACTGAGAAGGTAAATCTCACTGTACAGTCCTGTTACCTAAATTATTTCTTAGATGTTATCTGTTTATTTTAAAAATACAAATTTTTGGTAAATCACTAGTATGTACATGTATGCCATGTGGCTATATTTCATATATTTGCTAATTCTATGCTTAAAACTCAGTCCTGTTTCTTTCAGTCCTGTTACTTGTATAAAGAGAAGGTTTCCTAGAAAAGGTCAGGCAAGTTTGTTTTCATGAATTTATTGCAATTCTAGCTAAAACACTATTGGATGCAGTTTTTCCAACTGAACCATTTAGTATTCTGTAGACAAGCAAAAATATTTTCAAAATGATCTTAAGTATTAAGATCATTAATACTTAAGGTAGTCGATGCAGAGCTCTGAGGACTTGCATAATATCTTCGACTTTTTGTCTTTGTCTTTATTACCTTTTGTAGAAGAAGATGTAGAGAACAAATACTATGCAGGAGCCAGAAACACCCAAAATGGCATGCTGCAGGGGAAGGAGCGAGACAAACCCACCACCCTCTCTATCTCCCCTCTCTACCTCTCCCTCCCTCTCTCCTTCCCTCTGTCTCCCACTTTCTCTCTCTCCGTTCCTTCCCCTCTCTCTTTCCACTTTTTTCTCTTTAACTTCCATTGCAGTGAAGAACTACACACATAACACATACCTTCAATACAGAAATACCTTCAACACACACACACACACACACACACACACACACACACACACACACACACACACACACACACACACACACACACACACAAAACATGCTCGTACTGCCATGCACACACACATATACAAAAACACACAAACACACACACGCATGCACACTCACAGACATGGACACTCATGCACGTACATACGGACACACATTACCGTTAACCAATGTTCATTCCAGCTTACCCAATATTCATTCTTGTTACTAAAATGTTGATATTGTGTGTGGAAGATTAAAAAAAAAAAAAAAAAAAAAGTTAAACCACAATTTTTTTCAATTATGTTTGGTCCATCATTTATTCAATTGTTTAATAAATTACAGTACTATGCAAAAGTTTTAGGCAGGTGTGCTGTAGAAAAATGCTGTAGAGCAAGAATGCTTTCAAAAAATAGACATGTTAATAGTTTATATTTATCAATTAACAAAATGCAAAGTGAGTGAACAGAAGAAAAATCTACATCAAATCAATATTTGGTGTGACCACCCTTTGCCTTCAAAATAGCATCAATTCTTCTAGGTACACTTGCACAAAATCAGGGATTTTGTAGGCATATAGTCAGGTGTATGATTTAACAATTACACCAAACAGGTGCTAATGATCATCAATTCAATATGTAGGTTGAAACACAATCATTAACTGAAACAGCTGTGTAGGAGGAATAAAACTGGGTGAGGAACAGCCAAACTCAACCAACAAGGTGAGGTTGCTGGAGACAGTTTACTGTCAAAAGTCATACACCATGGCAAGACTGAGCACAGCAACAAGACAGAAGGTAGTTATACTGTATCAGAAAGGTCTCTCCCAGGCATACATTTCAAGGCAGACAGGGGTTTCCAGATGTGCTGTCCAAGCTCTTTTGATGAAGCACAAAGAAACGGGCAACGTTGAGGACCGTAGATGCAGAAACTTACTGTAGCAAATGAAAGACACATCGGGCTTACTTCTCTTTGCAATCGGAAGATGTGCAGCAGTGCCATCAGCTCAGACCTGGCAGAAACCAGTGGGACCCTGGTACACCCATCTACTGTTCGGAGAAGTCAGACGTGGCCATCATGGAAGACTTGCGGTCAAAAAGCCATACCTCCGACGTGGAAACAAGGCCAAGTGACTCAACTATGCATGAAAACACAGGAACTGGGGTACAGAAAAATGGCAGCAGGTGCTCTGGACTGATGAATCAAAATTTGACATATTTGGCTGTAGCAGAATGCAGTTTGTTTGCTGAAGGGATGGAGAGCGGTACATGAATGAGTGTCTGCAGGCAACAGTGAAGTATGGTGGAGGTTCCTTGCAATTTTGGGCCTTCATTTCTGCAAATGGAGTTGGGGATTTGGTCAGAATTAATGGTCTCCTCAATGCTGAGAAATACAGGCAGATGCTTATCCATCATGCAATACCATCAGGGAGGCATCTGATTGGCCCCAAATTTATTCTGACCCCAAATGACCCCAAACATACAGCAAAAGTCATTAGGAACTATCTTCAGCGTAAAGAAGATCAAGGAGTCCTGGAAGTGATGGTATGGCCCCCACAGAGCCCTGATCTCATCGTCATCGAGTCTGTCTGGTAATACATGAAGTGAGAGAAGCAACTGAGGCTGCGTAAATCCACAGAAGAACTGCGGTTAGTTATCCAAGATGTTTGGGCCAACCCACCTGCCGAGTTCCTTCAAAAACTGTGTGCAAGTGTACCTAGAAGAATTGATGAATTGATGCTGTTTTGAAGGCAAAGGGTGGTCACACCAAATATTGGTTTGATGTAGATTTTTCTTCTGTTCACTCACTTTGCATGTTGTTAACTGATAAATATAAACTATTAAAATGTCTATTTTTGAAAGCATTCTTACTCTACAGCATTTTTTCACACCTGCCTAAAACTTTTGCATAGTACTGTACATGATTAAAAAAAAGATGAACTTGAGGTTTGGGTCTCCATTAAAAGGAAAAACTGGCTTTGCATTTTTTAGACAAATACAACTTGCATGCATATATAGTGATTTTTAGTCACAAATATAAATTATTTGAACATAAAATAAACACTCTTTAAAATAAACACTTTCTTGAGGGGAAAATAAAGGAATTAGATGAGAAGCTTTTAAACATGCTTTTTAAATGACACTGAAAAAAATACAACTATCTTCCACTTTGTAAAAAATTAAATAAGGTTACCTGAGATTGACCAATACACATTTTAAATATTTAAATATGTGTGTTATTAGATTCAGTGTTGAAAAAAGATAAAAAAATAAAGTTTAATTTGGAAGAGTAACAACAAGCAAATGGCACCCATTTGGTGGAATGGCCTGCATGATCATCACATCATGTGTACTATTAACACTCAAAGATGTGTCATTATCTCTCCCTGGGGCTCACATGGTTTCTAGTATAAATATCAGCTTACATTGGTATTACTAATGAAAGCTGAGCTCAAATATAAAAGTTGGGTTCTATACCAAATGTAACAGATTAGTGCAAATATTTGTAAATATTGTCTCTTTTTTTTTTTTTGGAAAATCTGATCTGTGAGGACGTGGTGGTTATTTGTAGAGACTCATCCTGTATTGTTAGTAATATCTGTATTTTATTTCTATTTTGTATGTAATATTTTATGATTATATTTTGTATCATATTATGTCAGTTACTAATGATAGCACAGTTGAGGTTTTGCTTATACATCAGCAAATATTCCAGGTTGCACTGACTGAGGGACCAATATCAAAAGTCAGTTTTGCAATATTAATGTCTGTGTTCTTTATCTATTTGAATGCAATCATGATCTACACTCTTTGGAGCAAGCCTGTTTTTAAAGAGACTCCACGCTACATTCTGTTTAACCACATGCTTCTCAACGACTCTATTCAGCTCTTTGTTACCTCTTTGTTGTATATTTTCGGTCTGGCTTATCTCAAGTTAGTCATGGCTGCTTGTGCTTTTATAGTTATTGTTTCTGGTACAACTTTCCGTAACGCACCTTTAAACTTGGCTCTGATGTCACTAGAGCGTTATGTGGCCATAAGCTTTCCTCTAAGACATGCTGAAATAGCCACTCAGAGAAGAACTTATATTGCCATTGGAATTATTTGGTTTATAGGTCTGATGCACTTTATAATTGACTTGTTTTACAGTGCAGTGATGGATCCTAAATTTTTAACCTCACAAATATTTTGCACAAGAGAAAGGCTTTTCATAAAGCAATGGCAAGTAGATCTTCAACAGGGCTTTAATATATTCTACTTTGTGTCTGTGACTGTGATCATTCTTTTCACTTACGTCAACATTCTGATCACAACCAGGTCCATTACCTCCAATAAAGACTCTGCTGCAAAAGCCCACAAGACTGTACTGCTGCACCTCATTCAGCTGGGCCTGTGTCTCACCTCTTTTCTCTACAGCATTATAGAGCGAGCTGCAGCAACGGCCAGCAGCAGCAGCAGCCTCTACAATGACCTGCGTTATCTAAACTATGTGTTTGTGCTGATCTTGCCACGCTGCCTAAGCCCACTCATCTACGGACTGAGAGACGATGCTGTACGATCGTTATTCATCTACTACTTTCGCTGTGCCACAGGCAAACACACATCTATTATCAATGTACACTGAATTAAGGCCTTTTTTCCTCAGATGCTTAAGGATATTTAAACCTGTTAAATGTCATATTTATTGTTGTAGAATCTCATGGAGATAATATAGTATGTATTGTTATGCACAGTTAACTCAGAATCCCACTCTACTGTGGGTAAAATACAGCTGACATCACGTCTCCTTGTATTTCAGTTAAAAACACTAATTGTTTGCATGAGGCTGAAACAAAGTCCTTTTTCTCAGTTAGAGGGGATTGACCACCACTTCATTTGGTTTAAAGTTAAAACTGTATAATGTTTAACCTATTTAAGTAAATCGTGTCATTTATACAGGCATTAGACCTTAATGCAAATGCTCTGACTATATTCTGCTGAAAAGTTGATACACAGGGAATTAAACTCAGAATAGTAGATTTTTAATGTTTAGTAGAGAATACTGAAAAAGACAAATGAAGAAACTCTTGTAGATATTGTGTTTAGGGCTTATATCCAGTTTTCCTCTTGAAAAACCTTTTCCAAGTTTGTGCTTATTTAAATTAAACGTCATACAAACAACATATGAGCTTACTAGATATAAATTTACATTAAACATGTTGACTTCAACTAATGACTTAGTACACTGAATTAATCGTTATTGGGATTTATTGTATTTATACAAATGTATTTATTTGGCATCAAATGTGAGTAAGAGCATGGAACAGTGTTAACAATGGTATTCTGATGCATTTGCCTTTACGTATTAGCAAGAAAAAGTTAATTTATTATTACCTGATAACCATTATTTTAAAAAATAATGGTAATTGTGGCATGTGCAAAAGTTTGAACACCCTATTAAGAATTAACAACACCTCCTTTGGCAGATATCACAGCTCACAAAAGCGTTGTGTAGCAAGCTAGTTGTCTTTCTGTTCATATTTAATAAATTCTGTCCCACATTTTCTTGCAGAATGCTTCTAGTTCTGAGATATTCTTGGGCAATCATACATGCACAGCATGTCTAAGATCTACAGTACCTACATGGTTTCAATGATGTTCAAGTCAAGGGACTGTGAGGACCCTGACAAAAGCTTTAGTTTGTGTTTCATGAAGTAGTTTATGGTTGATTTTGAGGTATTTATTGGATCATTGTCCTGTTGTAGAACCTAATCTGAGTTGATTAGTAAATCAAATTCTACTTCCTGTCAGCTTGATCCTGCCCCCACTGCCTTACTTAAGCTTTGTCTGCCTGTTATCTCAGTGCCTATTTCCCACCTCATCAATAGAACATTCAGTACTGGATTTGTCCCTTCAGAACTCAAAACTGCTGCTGTCATTCCAGTTTTAAAAAAGCCTCGATTGGACCCCTCAGATCTTAAAAACTACCGCCCTAATTCTAATCTACCTTTCTTGGCTAAAGTAATGGAGAAAGTGGTTGCTTCTCAGCTTCTCTCCTACTTAAGATCTTACAGTCTCTTTGAATGCTTTCAGTCCGGCTTCCATCCACTTCACAGCACTGAGACTGCACTAGTCAGAGTTTCAAATGATATCTTGATGGCTTCCGACACAGGTGCCATCACTTTTCTGGTCCTCCTAGACATAAGTTCTGCTTTTGATACTATCTCACACAGTATACTTATTTCTCCGCTTTCTGCTATTGGAATTTCTGGCATTGCTTTATCTTGGTTTATTTCCTACCTCTCTGGTCGTCAGCACTTCATTTCCATTCGTCAATTTAAATCTACCACTGTCTCTATTTCTCAAGTTTTCCACACGGTTCTGTACTTGGTCCACTGCTTTTTATCATCTACATGCTTCCCTTAGGTTGCATTATTAACCGTCATGGTCTTAATTTCCATTGCTACACTGACGACACTCAACTCTATATTAGCTCACATCATTCTGCTCCTTTCCCCACAAACTCCTTATCTGAATGTATCAAGGACATTTAATTCCTGGATGACTAGCAATTTTCTCAAACTCAATACCGAAAAAACTGATGTGTTAGTAGTAGCATCTCCACATATTCGATCTCGTCTTCCTGACCAATTAATTGATATTAATGGTGTCCTCTGCTGTCCACAACCTTGGTATTATCTTTGACTCCACATTCTCTTTTAACTCACACATCTCCTCTCTCACAAAAACAGCTTTCCATCATCTTCGCAATATTGCTAGACTTCACCCCATTCTTAACACCAAAGATGCCGAAACCCTTGTCCATGCCTTCATCAGTTCTTGGCTTGATTATTGTAATGCTCTCTTTTCTGGCCTTCCCACTAAAACAATGAATAAATTGCAATACATCCAGAATTCAGCAGCCAGGGTTCTCTCTCATTCTAAGAAATCATCACATATCACTCCTGTCCTGCGCAGGTTACACTGGTTTCCTGTCTCATATCGTATCCAATATAAAGTTCTCCTTATCACTTTCAAAGCCCTACATGGTCTTGCCCCCTCATACATTGCTGATCATATCCGTCTCTACACTCCATCACGCTCTCTCAGGTCATCTAATACTGGCCTGTTATTCATTCCGCGTTACAAGCTGTCCTCACTCGGTGGTAGGGCTTTCTGCACAGTAGCCCCTACACTGTGGAACTCTATCCCACAATCCCTTCGTAATCTTACCTCTGTACAAGAGTTTAAAAATCAACTCAAAACCTATCTCTTTGCCCAATGTTACTGTGACTTTTTTTTCTTCCCTTGCTGTGTTGAGCTGTGTCCTTGAGTGTGTAGAAAGGCGATATATAAAAATAAACTTATTATTATTATTATTATTATTATTATTATTATTATTATTATTATTGTTGTTGTTGTTGTTGTAGATCATAATCTCTTTTCAGCTTCAGTTTCTTGACTGACTGTGTCATATCTGTTTCCAGAATTTTCTGATATTTACTTAAAATCCATTCTTGGATTAAATCGATCAGCGTAATGTTTCCTGTGCCACTGGCTGTCACATAACCCCAAAGCACAATCCAATCACCCCCATGCCAAATAGTTGGAAAGGTGTTCTTTTCATCAAATGCTGCTCCTTTTTCACCAAACAAACCTTTGTGATTGGGTGATTGTGGTCAAAGAGTTCCATTTTTACTTAATCAGTCCACACCTTGTTTCCAAAATGGCCTATGGCTTATCTAGATATTCTTTTGCATACATTAGACATTCACTTTTGTGATGAGGTTGCAGGTGAAGTTTCCTTCTCATTTTGCACATGCCACAATTTTAAGCTCTTAAAATATAAAGTAACTGTGCATTAACATTTGGAGAAAAAATGCATGGTTTAAAATAGTTTGCTGCAGCAGCTGTTTATTTCTTTTCATGTCAAAAAGCAATAAAGTATGTAATTTGGCCAGGGTGCCCAAACTTTTACATACAACTGTATGCACACTTGTGTTGACTGGCCTCACATAAAAGTCCAGAATGCAAGAGAATTTCAACCTCACAAAATACACAAAATTCAATGGATACAGTGGTGTCTCCATAGGATACATTTTCAATACAGCAAAAAGAAGCAGTCCATGAATGTCTTGTGTCGTAGCTTTAACTGGCCAAGTTAAAACTGGTGTGATTCTCAAGGGAACATGCAGGAGCAGCTTGTGACCATAGAACTTAATTGGAGAATACAACACTCAATAATGACATAGCCTAAATAAAATTAATTCGAGAGGCTATTACAATTATGCTACAGGCTACTATCTAGATAATTTTTAGAGTAACCTCATAATAGGCTGATGATAGTCAACCACATTTAATTATCAATTTTAATTGTACACTAATTTTATCAAGAGAACAGAAAGATGTAGACTGAAAGCCAGTATCCCGAGCACAGACAAATAGCCTAACAAAAATCCTGATGCCATTGTCACAGAGTGTGAGGTGAACATAGGTAATATCTTTAACTGGCCTGTCTGTGTAAGGCAGATCTTCTACAACAGAAGAAGACCACATTGGGTCATCCCTCTCTCGTCAGTCAAAACAGGAATCTGAAGCTACAGCGGGCACAGGTTCACAGAAACTAGACAGTTGAGGATCTGCATAATTTTATGATCTACATCTGTGTGAATTTACATACATGCCTGAAGGATACTGGAGGATAGCAAGATCGGTGCCTACTCAAGGCTCAAGAAAAGAAAATTAAATCTGAACCTTGCTCAGCCCAAATAAAAATAAAAAAAAATAGATAGCTATGTTGAACTGTTGTAAGATGAATTGTGTTGGCATGACAGAAGAGTAACAACACCAAATTTGAAATGCCTGTAGCTCTGCGCTTAACTCATTGGCCTTCTCTCTTGGCTATTGTGTGTAACCCCACAGTGACTCCTGGTGGAGGAGTGCTGGACCACACACACAGGCTAAAGGGAGCTTTTAAATCAGAGCATCGGCAGAAATTGTCAAACCTATATATATATTATATATCAGTCATCACTATATATTTCATACTTTCTCTCTCTCTCTTCTTAGAAACCTCTAAACTTAGAAAAACTACACTGAACTGAACAGGGGGGTTAATCATTTCACGATAAACATTTCATTTTGATGAACTGTGCGGGAAATGTATGCCTGAAAAACAACTATGTTTAGAATACGACATTTATTTTCCAAGAAAAAGTGTCTTTCAAACACTCATGCTATCTCCACTGCATTCGGGATCATTGAATGCACGACTGCGTGTTAATTCCCGCATTTAGCCTACTGCGCGCGCTCATGCATTGACAATAGTGTGACCCATTTTAGGGGTGGTCAGATTGATATTGGCTTTTTCTTTTCAGATTCACTGATCAATGCGAACTATTTTTCATTATTAAAACTAGTACACGAAAATTTCAGGACTTCCCCTACATCTTGTTTTGAAGTCCTTCAGGGGGGATCAAGCCTTATTTTATTTTTTAAACCACACACCCCCGCCCCTGTAATTCGCACCCTGTCCCCCACCAACCCCACCCCCTTTGTGTTTAAAATACAGCTAGTGCAATATTGTTCGTTTTTATATCAAAGTTGTTTTATTTCCTAACTATCTACTTATTTATTCACTTACAATATATAGTATTGTTCCTTTTAAATTTCTAGTTTTATGTTTGTCTGTACTTTTATGTGTATCAAACAGAACCATATTGGGAGATGCACACTAATCGCTCTGCAAGGTCTAATGACAATAAAGGCATTTAAAAAAAAGTATTCAACTGATGGTGTTGTCCAGCCATTTCTCTGTTAGTCATATGTTTCTGCATGATGGAAGTAGAAAAATGACCCTGAACATACTCATCCAATGGAGCAAACAAAGCATAACATCTCCATTCACATGGAAACACACGTTTAAGGTTCCACAAGGTTACCAAATGTCTGATGCTTAACCCCACATGAATGTAGCTTTATATTTGGTCCTTGAATACCTCAAGTAATCAAGTGGACAAAATGAAAGTAGTAGAGTAAATTTTTTATTTGATCTCTGAGTTATCCTACAAATGGATAATAAAAAGAAACAGTATTCTATAAAAGGAGATTTTTTTAATGGTGCAGATTTATGATACTGTGAATAGAAACAATAGAACATGAAAGATCCATGTTCAATTTTTACAATTAGTTCTATTAGACAATTATATCTATAAATATTGTTATATTGTGCCTTCCATGTTGTAATGATTTGGGGCAAGGCAGATGCAAGTGCAGTTAAGGTCAGTTTATTAGGAACACCGGCATACAACTCCAAAACATAAGGCAGAGATTGTGGTCGAAAACAGGTGTGGGTCAGACGATGTACAAACAACATGAACTGGGCTAGACTAGACTCGTGAACGCGAGGACGGAAACAGGGATCAAAAACCAGTAAATGAGAACCAAGATCAAAGTCTTGTTATCGACAGACTGCTAGGGAAACTGCACAAATACTTCGCGTCTTAACATGGAAACACAAGGGGTTTAAATAGACACACAACAGCTGAAACACATTAGAACACAACCAATGACAATACAGGGGTGGAGACAAGACATTAACCCGGAGACAAGACATAAACCAAAACCAAACATACGTGGAGATAGTAAACAAAGACAAAGTCACTGAACCTGGAAGTGCGCTGCGTGTGTGTGCTGCTCGCACGGCTCGCATCGGCGATCAGCACAAGGGGGATTCGTAACAGAGCCCCCCCACCAAAGGCGCTGCTCCCGAAGCGCCAAAACTTTACCCCCTCTGGCGGTCCTGGGCCTCTGGGCAAGATTGTCCACTCTGCTCCCCAGGTCCCGAGGCAGGTATTGTCCATGGTCATGAGGCGGGAACAACGCTTGGAAGGTCGCATCATCGGACTCTGGTGTGAGCATAGTGTGATGAGCAGTCTCGTCGGCCTCAGACGTGAGCAGAGCCTGGTGGGCTGTCTCGCAGGTCTCGGACAGGCACTCGGCTTGGGTGGCCGCCTGGTTGGCCTCGGACAGGAACTCAGCATGGAAGGCTGCCTGGTCGGCCTTGGACCGGAACTCTGCTTAGGTGGCCACCTGGTCGGCCTCGGACAGGAACTCGGCATGGAAGGCCGCCTGGTCGGCCTCAGACTGGAGCTCTGGAAATGAGACCACCTTGTGTGTCTCAGACAGGAGCTCTGGAAATGAGGTCACCTGGTTGACCTCCAGCTGGAGCTCTGGAGATGAGATCACCTAGTTGACCTCCGGCTGGAGCTCTGGAGATTAGACCACCTAGTGTGTCTCAGGCAGGAGCTCTGGAGATGAGGTCGCCTGGTTGACCCCCAGCTGGAGCTCTGGAGATGAGGCCACCTCGTGTGTCTCAGGCAGGAGCTCAGGAGATTGCCATGTTGACCTCTGGCAGGAACACGACTTCAGAGAAGGTCGCCATGTTGACCTCTGGCAGGAGCTCTGTAGATGAGACCACCTTGTGTGTCTCAGGCAGGAGCTCTGGATTTGAGGTCACCATGTTGACCTCTGGCTGGAGCTTGGCAGGGGAGACCATTTGCTGGGTCTCAGGCTGGAGCTCTGGGTTTGAGGTCGCCACGTTGACCTCTGGCTGGGGCTCAGCAGGGGAGACCATCTGCTGGGTCTTTGGTTGGAGCTCTGGGTTTGAGGTCACCACGTTGAGCACCACCTCTGGCTGGTGCTCTGCTCTCGCTCTTTGTGGAGTCGTTTGTGGGTACGCCAGTTGCTCTTGAAACATTCTTGAGAGCAGAAGTGTGATCCTTGTAACCCGAATTCGACGCAGGTGGGACATCGTAGCTCAGCTTCTTTACTACAGCCCTCGGTCGCACACACCTGGGGTTGGAGCTGGGCTTTGGGAGCCGCCATGTCGGCCTACTCCCTCTCACAGTAAGCGTTGAACGTACGAGGAACTCTGTCCAACCAGCTGGCTCTCTCAAGCATTCTTTCGTGTTTTGGTTGACCTCTGACCCTCTGAATACCTTAACTAACAGTTCCATAAACTGGGTCACGCTGCTAAGACCATAGGACCTCTTAGCAGTTAGGCGCTCCGCCCACTTGCGGGCTGAGCCAGTGAGTTGGGACAGCATGAATCCCAACTACTGTTTCTCAGAAGGCTTGGGGTCCACCAGGCTTGAAAAGTAGAGCTGGCATTGGAAGAAGAAGCCCTCCAGAGAGCTTCCAAATCCCTCAAAGGGATCCAGAACATCCAGAAGGGTCCACTGCGGGAACCACACGGAATTAAGTGCACGTCCGGCATGATGCTCTCCTGCTGCATCCATTGTGGCAAAGTATTATGTAATGATTTGGGACAAGGCGGATGCAAGTGCAGTTAAGGTCAGTTTATTAGGAACACCGGCATACAAATCCAAAACATAAGGCAGAGATCATGGTCAAAAACAGGCGTGGGTCAGGCGATGTACAAACAACATGAACTGGGCTAGACTAGACTTGTGAACGCGAGGACAGAAACAAGGATCAAAAACCAGGAAACAAGAAACAAGCTCAAAGGTTTGGTGTCGACAGACCGCTAGGGAAACTGTGCAAATACTTCACGTCTTAACACGGAAACACAAAGGGTTGAAATAGACACAGTAATCATAGTGGTTAACACACAACAGCTGAAACACATTAGAACACAACCAATGACAATACAGGGGTCGGAGACAAGACATAAACCAAAACAAAACACACGTGGAGATTGTAAACAAAGGTAAAGTCACTTAACCCGGAAGTGCGCTGCGTGCGTGTCCTGCTCGCACGGCTCACGTCGGCGATCAGCATGAGGGGGAATCGTAACAAATTTTTATTTAGGTATTATTAATTAATTTTCATATTTATATTAGAACTGTTATTCAAATGTGAACAAATATTTGTGGAATCTGTATCACTTAGAAGGGATGCATAATTACTGCAGTTTCCACTGTGGGGTGTCTTCACCTCTCTCTAGGGTCACCATGTTGCCCATTATAAAGATGTGTTCATAAGTGTCATACTATTCAGGGCTGAGCTCACATCTTAATGACCTGAGCTCACATCTAGAACTCCATTCTCCAGCACTGGACATACATTTATTCATGCACATAATTCGTAATTTGTTATAAAAATATTTTTTGTTTGTACTTTCAGAAAGTCATGATAATTTGTAGATAAGTTGAGTGTTCTGTTAGTAATGCCATTGGATTTATTCTGTAAATATCATAGAATGCTCATGGTTTGTACTAAATCATGGCAGTCACTAATGATAGCACAGCTGAGGTTTTGTTGATGTATCAACAATTGTATCAGGTTGCATTGACTGAGGGACCGATCTCAAAAGTTAGTGTTGCAATAATAATGTCGCTGTTCTTTACTTATTTGAATGCCATTATGGTATACACTCTTTGGAGCAAGCCTATTTTTAAAGAGACTCCACGCTACATTCTGTTTACCCACATGCTTCTTAATGACTCAATACAGCTCCTTGTTACCTCTTTGTTGTATATTTTAGGTCTGGCCTATCTCAAGCTAGTCATGGCTGCTTGTGCTTTTATGGTTTTTGTTTCAGCTACAACTTTTAATAACACACCTTTAAACCTGGCTGTGATGTCACTAGAGCGTTATGTGGCCATAAGCTTTCCTCTAAGACATGCTGAAATAGCCACTCAGAAAAGAACTCATATTGCTATCGGAGTCATTTGGTTTATTGGTTCCATAAACTTCATAATTGACTTGCTTTATGGAGTAGTGATGGATTCTAACTTTTTAACTTTACAAATGTTGTGCACAAGAGAAAGGCTCTTCATAAAGCAATGGCAGGTAGATGTTTATCAGGGCTTTAACATATTCTACTTTGTGTCAGTGACTGTGATTATCCTTTTCACATATATCAGCATTTTGATCACAGCCAGGTCCATTTCCTCCAATAAAGAGTCTGCTGCAAATGCCCACAAGACGGTGCTGCTGCATCTCATTCAGCTGGGCCTGTGTCTCACCTCTTTTCTCTACAGCATTATGGAGCGTGCTGCAGCAATGGCCGGCAGCAGCAGGCTCTTTTTGGACTTACGTTATCTAAACTATTTGTTTGTGCTGATTTTGCCACGTTGCCTAAGCCCACTCATCTATGGACTGAGAGACAATGCTGTACGGCCCTTATTCATCTACTACTTTCGCTGTGCCACAGGCAAACGCAAGTCTACTGTCAGTGTACACTGAATGAAAGCTATTTGTTCTCATGCTTAAGTATACTAAAATGTTGTTTACTTTTAAGGAGACCTATGTAAAAAATAAAAATAAAAAGAATAATAATACATTTATACAAATTTATAAATATGACCTTAATACAAATTATTATCTTTTCTGCTGAACTGATCATATAATGATTAATTAATTATATTCAATTTAATCATTTAATTAAATTAAATATGTATGTATGTATGTATGTATGTATGTTCAGTAAAATAACAAATGCTAAAGCAAGCTTAAAAAACTAAACAAATGGCAGTAAATATTGTCCATTTGGGGGTCTTTTGTTTAGTTTTTCTCTCATGAGTATTTGTAAAAATTGTGTTAATTTAGAATAAATGTCTTAAAATAATAATAAAAACAGCTCAAGGCTATATCTGCTAACTCAAGATTATTTGACAAGAACAGACTTTAAAAATAGTCTGCAAAATCTACAAAATTATTGAATTAATAAATGAATGACTAAATACACCTAACTGATCAGCTCTGCATTAGGAGATGAAATTATTAATTCATTGGCATCAAATGTGGCTATGATTGCATCAGGGCAGTGTTAAATAATGCTTTCACTGATAATCCTCCTCTGTGCATTGCAGTTGTAGAGGTTGGTAATATAAAGCTTTTAGGCTGAGATGTCTCTTTAAAATAGACTTATTTATTCAAATAACAGAAACTATTAGTAATGATGAGATTGATGAGGTAAATTGATGAGAAAACCTGCACTCGCCTTACACCTAGTGGCAGAAATAAAAATAAATAAATAAATAAATAAACATATTGGCATGAGTAAAAGTAAAATTAGTAATCCAAAAAATGTCTACATTTGACACAATTAATCTGAAAATGTTCTATTTTCTATTCTGTTCTCATATTAACTAACCAAGTGAGCTATGCTGAAGTGAACCTTGTTTACCTACAGTATACAAAGAAATGTATACAAAGTTAGCCAGCTACCCAACTTAGTCAAATGCTGTTAGGGTTTTAGCTTGCTGTCAAGCTAAAATAACAATAACTTTGTCAATGTCCAAACATTTTTAGACCTGACTGTAAATAGGTGTAGTACAGATCTACTGACATAAATTAGCCCTGTGCTTGCATGACATGCATTACATCTGGCAGCTTTAACATATGAAAGGGGAGGACACTTAAGAATCAGGTCAGCCCTCTCAAATCTTGTATCAGACAAAAGCAGACAACCGAGCAGATGTAGTGCCACTGAAGGATACCAAATACACAATATCTTACCTACAGGATTGAAGTTTTTCACTGCAAATAAAAAATTAGGTATATTACTTAGATTCTCTGGATATTAGAGATTGTTCACATTCACAAGATTGGTCTCAAAAGTGTGGACTTCTGAAATCAGGAGTGCCTTCTGCCTTCTTCTACAGCAGTGGTCACAACTATGTTCCTGGAGATCTACTGTACCTTTCTGCAGGTTTAATCTCCAACCAAAATCTAACACTGTTTTAGTTGATCAAGAACTTCTTAAGGCAAAGATTAGATGGTCAAGTGGGCACAATTATGGTTGGTTCAGGAAGGCAGATCTCCAGGAACAGGGTTGGTGACCACTGTTCTACAGTATAATGCCTTTAACTAGGCTTTGGAAGATTGAGAACCAGGGACAGCAATACAGTTCAGTTATCTATTTTGAACTTTTGTAAAATAAATTATCTTGGCATAACAGTACAGTGACAACACTAAATTTTAAATGCCTGTATTTACTGGCTCTCCCCCTTGGCTATTGTATGCAGCCCCATCAGAAATTGCCAAACCTGCAAATATATACAGTATATACTCTAACACACCTGTTTTAGTTGATCAAGAACTTCTTAAGGCAATGATTAGGTGGTCAGGTGGGCATGATTATGGTTGGAGTTAAAGTCTTCAGGATGGTAGATCTACAGGAACAGGGTTGATGACCACTGTTTTAGTCGTATGGCTCTGTATGATGAACAGGGGAACAGGGGTGTCCAATCTTATCCAGAATGGGTCAGTGGATGTGCAGGTTTTCATTCTAACTAAGCAGAAGCCACACCTGAGTCTTTTGAAAGTCAAGATCAACTAATTATAAAGGTGGAATCAGGTATGGCTCCTGCGTGATTGGCATGAAAACCTGCACCCACACTGGCCCTTTGTGGATAAGATTGGATACTCCTGACCCAGAACATATTCACACCTGAGACATCTCAATTTACTTAGAAACTTATGTTTCAGCTTCCCTAATATTACCACAAACCAATATTTTTCAACACTTACCTTATATCAATGAATAAACCCATAAGACTACATCTTTATATTTTGTCATTGACTTCCAAAATGGACACAAATGTCATACAGTGTCTGTTTTGTTTGATCTGAGTTATCCTATCCTTCACAGATAGTTTTTTTTTTTTTTTTTTTTTTTAAAGAGAGAGATAGCTCTCAATAAAAAAAAATTATGGTGCAGATTTATGACTGACATTGATATCTGAAAAATCCATTTTGTTTATAATTTAAATTGTAAATTGAAAAATTGTTAAATTGTGCATTCTATTTTGAGCTGTTATTCACCTGTGAAAAAGCATTTTTGGAAACTGTGCCTTAGCAGAGATGCATAATCACAACAGCACTGCCATTTCCACTCACAGATGCACGGGCGTAGAATCCGCAGGGGGCATGTCATCCATAATATACAAATATATATTACGTATATACTGTGTGCTATGTATATGCAATACAATGTACACTAAACACAATTTGCAATATTTAAATAATATAGTGCAATATACAATATAACATGCAAGTACAGAATCATAAATTGCAGATTAAACCAATTAAGAGAAAGAAGAGATAAAACCCATCAATTAGACAAAGCTCAGAAAAAAAGAATACCCTTGAGATTCTGTCCCCCCCACATCTGAAATGATGGCTACGCCTCTGCACAGATGTGTCGTCATCTCTCTCTGGGGTCACGATGTTTTCCATTATAAAGATACGTTTATAACTGTCCTACTCTTCAAAGCTGGGCCCACATCTTAATAAACCCCCCTCAGTTCTCTAGCACTGGACATTTATCCATGCACATATTTTATAAAATGTTGTCTTTTCTGTTTGTAATTTGAGAAAGTCATGATAATTTGTAGTGGCTGATCCTGTTCTGTTAGTAATATCATAGCATTTGTTCTGTAAATATCATTCCATGCTCATGGTTTGTACAAGATTATGGCAGTGACAAATGATAGCACAGCTGAGGTTTTGTTGATGTATCAACAATTGTTTCAGGTTGCACTGACTGAGGGGCCGGTATCAAGACTTAGTTTTGCATTAATAATGTCGCTGTTCTTTACTTATTTAAATTTCATTATGGTCTACACTCTTTGGAGTAAGCCTGTTTTTAAAGAAAATTCACGCTACATTCTGTTTACCCACATGCTTGTTAATGACTCAATACATCTCCTTTTTACCTCTTTGTTATATGTTTTAGGTCTGGCATTCTTCAAGTTAGTGAAGGCTACTTGTGCTTTTATGGTTTTTGTTTCGGTAACAACTTTTAATAATGCACCTTTAAACCTGGCTGTGATGTCACTAGAGCGTTATGTGGCCATATGCTTTCCTCTAAGACATGCTGAAATAGCCACTCAGAAAAGAACTCATATTGCTATTGGAGTTATTTGGTTTATTGGTTCCATAAACTTAATAACTGACTTGCTTTATGGAGTAGTGATGGATTCTAACTTTTTTACCTCACAAATAATGTGCACAAGAGAAAGGCTCTTCATAAAGCAATGGCAAGTAGATGTTTTTCAGGGATTTAACATATTCTACTTTGTGTCAGTGACTGTGATCATCCTTTTCACTTATATCAGCATTGTAATCACAGCCAGGTCCATTTCCTCCAATAAAGACTCTGCTGCAAAAGCTCACAAGACCGTGCTGCTGCATCTCATTCAGCTGGGCCTGTGTCTCACCTCTTTTCTCTTCAACATCATAGAGCGAGCTGCAGCAATGGCCACCAGCAGCAGCAGCCTCTTCATGGACCTGCGTTATCTAAACTATTTTTTTGTGCTGCTCTTGCCACGCTGCCTAAGCCCACTCATCTATGGACTGAGAGATGATGCTGTACGGCCCTTATTCATCTACTACTTCTGCATTACAATGGGCAAACGCAAGTCTACTGTCAATGTACACTGAATTAAAGCTATTTGTTCAGATGCATATGCATTCCATTTAAATGCATTTTATGTATTTTAATGTATGTAATTTTGTTCTGATTCATATGCATTCCATTTAAATGTCATATTTACTGTTATGGAAACCTAGGCAGAGAAAACACTGTTGGAGTGGTAATACTGTACATAAAAAGTTCCACTCTCCTGGGTGTTGTTGTTCAGCTTTGTCTAACACATTTAATCATATTTAATTATGTGCTTTACATAAAGATTAACACTGAGTGTCTGCATAAGACTAAAACAAAGACCTGTGTGCCCACTCAGAAATGTGGTCTAAAATTTGCTGTTCAAGTAAGCCACACCATTTATATAGCTTTTGAAATAAGCCCTTAATACATATTGTTATCTTAACTTTTCTACCGGAATGAGTATTTAATGACATTCTGAAATATGTATAGTATGTTACAATAGTAAATGTTTAAGGAAGGGTCATAAAACAGCTGCTAGTAAATGCCATGTACCTGGGGTTTTGATATCTTTTGTTTAGTTTTTCTCTTATGGGTATTTGTCAAGATTTTGATAGTTTTGAATAAACGTCTTGCAGACAATTCAAGATATTTTACAAGAACAGACTTTTTAAATAGAGGATTTAATAGAAGAGCAAATAAATGAATGACTAAAAACACCTAATTGATCATTTCCGCATTAGTAATATATCTATTCCTTTGGCACCAAAGGTGACTATGATTACTTTGGGACAGTGTTAAATAGTGCTTTTACAGATAATCCTCCTCAGTGCTTTGCATAGGTGGAGAGGTTGAAAATACGTAATTTTTGGGTGGAGATGGTGCTTATCTTTGGGAAAAAGATGGTTAAGTGCAATCACTTTAGCGTATGGATTTATTTCTTGTAAGAAAAAATGCTGAGGATGTCGAAGATCTCAATGAAGAAAAACTTTATTGCAGCATGGCAGTGACAAAGTACATGAAGCACTTTGGGTTCATCGGAGTCAATGTGAACCCTGAACAATATCAGCACAGACATTTTATACTGTGTTTCAAACCAGGTTTTCTGCATGTAAATTAAGGATAGCATTTGATGTGATCACTTTCTGTTCTCACAGTACTGATGTCATTACAGGTGTGACCCAAAATGGTGAGGTGATAGGATTGTCTAGACACATGTCTTTCTGAATGATAATTACAGTCACGTACCCCTTTGTTCAGGGATGGTTCTTGATGTCCCATTCTATAACTGATTGAATGTCACTTTAGGTAGTATTATACACATTACTGAGACTGCAGTGAATTTTCCCTTTGATAATTCAGCCTTTTTGGGGAACAAGCTTATCCTAACACTGCTGAGAGGCAGTCTGTAATTTTCTTACTTTCTTCTAATAAGAGGAAATATTTGTGAATCCATGTGATTGGTATGAAAATCACAGGCAACCAAACAATCCAAAGCACAAGGGAAAATGCAAAGGAAACAACAAGTAAACAGGTACTTCTTTCCAATCATTATATTTCTTTATAATGTCTCTGTACATATTCATTCAGAGCTTGTATATGACAGGATAAGATAAAAAGCACAGTTTCACAGAAACACATACATATTTAATGTGGCGTCTCCACAAGTGCGGGGCTGTGGAGCCAGGTTTTGACTATGCCACCCAAAGTGGGGGAACAGTGGGTGAAAAATTGACAATAGGGCCCTTAACTGAAAACATCATACACAGTGCAGTTGTATACAAAATCCCTTTTTTCAATAAATAGTTGCGAGTATTCAGAGTAGATTAAAAGATGCCGAATTGGGATGTAATAACAGTTTGAACAAAGCTAGAGCTGTATGCGCATACACGCAACACACACACTGCCCGTACATACACACACAAACACACAACAAGCAACGTTTATAAGGCCAACTGGGACTGAGGCACCCCACCGGTAAAGGGAGAAGGGAGAAGGGAAGAGTCCTGCACACTGAAGAACTAAAGGCCAAAACGTGGCTGCACCAAAGAAAACAAATCAAAAAAATAAATAAAAACAATAGAATACATCAAATTTAATCCAATAAATATATCAAATTATAGGAGATCATTCCACATCAAACAACATCGTTACAGCAAACACATGGAAAGTCAGTGGGCAGGACACAGAGTGTAGGAGGGGGATCAGCAATAAAGAGTCAGGGGCCACAGAACCCTATTGGCTAATAAGAAGGTATAGCCCAAATAAATAAACCAAGATATACAGGTGCATCTCAATAAATTAGAATGTAGTGGAAAAGTTCGTTTATTTCAGTAATTCAACTCAAATTGTGAAACTCGTGTATTAAATAAATTCAATGCCACAGACTGAAGTAGTTTAAGTCTTTGGTTCTTTTAATTGTGATGATTTTGGCTCACATTTAACAAAACCCCACCAATTCACTATCTCAACAAATTAGAAGTGACATGCCAATCAGCTAATAAACTCAAAACACCTGCAAAGGTTTCCTGAGCCTTCAAAATGGTCTCTCAGTTTGGTTCACTAGGTAAGCCACAAACATTCATTGCCAAAGAAGCTGGCTGTTCACAGAGTGCTGTATCCAAGCATGTTAACAGAAAGTTGAGTGGAAGGAAAAATTGTGGAAGAAAAAGATGCACAACCAACCGAGAGAACCGCAGCCTTATGAGGATTGTCAAGCAAAATCGATTCAAGAATTTGAGTGAACTTCACAAGGAATGGACTGAAGCTGGGGTCAAGGCATCAAGAGCCACCACACACAGACGTGCCAAGGAATTTGGCTACAGTTGTTGTATTCCTCTTGTTAAGCCACTCCTGAACCACAGACAATGTCAGAGGCGTCTTACCTGGGCTAACGAGAAGAAGAACTGGACTGTTGACCAGTGGTCCAATATCCTCTTTTCAGATGGGAGCAAGTTTTGTATTTCATTTGGAAACCAAGGTCCTAGAGTCTGGAGGAAGGGTGGAGAAGCTCATAGCCCAAGTTGCTTGAAGTCCAGTGTTCAGTTTCCACAGTCTGTGATGATTTGGGGTGCAATGTCATCTGCTGGTGTTGGTCCATTGTGTTTTTTGAAAACCAAAATCACTGCACCCGTTTACCAAGAAATTTTGGAGCACTTCATGCTTCCTTCAGCTGACCAGCTTTTTGAAGATGCTGATTTCATTTTCCAGCAGGATTTGGCACCTGCCCACTCTGCCAAAAGCACCAAAAGTTGGTTAAATGACCATGGTGTTGGTGTGCTTGACTGGCCAGCAAACTCACCAGACCTGAACCCCATAGAGAATCTATGGGGTATTGTCAAGAGGAAAATGAGAAACAAGAGACCAAAAAATACAGATGAGCTGAAGGCCACTGTCAAAGAAACCTGGGCTTCCATACCACCTCAGCAGTGCCACAAACGGATCACCTCCATGCCACGCCGAATTGAAGCAGTAATTAAAGCAAAAGGAGCCCCTACCAAGTATTGAGTACATGTACAGTAAATGAACATACTTTCCAGAAGGCCAACAATTCACTAAAAATGTTTTTTATTGGTCTTATGAAGTATTCTAATTTGTTGAGATAGTGAATTGGTGGGTTTTTGTTAAACGTGAGCCAAAATCATCACAATTAAAAGAACCAAAGACTTAAACTACTTCAGTCTGTGTGCATTGAATTTATTTAATACACGAGTTTCACAATTTGAGTTGACTTACTGAAATAAATGAACTTTTCCACGACATTCTAATTTATTGAGATGCACCTGTACATGAATACCAAAGGATTCATTCAGAAAACACAACAAATTGAAATTAAAAAGAGAAACAGAAAAAAAGCATCTTATTGCACATGGCCCAAAATGAATGCAACACGCAACTGGGAGCTAGGCCAGCTTTGACGCACGCAAGCTGCTTCTCAGCAGTGTTCAGGGTGGAGACGTGAAAACTACCGTGAAGGTCGGCGTGCTGTTCAATTGAGCACAGCGTATGCAAACAAACCAAATGTGGGACAAGTAGTAAACTTGTGTGGGACAATGTGGGACATAGTTCTGACACTGAGAAAAACAAGAATAGCACCAAACAAGTACAGAGATCTAGTGCCATTCTGGGGGCCAACAATATTTTATTGTTATTAGTTATCCTTCTTGACTTTATACTATTTGTTTGACTGTGCAGCTTCCAATAAGGCCTTCTCCTTCAGTGCATAAAAGTAGAATTCTTCATAGCTGTATCATTGGTCAGTCCATGCTGCTGTCGTGAGGGAAAATACTCTCTCCACAGATGCATTGGTAACAGGAATGCTGAAGAGAAATGATGCAATTGCAGTCATATTTGGTGTATTTGTGCCTTGGAGCAAGGTTGACCACTTCCTCAAAACAGGTGCTGTTCCCTCCACAATTTCCTGCTGGCGTGGTGAAGTAATACAGTAATCTTCTGTAACGCCCCAGCACAAGCAGCATCATATAATTCACACAATTACAACCAGAAGAAATAAAATAATGGGCCTTCTCAGAAAGAGAACCCACAAGAAACTCTGGACCAAAATGTCTCCACTCAGGGAGCCATAAAACAAGGAATCCACACCCAGACACCAAGGAGTCACTTAAATCCAGTGTGTGCATCTGCCTTATCTCAACCAACACAGCAAGCATTAAAGGCCTCCCTGACCCAGGGCTGAACCCTCTTGACCACAGAAACTGCTCTCAAATGCAGTGATTTAGGCGTTTTGGGCCAGAGCAAAAGTCCTAAGATTCATACCATTAAGGCCAATAAATTCTGGAAGAAAGGAGAGACCTTTTCGCTCACACACAAAGATTACACATTCCACAATTCCAAAATTCCACACAAGGACTCACACATTCCACAATCGGTGCCTACCAGGAGCAACGACTGTGGGAATTAATACATCTTTGAACAACTGCAATCACCTATTTCCTACCATGTGTGGTTCTATTTTCTTCATGTGTATCACCATTAAGTTGCCACTAATTGTTCGATTTTGCATGCATTTTTGTAGTAGCCCTAGGAGGATCATTGTGGTTTAGATATTAGTAATGTACTTTAAGTATAGTCAAACATGTCTTGTTTGGTATGTATGTGTTCACTGAGTGATTTCCTAAATCATAAGAGTAAGGAAATTTGTGTAGATTTTTCTGATATGTACATGCAAAGTTTCAGGACAAAGTTTAATAATCCACTCATCATTGAAGAGTGTGGAACCACTCATCTGCAGGGACAAGGGGCTGATTAGCATAATAGGTGGAGAATCTGGCTAACACCCCACCCAAAGACAATATTGATTGGTGAAAGCACTCTGGGCTGGACTAGCCCAGGAAGTGTTAAAATCCTAAGAACACAAGTTTTTGGGTCGTTGCTTGCTTCACTCTATCTCTTGTATCTCTTGCTTCTTGGCACGCTTCGAAGGATGGGGTCGGCGGAGGGTCTCCAGAGCCAATCAACGTCGGGGAGATCAGATCACGTTTACATTGGCCTGGGGACCCAGCAAGAGCCACCGCCTGCTTTTCAAGCCTCCCGCCTTCATTCCACTCAGCATTCCGATTGGTCTTCCGAGACGCCTCTCACCGACCAGACCGTTGACAACACCACGACGTAACGAGGAAATCCCTTCAACACAGCTAAGGCAAGCGCAATACCCCAGAATCTAGCTAATCTGGTGTCTATAATAAGTTGAGCCCTTCTAAAGGAAGTGAAGATAACTTAATAAGTTGATGGTTCGTTCAGATCATGGTCTGTGAAATAGCATGCAACGCTAGAGACTCGGAACTGCATTCGCTCTTCATCATCACCCATTTATGTATGTGTGTGTGTGTGTGTGTGTGCGTGTGTTTATATGTTAGATTAGGTTCTATGTCATAGAGTAGTTCAATAAAGTCTCATCTGTTCTTAAATATACGTGTTCTTATTGCTTACAAGTGTCTATTGCCTTGAATTACGATTCTGCTACATGCTATTAAAATAATATTTCAATATATTTAGGATATTATTGCCGGGGGACACGGAGGTAATATCTAATGCATAATTAATGAATACACTAGTTTCAACTTATCGCTGGACGAATAGTTGATCAATAATACTAAATTAGTCAAATTTCCCTTTTTGAGCTGATCTGTTAATCTCTCCTACATCTTTGAGGAGAATAAAGATAGCTCAATTTAACAACTAATTTTTACTTACATAAAATGGTGGAGAATATATCAAATTAACCCAAACAGCCAATTCAATCTACATATTTTGGTGGAGGGATGCGGGCTAATTTTCACTACACTTCATAGAGTTCATCGATGTCCAGTTAACCTCTTATCTGGAGGGCCTCCACTGCATCACAGAGATGAGAGAATGCAAACTTCTTCAGTGCCAAGCTTGCAACAGTCTTGTGATGGTTTTCATCTGAGAAATCATACCACTATTCAAGGTCGCTGAGTGCAGACTTGTAGAAACAATGTTTAATTGCTGCTACCTTTTCATTTGTGAATTGCTGTAGAATTGCACTTAATGCTGTCTCCATTCCAAAGAAGGAATTCACCTGTCGCTGCTGGAGCTTTTTCCTGAGAGTGGAGATAATCTCATATAACTCACAGACAGTCCTGTCCTCTCCTTCCAACAGTAGTACAACATCATGGAAGATCTTCAGTGCATTATGGAGGCAAGACAGATAGACCTGTAGCTCCTGTAGTACATGTCTCAGTACAGCCTGATAGTCTTCTTCCAGGAATGCAAGAACTGCTTTCAATTCCCCTGTGCATTTTGAGGATGAAAAATGATTGAAAATCTTGTTGACTATGGATTCAATGTCAATGTCTAGCTTGTAACCAGCATATTTTGCACAGTTGTGCACTACATGAGGATGATTTCTAAGCCGTGGCCTCGCCCATGATGACCGGCTTCAATATTTTCTTCACAGCCATTGGATAGAAGTCATATTTTGCCACCGCCCCCTGGGGATGATTGCTTCATCGGCGATGCAACTGACGTTTTCTGTCTATTTCAGTTCATAACTTACTGAAATATTATCATAGAAAAACAAGAAAAACTTTTACCAAAACCTTAGTCTGTTCAAACTGTTTATTTCCAATCAAAATGTGGGACATCATCTCAAGTTGGGACAGCATCTCAAGCTTTAAAGTAATGCCTGTAGCAAAACAGCAGCAATCATCCAAGACCGGTGTTACTGGATGCCAACAATGAACAGGATTCTACCTGTTTTAAAATAAATACACACTACATACCACATACAGATAGTCAGATTATGAATCCAACTTTTAGAAGCCGGATGGATAGAAGACAATATTCACTGATCCTGCACTATAATTAAAAATTATATAAATCAAGGGACTGCACACAATGTCTACTACTAAACTACATGTTGCTTGAAACATAATCCGCACATACAGGTTGCAAGTAGCAAATTCATTTTCCAATCCACCATGAGCATGCAGCAAACAACAAAGAAATTGCTGGCACTGGTAAATGGGAACAAACAAGATGGAAGACCCTGACGTCTGCATCTCAGTGTTTATATGCTCCACCTCCTGCACCATCAGCCAATCTCACACTAACATTCACACTAATCTTATCACACTAACATTGTATTTCATCTCTTCTAACTGTCAGGGCCAGTGTTTCATCAGCTGGATAACCTACACTAGTAGATCAAGAAACCATCTCACCCTCAGACTGACTGGAAAGGTGTTTGGATATACTCATTGCACTCAGTCCATTGGGAGATATTATAAGATCTGAAGAGGTGCATGGTGATGCCCAAGTAGCTGCAGTGCAGACCTCCCAGAGTGGTCCACCCCTCAATAGAGTACAGGAGAATGAAACACTCATTCTGGAGTGGCTGGGATGATAGTACTATGTTTCTTGGCAATTGTGATGAACTCAGTGTTTCTTATTTATATTATTATTATTATTATTATTATTATTATTATTATTATTATTATATCTTTCACTTGGATGTTATAAGTTGCACTGTGTAAATACAGCTGGATAAAACAAAAACTGTGTCCGTTTTCATTCCAGGCTGAAAAGCAAGAAAATGTGATTATTTTAAAGGGGGGTGATTCTTTTCTATACCCACTGTATAAGCGACAAAAGCATAGCTTAAAGGTGGTGGTTAGTCCCCACCTTTCTCAGCCAGTAATTTTGGGCACCAATTGGCCGGGGTTTAAGGAATTAGTGGCAGATTTGGGACTGGGAATGCAGTTTCTAAATTTGATGCCTATCCCATGTCTCATATTGGTGAGCTCCGGGATCAGCTTCATGTGGCTGGGTTTTTTTTTTAAACCTGGATTTTCCCAAGGGCTACTGGCAGATTCACAATGTCCTAGGAAAGAACCCAGAACCCAGTGAAGTGTGTGATAGGATGGGTGGAGGTACGGTATCTGGTCTTCCATTTGGGTTATGGGCAGTTGCGTTAATAAGATTGTTGCAAGAAAAGACCAAAAAAGGTTGTGAGACTGTTCCTGGGGCTGCTGGGATATTATCACAGTTTTGTACTTAATTATTTGGACCTCACCAGCCCTCTGACTAAAACTGGTCCAGTGGTTGGACCAGTGCCAGCAGACATTTGAGTGTGGGTCTCTGTGAGGGCCCCTTGCTTCACTCCCATCACTTTTCTTTCCCTTTTGTGCTGCAGACCTTGTGCTGCAGACATGTCAGACAGAGGGCTGGGGGCTGTTCTGTCCCAGATAGTGGAGGGGGAGAACTGCAGACTGGCAGTCCTCACACTTCAGTGCTACTTATTGGGGCACCTATTCACTTTCTGTTCAGACCATGCCACCCCCTGCAGTGGAGAGATAAAATGAAGGATGGCAATGTGCAGATCACTTATTGGTATCTGGCGTTACAGTTATTTAGGCTCACTGTGGTCTACAGGGTGGGGGGTGTGGATGGTAGTGGCTAACTTTCTCTCCCATCAAGGAGGGGAGTCAGTTGCAGGCCGGACATCTCCCCGGATTGGAGAAGGGGGGGGTACTGTGGTAGGTGGGGACATGGTTTAGCAGGAGTCTACAGCGGTAGTAGGGGGAAGTGGGCAGCTCTCAATAAAAAAAATTATGGTGCAGATTTATGACTGACATTGATATCTGAAAAATCCATTTTGTTTATAAAAAGTGGATTCATTTCATTTTTACAATATTTTTGTATTTTAGTTAGAGCTGTTATTCACATGTGAAAAAGAATTTTTGGAAACTGTGCCTTAGCAGAGATGCATAATCACAACAGCACTGCCATTTCCACTCATAAATGCAGGGCGTAGAATCCGCAGGGGACATGTCATCCATAATATACAAGTATATATTATACACTGTGTGCTATCTATATGCAATACAATGTACACTAAATATAATTTGCAATATTTAAATAATATAGTGCAATATACAATATAACTGTTACGATACACGGAGGGAGGCAGGATGCATGCGCAGGGGAAAAGTCAGTTTATTAGGAACACAGGATTCGAACGTAACGGAACACACAAAACAAAGGAAATAAACAGTAATCCACAAAAAGGCAAGCAATAATCCAAAAGATAATCCACAAGGCAGTAATTCCAAAAGAGATAATAAAGGCATAGAACATGAAAACGAAACAAAACAATACTGAAGCAACCACACGAAACTAGACAATGGTCTATGAACTATGAACTAAGAGCTAAGAGCTATGAGCTATGAGCTAAGGACGAGAGAAAGCAAGAAGGTAGCAGGCGTACAGCACATGCTAGGACAAACTCTAATACTCCGCCCTGAGGTGGAAACAGGAAGAGGTTTAAATAACCAGAATAATCAAACACAAATGAGACACACCTGAACTCATAATAACACATAAAACGGTAAACTTATGAACATATGAGGGCAGGGACATGACATGAACAGAGAACCAATAAACATTCAGAGGCGGAGACATGACATAAACCAAAACACAAGCACGTGGCAAACAAATGTGAGTCTATGAATGTGGAAGTAAACTGCCGGCTGTCCTCAATGGTGGCGTGGAGAATGGAATGCGGAAGTGAGTCGCGTCGCAAGCGACTCCGAGTGCGAGGGGATCTCTAACAGAGATGGAATTTGGCTTGGAACTTGGCTTGGAACTTAAAGCTGTGCTTGACCTGGTGCTTGGCGTGGTGTTTGGCTTGGAGCTGTGCTTAGCTTGGAGCTTGGACTGGAACCAGGACTGGAATCAGACTTGGAACCTGGATTGGAGACAGACTTGGACACAGACTTGGAGACAGGACAGGGAACTGAACTGGGTACAGGACTGGAAACTAGGCTAGAAACAGAGCTGGAAACAAAATCAAAAACCTGACTGGGAACAGAACTGGAAACAGAACTGGAAACAAAGATAGAACCTGAACTGGAAAGTGAACTTGCAATAAAACTAGAAACTTGACTGAAAGCTAAACTAGAAACAGAACTGGAAATGAAATTAGAAACCTGGCTGGAGACAGGGCTGGAGACGAAAATAGAAACTGAACTGTGACATAGACTAGAAACTGGATCGGAAACTGGACTGGAACCTGGATTGGGAACTGGACTGGGAACAGGATTGGGAACAGGATTTGGAACAGGATTAAAAACGGGACTGGAAACTAAGCTAGAAACTGAGCTGGAAATGAAACTAGAAACCGGACTGGAAACTAAGCTAGAAACTGAGCTGGAAATGAAACTGGACCGGAGACAGAGGTGGAGACAGAGGTGGACTCTGGACTGGATTCTGGACTGAGACATAGAATGGAAACTGGATTGCAAACTGGATCCGAACCTGTACTGGAAACTAAACTAGAAACTGGACTGGATTCTGAACTGGATTCTGGGCTGAGAAAGTACTCTGGGTTTGAACTGAGGCATGGACTGGAACATGACTCTGGCTTAGGGTATGGATCTGGACTGAGACATGGACTAGGATATGGGTCAGGACAGAAACCTGCATCTGGACTTGGACTAGGAAAGGAGGTCATCCCGTGGACCTCAGACATGGACTTGACTTGGGAGGAGGTCATCCCGTGGACCTCAGACATGGACTTGGCTTCAGAGGAGGTCATCCTGTGGACCTCTGACATGGACTTGGCTTCGGAGGAGGTCATCCCATGGACCTATGACATGGACTTGGCTTCGGAGGAGGTCATCCCATGGACCTCTGACAAGGACTTGACTTCGGAGGAGGTCATCCCGTGGACCTCTGGCATGGACTTGACTTCGGAGGAGGTCATCCCGTGGACCTCTGGCATGGACTTGACTTCAGAGGAGGTCATCCAGTGGACCTCTGACAGGAACGGGGCTGGAGCGGAGGTCTCCTTTTGGGTCTCCGACAGGAACAGGACAGGAACGGAGGTCCCCTCGTGGACCTCCGGAGTGCGCTCCACTGGGGAGACCTCCTGCTGGGTCTCCGGCTGGAGCTCAGGGCTGGAGGTTGCCATGTTAACCTCCAGGGGCAGCTCCGCTGAGGAGACATCCTTCTGGGTCTCCTGCTGGAGCTCGAGGGGTGCCCGCCTATGGAGCTGTTTGTGGACACGCCAGCTGCCCTTAAAGCACTCCTGCGAGCAGAAATAGGAGCTCCGGCTTCCCTGTTTTCGGCAGGTGGGGCACTGTAAGCTGGCCTGTCGGGTGCAGCCCTCGGTTGTGCACTCCTGGGTCCGGGATGCAGGCCGCCACATTTGCCCGCTTTCTCTCGTAGTACTCCAGGAACGACTGGCTGGACCGATCGGACAGGCGGCTCCTCCTCAAGAAACTTTTGAGGTTGGGCTTGAACTCAGCACTACCGAATACCTGGACCAGTAGATCCACAAAGCCGGAAACCGTATATATACTAGTGGACCCACTGGCAAGGTGAAGCTCCGCCCACTGACAAACAGAACCAACCAAGCGGGACAGGAGGAACCCCAACCACTGTTCTTCGTTGGGCTTGGGGTCCTCCAAACTGAGAAAATACAATTGGGCCTGCAACAAAAAACACTGAGGCCACGTGGAGAAGCCATCATATGCATCCGGGGTATAAATAAAGGTCCATTGTTCGAAGGAAACTGAATCAAGGGGAAGAACAAAAAATGTGGCGTGGCAGGCCCAAGATTTCCCCGCTGCATCCATGTTAGGCGGAGTATTCTGTTATGATACACGGAGGGAGGTAGGATGCATGCGCAGGGGAAAAGTCAGTTTATTAGGAACACAGGATTCAAAAGTAACGGAACACACATAACAAAGGAAATAAACAGTAATCCACAAAAAGGCAAGCAATAATCCAAAAGATAATCCACAAGGCAGTAATTCCAAAAGAGATAATCCACAAGGCAGTAATTCCAAAAGGCATAGAACATGAAAACGAAACAAAACAATACTGAAGCAACCACACGAAACTAGACAATGGTCTATGAACTATGAACTAAGAGTTAAGAGCTATGAGCTATGAGCTAAGGACAAGAGAAAGCGAGAAGGTAGCAGGCGTACAGCACATGCTAGGACAAACTCTAATACTCCGCCCTGAGGTGGAAACGGGAAGAGGTTTAAATAACTAGAATAATCAAACACAAACAAGACACACCTGAACTCATAATAACACATAAAACGGTAAACTTATGAACATATGAGGGCAGGGACATGACATGAACAGAGAACCAATAAACATTCAGAGGCGGAGACATTACGTAAACCAAAACACAAGCACGTGGCAATGAAAACAAACGTGAGTCTATGAATGTGGAAATAAACTGCCGGCTGTCCTCAATGGCGACACGGAGAATGGAATGCGGAAGTGAGTCGCATCGCAAGCGACTCCGAGTGCGAGGGGATCTCTAACAATAACATGCATGCACAGATGCACGGGCGTAGAATCCGCAGGGGGCATGTCATCCATAATATACAAATATATATTACGTATATACTGTGTGCTATGTATATGCAATACAATGTACACTAAACACAATTTGCAATATTTAAATAATATAGTGCAATATACAATATAACATGCAAGTACAGAATCATAAATTGCAGATTAAACCAATTAAGAGAAAGAAGAGATAAAACCCATCAATTAGACAAAGCTCAGAAAAAAAAGAATACCCTTGACATTCTGTCCTCACCACATCTGAAATGATGGCTACGCCTCTGCACAGATGTGTCGTCATCTCTCTCTGGGGTCACGATGTTTTCCATTATAAAGATACGTTTATAACTGTCCTACTCTTCAAAGCTGGGCTCACATCTTAATAAACCCCCCACAGTTCTCTAGCTCTGGACATTTATCCATGCACATATTTTATAAAATGTTGTCTTTTCTGTTTGTAATTTGAGAAAGTCATGATAATTTGTAGTGGCTGATCCTGTTCTGTTAGTAATATCATAGCATTTGTTCTGTAAATATCATTCCATGCTCATGGTTTTTACAAGATTATGGCAGTGACAAATGATAGCACAGCTGAGGTTTTGTTGATGTATCAACAATTGTTTCAGGTTGCACTGACTGAGGGGCCGGTATCAAGACTTAGTTTTGCATTAATAATGTCGCTGTTCTTTACTTATTTAAATTCCATTATGGTCTACACTCTTTGGAGTAAGCCTGTTTTTAAAGAAAATTCACGTTACATTCTGTTTACCCACATGCTTGTTAATGACTCAATACATCTCCTTGTTACCTCTTTGTTGTATGTTTTAGGACTGGCATTCCTCAAGTTAGTGAAGGCTACTTGTGCTTTTATGGTGTTTGTTTCAGCTACAACTTTTAATAATGCACCTTTAAACCTGGCTGTGATGTCAATAGAGCGTTATGTGGCCATATGCTTTCCTCTAAGACATGCTGAAATAGCCACTCAGAAAAGAACTCACATTGCTATTGGAGTCATTTGGTTTATTGGGTCCATAAACTTAATAATTGACTTGCTTTATGGAGTAGTGATGGATTCTAACTTTTTTATCTCACAAATAATGTGCACAAGAGAAAGGATCTTTGTAAAGCAATGGCAAGTAGATGTTTTTCAGGGATTTAACATATTCTACTTTGTGTCAGTGACTGTGATCATCCTTTTCACTTATATCAGCATTGTAATCACAGCCAGGTCCATTTCCTCCAATAAAGACTCTGCTGCAAAAGCCCACAAGACCGTGCTGCTGCACCTCTTTCAGCTGGGCCTGTGTCTCACCTCTTTTCTCTACGGCTTCATAGAGCGAGCTGCAGCAATGGCCACCAGCAGCAGCAGCCTCTTCATGGACCTGCGTTATCTAAACTATTTTTTTGTGCTGCTTTTGCCACGCTGCCTAAGCCCACTCATCTATGGACTGAGAGATGATGCTGTACGGCCCTTATTCATCTACTACTTCTGCATTACAATGGGCAAACGCAAGTCTACTGTCAATGTACACTGAATTAAAGCTATTTGTTCAGATGTATATGCATTCCATTTAAATGCATTTTATGTATTTTAATGTATTTAATTTTTTTCCGATTCATATGCATTCCATTTAAATGTCATATTTACTGTTAGGGAAACCTAGGCAGAGAAAACACTGTTGGAGTGGTTATACTGTACATTAAAAAGTTCCACTCTCCTGGGTGTTGTTGTTCAGCTTTGTCAAACACATTTAATCATATTTAATTATGTGCTTTACGTGATTGGTATGAAAATCACAGGCAACCAAACAATTCAAAGCACAAGGGAAAATGCAAAGGAAACAACAAGTAAACAGGTACTTCTTTCCAATCATTATATTTCTTTATAATGTCTCTGTATATATTCATTCAGAGCTTGTATATGACAGGATAAGATAAAAACCACGGTTTCACCGAAACACATACATATCTAATGTGGTGTCTCCACAAGTGGGAGGCTGTGGAGCCAGGTGTTGACTATGCCACCAAAATTGGGGGAACAGTGGGTGAAAAAGTGGCGATAGCGCCCTTACCTGAAAATATCATACACAGTGCAGTTGTACAGCTGTGGCCAAAAGTTTTGAGAATGACACAAATATTAATTTTTACAAAGTCTGCTGCCTCAGTTTTTATGATGGCAATTTGCATATACTCCAGAATGTTATGAAGAGTGATCAGATGAATTGCAAGTAATTTCAAAGTCCCTCTTTGCCATGAAAATGAACTTAATCCCAAAAAAACATGTCCACTGCATTTCAGCCCTTCCACAAAAGGACCAGCTGACATCATGTCAGTGATTCTCTCGTTAACAAAGGTGAGAGTGTTAACGAGGACAAGGCTGGAGATCACTCTGTCATGCTGATTGAGTTAGAATAACAGACTAGAAGCTTTAAAAGGAGGGTGGTGCTTGAAATTATTGTTCTTCCTCTGTTAACTATGGTTACCTGCAAGGAAACACATGCAGCCATCATTGCTTTGCACAAAAAGGGATTCACAGGCAAGGATATTGCTGCTAGTAAGATTGCACCTAAATCAACCATTTATCGGATCATCAAGACCCTCATGGAGAGAGGTTCAACTGTTGTGAAGAAGGCTTCAGGGCGCACAAGAAAGTCCAGCAAGCGCCAGGACCGTCTCCTAAAGTTGATTCAGCTGTGGGATTGGGGCACCAGTACAGAGCTTGCTCAGGAATGGCAGCAGGCTGGTGTGTGTGCGTCTGCACGCACAGTAGGCGAAGACATTTGGAGGATGTCCTGGTGTCAAGAAGGGCAGCAAAGAAGCCACTTCTCTCCAGGAAAAACATCAGGGACAGACTGCTTTTCTGCAAAAATTACAGGGATTGGACTGCTGAGGACTGGGGTAATGTCATTTTCTCTGATGAATCCCCTTTCCGATTGTTTGGGGCATCTGGAAAAAAGCTTGTCCGGAGAAGAAAAGGTGAGCGCTACCATCAGTCCTGTGTCATGCCAACAGTAAAGGATCCTGAGACCACTCATGTGTGGGGTTGCTTCTCAGCCAAGGGAGTGGGCTCACTCACAATTTTGCCTAAGAACACAGCCATGAATAAAGAATGGTACAAAAACATCCTCAGAGAGCAACTTCTCCCAACCATCCAAGAACAGTTTGGTGACGAACAATGCCTTTTCCAGCATGATGGGGCACCTTGCCACAAGACAAAAGTGATAACAAAGTGGCTTGGGGAACAAAACATCGACATTTTGGGTCCATGGCCAGGAAACTCCCCAGACCTTAATCCCATTGAGAATTTGTGGTCAATCCTCAAGAGGCGGGTGGACAAACAAAAACCCACAAACTCTGACAAACTCCAAGCATTGATTATGCAAGAATGGGCTGCCATCAATCAGGATGTGGCCCAGAAATTGATTGACAGCATGCCAGGGCGAATTGCAGAGGTCTTGAAAAAGAAGGGTCAACACTGCAAATATTGACTCTTTGCATAAACTTCATGTAATTGTCAATAAAAGCCATTGACAGTCATGAAATGCTTGTGATTATACTTCAGTAACAGTTAGTAACATCTGACAAAAAGATCTAAAAACACTGAAGCAGTAGACTTTGTGAAAATTAATATTTGTGTCATTCTCAAAACTTTTGGCCACGGCTGTATACAAAATCCCTTTATTCAATAAATAGTTGCGAGTATTCAAAGAGCAGATTAAAAGATGCCTGAATTGGGATGTAATAACAGTTTGGTTTGAACAGAGCTAGAGCTGTATGCGCATACACGCAACGCACATACCGCCCGTACATACACACACGAACACACAACAAGCAACGTTTATAAGGCCAACTGGGACTGAGGCACCCCACCGGTAAAGGGGGAAGGGAGAAGGGAAGATTCCTGCACACTGAAGAACGTCTTGGGTCACTTGACTGTAACCCTGTTCCCTGAAAAAGCGGGAATGAGATGCTGCACATCAAACGCTAATCAGAACACTCTTTGTTCGACCCTGTAACGTTTGAACGTATCAAACTGATTTCTGAATCAGCCTGGACTTAGCAAAGAAATTTCTCTGTTTCTTTGAGCTGTGAATCCATACCAGTAACCTCTTCGACCAGATGCCATCGGAATGCTACAGGGGGCACGACCCCCCTCTTCAGCCACACACACACACACACACACACACACACACACACACACACACACACACAAAGCTTATCTACATGCACATGTGCGCGCACACACACGCATGCACACACAATGGAAGAATCTCTTTTGAATGTAACATAATATGTAACTATTCGATGTCCAAATAGTGTGATGTTTTCTTATTTGCATATATTGTGTGTTTATGTAACCTAACCATAATGATTTTAGATAGTTTAATTTAGGATATTATTTTAAATGTCTGTAATCATGTTTTACCTGTAATATTATTTATAAGTCCATCGAATTTGGTATGTAGTTAATCGTCTCGAGATACCCTGATTGATTATGCATATCATATTGCAATGGGATACATTATTTCATGCTTTTTCTTAATCGCATACATAATACGGTTAAACCGGCTCCTCACAGCACATGCAAATTCAGGTCTGAGACCAGACAAAGAGAGTTCATCCCACCAACAAATCCAACTTCCTGATTGGCCAATAGCCCAAAGAGGCATGTGCGTTGGTGTTGTCTTTAAAACAACACCATGCTTTGAAATTACTCTTCTTCACTTCTTCAGATTCTCTTTAGTACTCTTCACTCTCTACACTCTTTCCTGTTTCCCTCCCCCGGGGCCACGTGCCCCGGGAAGAGGAAGCCACACTCTCTCTCTCTCTCCAGACAGGATGCAACTGCCTCACGGCCCACGCCTTTTCAAACGGCACGACTAACCAGTGAACTCGACACGACCTCGCGCAAAACTTTCAAACCGACAACACCCAAGCCATGCAAGTATAGTATGGATCTATACATGCATTAAGATTGTACCCCTGTTTACAGGAGATTTAAGTTCGTTGCTGGTTTTGAAAAAGGCTAATTAATTGTTGTTTTTTTCTGTTACCCTCTTCCTTTCATTACTTTCTCTCTAATCTCTCTCTTCTTGTATATAGATGTACATACGTATTGCTTGCTTAGAGTTAGTTGTGTGTATACATAGTTACACCTAGTTATTAAAATCTATTATCACCACGCTTGATTGTCTCTGCTTTGGTCACGTGATGAGTCACTTCTACACTGCAAGACCTCGCTACCCTCTTTTGAAATGGAGATTCCTTCCTGGCCAGAAGGATAAACTCCCTGTTTAGAGTCCATAATTCTAAACTAGACTACAACTAATCCTAAAAGCTGGTTTAGACCACATACATAGTCATAATTAATTATAATCCGTTGTAGTTAATTATCTATAAGTATATGTGCACATACATGAATTCCCTTTCATGGCTGATGTATATTTATAACTGGTCGCAAAACGCATTGATTCAATATATAGATATATTTCATGCCATTCGAGCTAATTCCTTACATAAATTGGAGAATACATTTAAACATGTTAAACATCTTTTAATTCATTACATGAATTGTAACTGGTGGCGAATATATTTTAAACGTTGCAGATTCATCCGATTTACTACATATTCTGGTAGATAATGCGGGCATGCTTTAAAACTCGTCTCCTTTAAAAAGGTGCTTTGAATCCAAGCGTGTGCTTCTGTTTCATATCATTCATTTGTTTTAAGCTGATTCCTTACAACCCGTTGCAAAGTATGTGTGTCAAACACGCCAAGAATTTGGCCTAAATAACCTCGGTGAGTTACGTCATTGATAACATGCAGCTGCAGGTTATAAATAGACATGAAACAGGCATAGCTTCAGGTTACACTTTGTCTGAGAGACACCAGACACGTCTGCATTGTGGCATCGAGGCGCAGCATCTCGTTCCCGCTTTTTCAGGGAACAGGGTTACAGTCAAGTAACCCGAGATGTTCAATATCAAAAGCTACTCTCGATGCTGCGCATCAAATGCTAATGGGAACGAGAATACCAACGCCGCCGCACTGTAAGTGTCTGAGCCCCCAAGTTTGTGTAGTGTGTGCGCACAAACATTGAAGAAGGTCTCAGACATGCCTAAGGGATGTTGACTCAAGGACATGCGAGCCCGGAGTAGCATGGACATCCAAGCTATAGAATCTGACAAATGTGTGCGGAGAGGACCAACCTGCTGCATCACACACTTGCTGGAGGCGGACACCTTTTGCCAAAGCCATAGAAGATGCAACCCCCCTGGTTGAATGAGACTTAACTCCTAGCGGCGAAGCTTGACCACGCGCCTCATAGGCTAGGGCAGTGGCATCCCTCACCCAATGAGACACCATTTGCTTAGTGGCAGCCGCCCCCGGTTGCGGCCTCCATAGCATATGAAGAGCTGCTCCTTCTTACGCCACTGGCTGGTGCGGTGGACGTAAATCTGAAGAGCACGTACTGGACACAGTAAGTGAAGTCTTTCCTGCATCGTAGTCATGAAAGGCGGAGAACAGAAGGCTTCAAGAACGACCGGATGCATGGTCGACAATGGAACTTTCGGGAGGTAATTAGGGTGAGGATGCAAGATAGCTTTGACCAGCCCAGGGGCAAAGTCTAGGCAGGACTGCGTGACTGACAGAGCCTGCAAATCCCCAATTCTCTTCAGAGAAGTAATAGCCATTAGAAAAACCATCTTTAGGGTCAGAGACCTGACAGGTGCTGACTCTAGTGGTTCGAAAGGGGTGCCGACCAGACCCTCGAGCACTATAGCTAAATCCCATGAAGGGACTGTAGCTCTCGTGGACGGTCTCAATCGCTTGGCTCCACGAATGAAGCGAGCGACTAGAGGGTGCTTTCCCACAGAAACCCCATCAATCTGAGCATGGCAAGCCGAAATGGCGGCCACAAAGACTCTGAGAGTACCAGGACATGTGCCTGAGGATAATTTCCCTTGCAGGAACTCCAGCACTGAAACCACTTGGCAGCGAACTGGGTCTACGTGGTGCGCCATACACCAATTTTCAAAAATGTGCCATTTGAAGGCATAACTTCTTCTAGTGGAGGGGACCCTGACACTTAGAATGGTTTCTACTATGTCAGCAGGGAACCCAGCATCCCTTAGCTGTTTCCCCTCAGGGGCCAGATGTGAAGGTTCCAGAGCTCGGGCGGGGGATGAAATATTGTCCCCTGTGTCTGAGATAGGAGATCTTTCCTGACTGGAATCGCCCACAGAAAGCCATCAAGGAGAGATATTAGATCCGAGAACCATACTCTGGTCAGCCAACGGGGCGCTATCAGTGAGAGGCGAAACCCCTGTTGAGGGACATTGGCCAGGACTCCCGGGAGCAGAGCGATCGGGGGAAATGCGTAAAGACTCTGTCTGGGCCATGTATGAGCCATGGCGTCCAGACCCAGGGGAGCTGGAGGAGTCAGAGAGAAGTAGAGGGGACATTGTGCCATCTCCTGTGAAGCAAAGAGGTCCACCTCTGCTTCGTAAAATCTTCCCCAGATTTGACTGACCACTTTGGGGTGGAGTTTCCATTTTCCGAGTGTCACAGGAGTCACATGTGCAGGAGGCCCAAGTGTATCACCGTGGATGCAGCTGCCATGAGACCTAAAAGCTTCTGAAAGAAGTAAACAGTAATTCTCTGGCCTAGCTTGATATTCTTTAGGGCATTTACAATGGATTCGACGTGCGCAGGAGAGAGCTGTGCCTGCATCGTGATCGAATCCCATACAACCGAAAAGAGAGAACGCTTTTCTTGGCATTGAGTCTCAACCCCAGAGATTCGAGATGAGCTAGGACGACATCCCGATATCGAAATGCCAGCTCTTGAGACTGAGCCAGAATCAGCCAGTCATCTATGTAATTTAAAATGCGGATGCCCTGGAGTCGCAGAGGAGCCAGTGCTGCATCCATGCATTTCGTGTATGTGCGAGGTGACAGAGCTAGGCCGAATGGAAGAACCCAATACTGGTAAGCTTCGCCCCTGAAAGCAAACCTCAGGAACTTCCTGTGTTGTGGCAAGATTTCTATATGAAAATATGCATCCTTGAGATCAATTGTGACGGACCAGTCCCCTGGATGGATCTGAGACACAATCATCTTGATCGTCAACATCTTGAACTTGTATGTTCTGAGGTAGCGGTTCAACGAAGATCTAAAATTGGACGCAACCCCCAATCTTTCTTGGGAACCAAAAAATACCAGCTATAATAGCCTGACTCTCTGTCTCGTAGGGGAACATGTTCAATGGCCCCTTTGTCCAGCAGAGTTTGCAATTCCTGTGTCAAAAAATGGGCTCGTTCCGGTTTCACGGAAGTGGAGACCACGCCGTTGAAACGCGGAGGTCGATATACAAACTGAATCTTGCAGCCTTTCTCTACAGTCCTTTCTACCCATGGAGAGATACTTGGCAGTAGCTTCCATGCTGCCAGTTTCTCTGAGAGGGGCACTAGTTTTGACACTTCGCTTAGATGGGGAGATGTTAGGTGTCTGGTGTCCTGAAGCATGGCAGGAGGCAACCGAACACCTAACGTTTGGCTGGAGGCCTCCTGAGGGTGCCAGGAAGGAGCATCTACTTCCCATTGGAACTTCTCGTGCTCCTCCCCGGAGGGGCACACCCCCACGGTCCCGAGGACTTGACCCTCAGGACTTCTTCCCAGACGAATTGATGGTCCTCAGGTCCGGCCTCTTACTGGGCTGCTGAGATCGGTGAGCCACTCCCCAGTCCTTACAAGGGGGCAAACGGCTCACCACACTCTGCTTCTGCGACTCTCGCCGCAGAGAGACCGGATTGGGTCAGGGCTGGGTGGCCGACAGCCCCGGCATCTGAGCATGGCGGGGAAGAAAAAGGCAATATGGGGGCATCAAGGAGGAAAGCTTTGTCCCTATCCTTGATGCCTATGAGGTTGAGCCATAGGTGTCTCTCTGTGGCAACTAAAGCAGCCATAGAATGGCCCATGGCATGGGCCGTCTTCTTGATTGCACGAAGAGACAGATCCGTGGCTCGGCGCAGCTCTAAAAATGTCTCCTCACTAATATTCCTGCCATATCTTTCAGCAGGTCAGCCTGGTACGCCTGCAAAACCGCCATGTTGTGCAGGGCAGCCCCAGCCTGACCCGCTGCCTGAAAGGCCTTCCCCACCAGAGACAATGTTACACTGCAAGTCTTGGTGGGGAGGGTTGGCTTCTTAAGAGATGACGAGCTCCCAGGGGAGAGATAGCCCGCGAGCGTCTCTTCGACCTGAGGCATCGTCACATATCCATGCGCCTTAGCACCCACAATAGTCGAATAAATCAATGTCATGGGTACAAAGACACACAAGGAGTAAGGCCTACTCCACGAACGAGATAACTCCTCATGGAGATCTTGGAAAAAGGGGAGAGATCGATGTTGGAATCTGTCCCCTTGGCCACCTGACAGAAATCTGTCATCCAATTTGGAGTGCCTGGGGTACTCTTGCTCCTGTGGCCAGTCTAACTTAAGCCTGGCCACTGCATTAGTCACTACCACGAGTAGCTCCACAAATGCCTTATCATCGCGCGAGGAGCGCTCAGAGGCGGCGCTCTCGGTCTCCATATCACCGGAGGCAAGAGAAGCTGCGCCCTCGTCTTGCTCTGAAGAAATGCCGGGGCACGCTTCAGCAGCACAGGTGGGGGCTTCGCGGTCTGGGGAGAGCGTGAGAGAGAGAGGAGGGTCTCTCTCTGCCAGCTCGACACGCGAGCCCCATGATCTTAGTGAGGGTGCCGTGCTTTGAAAGAAAGCGAGCCTCGAGCAGAGCACCTGGAGAGGGAAAAGCTCACAATGCATGCACTCAGTGTCCTCAAGAGCAGCGATAGCATGCTCTTCCCCGAGGCACTCCAAACAGAAATTGTGCGGATCATCAGCCGGAATGATTCATGCACACGGCGGCACACATCGCCTAGCCGAAGCACAAGCCATTGATACAATTTACCACTTACCAAGGAAACACACACACACACAAAGCGGTCTCGAAGACAAAGAAACCTGAAGGTATGCCTGTTTCACATCTATTTATAACCTTATCACCTTATAACCTAGCACGTTATCAATGACGTAAGTAACTCACCGAGGTTATTTAGGCCAAATTCTTGGTGTGTTTGACACACATACTTCGCAACCGGTCGAACAAAGAGTGTTCTCATTAGCGTTTGATGCACAGCATCGAGAGTAGCTTTTGATAGGGAACTAAAGGCCAAAACGTGGCTGCGCCAAAAAAACGAACCAAAAAAATAAATAAAAACAAAAGAATACATCAAATTTAACCCAGTAAATATATCAAGTTAGAGGAGATCACTCCACATCAAACAACATCATCACAGCAAACACATGGAAAGTCAGTGGGCAGGACACAGAGGGTAGGAGGGGGAACAGCAATAAAGAGTCAGGGGCCACAGAACAATGGACATAGGGACAATGTGGGACATAGTTCTGACACTGAGAAAAACAAGAATAGCACCAAACAAGTACAGAGATCTAGTGCCATTCTGGGGGCCAACAATATTTTATTGTTATTAGTTGTCCTTCTTGACTTTATACTATTTGTTTGACTGTGCAGCTTCCAATAAGGCCTTCTCCTTCAGTGCATAAAAGTAGAATTCTTCATAGCTGTATCCAAAGTTGTTCTTGACTTGAATTTCACTTTTGATAAACTCCACAGAGCATTGGTTTCATTGTCAGTCCATGTTGCTGTCGTGAGGGAAAATACTCTCTCCACAGATGCATTGGTAACAGGAATGCTGAAGAGAAATGATGCAGTTGCAGTCATATTTGGTGTATTTGTGCCTTGGAGCAAGGTTGACCACTTCCTCACAACAGGTGCTGTTCCCTCCACAATTTCCTGCTGGCATGGTGAAGTAATACAGTAATCTTCATAGAGTTCATCGATGTCCAGTTTACCTCTCATCTGGAGGGCCTCCACTGCATCACAGAGATGAGAGAATGTAAACTCCTTCAGTGCCAAGCTTGCAACCATCTTGTGATGGTTTTCATCTGAGAAATTATACCACTATTCAAGGTCGCTGAGTGAAGACTTGTAGAAACAATGTTTAATTGCTGCTACCTTTTCATTTGTGAATTGCTGTAGAATTGCACTTAACACTGTCTCCATTCCAAAGGAGGAATCCACCTGTCGCTGCTGGAGCTTTTTCCTGAGCGTGGAGATGCTCTCATATAGCTCACAGACAGATCTTCAGTGCATTATGGAGGCAAGACAGATAGGCCTGTAGCTCCTGTAGTACATGTCTCTGTACAGCCTGATAGTCTTCTTCCAGGAATGCAAAAACTGCTTTCAATTCCTTTGTGCATTTTGAGGATGAAAAATGATTGAAAATCCTGTTGGCTATGGATTCAATGTCAATGTCTAGCTTGTCACCAGCATATTTTGCACAGTTGTGCACTACATGAGGATGATTTCTAAGCTGTGACCTCGCCCATGATGACTGGATTCAATACTTTCTTCACAGCCATTGGATAGAAGTCATATTTGGCCACTGCCCCCTGGGGATGACTGCTTCATCAACAATGCAACTGACGTTTTCTGTCTATTTCAGTTCATAACTTACTGAAATATTATCGTAGAAAAACAAGTAAAACTTTTACCAAAACCTTAATCTGTTGAAACTGTTTATTTCCAATCAAAATGTGGGACATCATCTCAAGTTGGGACAGCATCTCAAGCTTTAAAGTATTGCATGTAGCAAAACAGCAGCAATCATCCAAGACCAGTGTTACTGGATAACAACAATGAACAGGATTCTACCTGTTTTAAAATAAATACACACTACATACCACATACAGATAGTCAGATTATAAATCCAACTTTTAGAAGCCGGATGGATAGAGGACAATATTCACTGATCCTGGCACTATAATTAAAAATTATATAAATCAAGGGACTGCACACAATGTCTACTACTAAACTACATGTTGCTTGAAGCATAATCCGCACATACAGGTTGCAAGTAGCAAATTCATTTTCCAATCCACCATGAGCATGCAGCAAACAACAAAGAAATTGCTGGCACTGGTAAATGGAAACAAACAAGATGGAAGACCCTGATGTCTGCATCTCAGTGTTTATATGCTCCACCTCCTGCACCATCAGGCAATCTCACACTAACATTCACACTAATCTTATCACACTAACATTGTATTTCATCTCTTCTAACTGTCATGGCCAGTGTTTCATCAGCTGGATAACCTACACTAGTAGATCAAGGAACAATCTCACCCACAGACAGACTGGAAAGGTGTTTGGATATGCTCATTGCACTCAGTCCATTGGGAGATATTATAAGATCTGAAGAGGTGCATGGCGATGCCCAGGTAGCTGCAGTGCAGACCTCCCAGAGTGGTCTGCCTCTCAGTAGAGTACAAGAGAATGAAACACTCATTCTGGAGTGGCTGGGATGATAGTACTGTGTTTCTTGGCAATGGTAATGACCAATCACCCTGCAGCCTAACACTGCTGACATTGCTCCAAATGAATAGTTGGACTTGTGGCAGGTGGGGGTGTGGTTTAGTGGGAGTCTGCAGTGGGAGCAGTTAATGTGGGCAGTTAGCGTGGCACACCTGTTGCTTATAAGTATGTGTGAGTTATATTAACAAGCTGTTTGTCTCTCCCTCTCTCGTAGTAAGCCGAGACATGAGTGTTATGTGTGTGTATGTGTGCACGTGGAGTGACAAACTAGTTGAAGGGAGCTGCTGGAAAGCAGCCAAACATCTTTTTTTATGCCCTTTTTTACCCCTGAGTTGTTATATATTAATCAAAGCTTACATGCAAGTGAGACCTGAGTCTGCTGGCTTTTCCCACTAACTGTGAACATTACCACACTGGTGCCAAAATCTGGGATAGATCAGCATGGAACAGAGGGCACACAGACATGGAGACAAATCCAGCAACAACAATAGGAAATACAAAAAAAATTGGGGAGGAGCAAGCTGCAGGCCGTGCCGCCATCCAGGGCCTTCTGATGTCTTCTTCCTCCTTATCTGTGAGCCCCTCCCTAAACTCCTTCTCGCTGGCATGAATGACACCTCAGGATGATAGAGGAAGGAAACCAGCTTTTCACATATGCCAAGGGACTCATGGACTCCTGCAAGCACTGGCTGAGACTGAACCCTGCATATCCAGAGAAGGTCATTGAGAGGGTGGCAGTGGAACAATTCATTGCCCAGCTGCTGAGTGGGTCCAGTGCCACGAACCAGACTCGCTGACCGAGGCCGTCCAACTAGCTGAGCATAACATGCGCCTCAGGAGCATTGCAGCCCAGCAGGCACATGACCACCCCAGCACTGCATTGGAATAGACAGCTACTGTCTGTGGCAGTCCAGAATTCTGCAGCTCTGCTGATTGGACAGGCCTTCCCTTCACAGACACAGGTAGCGTAGCTTGACATGGAGGCTGCAAAGAGAAGCAGCATGCTGGGGTCATCCACATTGAGTGCAAGCCATTCCCAAACCCTCCCCACTCCATTTAACTTTAAAGTGGCCTTTTGATCTTCTGCCCAGGGTGCCACAAAGCACCCAGAGTGCTGGAGAAGGTCGTCCTTGATCTGTAGCCAACAATTAGACATTAATGGCTGTGTGTTGAGTTATTTTGAGGGGACAGCAAATTTACACTGTTATACAAGCTGTACACTCACTACTTTACATTGTAGCAAAGTGTCATTTCTTCAGTGTTGTCCTATGAAAAGATATAATAAAATATTTACAAAAATGTGAGGGGTGTACTCACTTTTGTGAGATACTGTATATGACTACCAGAGATGCATAATAACATCAAGACTGCCATTTGTCATCATCTCTCTCTGGGGTCACCATGTTGTCTATTATAAAGATCAGTTCATAATTGCCCTACTCTTCAGGTCTGGGCTCACGTCTTAATGAGCGCCTTTCATCTCAATTCTCCAGCACTGGACATTTACCCATGCACAGAATTTGTAAAAATTTTGTCTATTCTGTTTGTACTTTAGAAAACTCTTGTCTGTGAGAGAGTCTTGGTAATTTGTAGTAACTGAGCCTGTTCTGTCAGTATTATCACTGTGTATTATCTAGTATTATCTTGTATCACATGGTTTGTACAAGATTATGGCAGTCACTAATGATAGCACAGCTGAGGTTTTGTTTATACATCAACAAATGTATCAGGTTGCACTGACTGAGGGACCGATTTCAAAAGTTATTGTTGCAACAATAATGTCACTGTTCTTTACTTATTTGAATGCTATCATGGTCTACACTCTTTGGAGTCAGCCTGTTTTAAAAGAGACTCCACGCTACATTCTCTTTACCAACATGCTTCTCAGTGACTCGATTCAGCTCATTGTTACCACCATGTTGTACATCTTCAGTATGTTCGTGTTCAAATTAGTCACAGTTGCTTGTGCTTTTCTGGTTTTTCTTTCAACTACAACATTCACAAACGCACCTTTAAACCTGGCTGTCATGTCAATAGAGCGTTATGTGGCCATATGTTTTCCTCTAAGACATGCTGAAGTAGCCACTCAGAAAAGAACTCATATTGCCATTGCAGTCATTTGGTTTACAGGTTCCATAAACTTCATAATTGACTTTCTTTATGGAGTAGTGATGGATTCTAACCTTTTAACCTCACAAATATTTTGCACAAGAGAAAGGCTTTTCAAGAAACCATGGCAGGTAGATGCTTATCAGGGTTTTAACATATTCTACTTTGTGTCAATGATTATCATCATCCTTTTCACTTATATCAGCATTTGGGTCACAGCCAGGTCCATTTCCTCCAAGAAGGATTCTGCTGCAAAAGCCCACAAGACCGTGCTGCTGCACCTCTTTCAGCTGGGCCTGTGCCTTACTTCCTTTCTTTACAGCATCATGGAGCGTGCTGCAGCAATGGCCAGCAGCAGCAGCCTCTTCATGGACCTGCGTTATCTAAACTATATATTTGTGCTGATCTTGCCACGTTGCTTAAGCCCACTCATTTATGGACTGAGAGATGATGCTGTACGGCCTTTATTCATGTACTATTTCCGCTGTGCCACAGGCAAACGCAAGTCTACTGTCAATGTACACTGAATTAAAGCCATTTGTTCAAGTATACCATTATACAATATACCAATGGCATAACATATTCTTAAGTGTACAATATAGATGTTGTATTTACTGTTAAAGAAACCTATGCAGAGAAAACATAGTAGGAGTGGTAATACAATGTAACTCAAAAGTTGGGGTTCTGCTTTGTCAAACACAGTTAATCCTATTCAGCCATGTGCTTTATATAAAGCTGAACACTGAGTGTCTGCATGACACTCAGTGTTCAGACACTCAGTCTTTTGACTAAAACAAAGGCTTGTGTGCCCACTCAGACATTTGGTCTGAAACTGCCTGCTCAACTAAGGTGTGATATTTATTTAGCTTTAATAATAAGCTCTTAATACAAATTGTTGTCTAATATTTTCTTCTGAACTGATAAAAGCAAGCTTCATAAAACCAAACCGATCCTAATAAATATTGTCCATCTCAGGGGCCAATGTATGTATAGTTTAGTGTATGTACGTTATGTCTACGTTATGTAATACTAGTATAATATGTAATAGAGTATTTGTCAAATTTGTGCTAATTTAGAATAAAAATCTTACAAACAATATATGGACTCAAGATTATTTTGAAAAATCAGATTAAGAGATGAAATCTATTCATTTGGCATCAGATATATCTATGATTCATTGGGGCTGTGTTAAATAGTACTTAATAATCCTCCTCTCTGCAGTGGAGTGGTTGAGAATCTAAAACTTTCAGTGTGAGATGTTGCATTTGTTTGTGGAAAAGATGGTTGTGTACTCATTTTGGCATATGGATTGATTTCTTCTAATAAGAGAAAATATTTTAAAATAGGAGAAAGGTAGGGAAAATACAAAGGAAACAACAAGTCAACATCTTACAAATGCACAGTGAAAAGAAAAAATAAATAAATATAATGCTAAACTGCAAGGATATTCAACTTGCACTTGCCTAACACCCTGATATTCCCTGCAATGTCTGGTGCCCTGGCTCCTGGCATACAGCTAAATACTGCTGCTGGTACACGTAAACGCCTACCTAAATTCACATGTTGTGGAATAGTCTCCTATAACCTGAATGCTTTCAATAGGCCTATCAGTGAGTGGGGCAAACCTGTTGGAGATTATGCCACCGAGTCATCACCCATTCATCTTGCTTTGAGAGCCTAATGCCAGAGTTAGAGGGCTCATCATTTCTGCCCATGGCACCCAGAGCTTCCTCTACCAAATCTATGCTTTTCTTGCTATCAATAGTCCTCTCTAATGTCAAGATGTGCACCTCTAACCCTGTGTTCCCACTAGAAAGTGAATAGTGTATAGTGACCACCAGTGATCTCTACTACTTCCATCCAAGCTTTATTTTTCATTATGTCTATACGCATTTATGCACATTTAATAAGACATTGTATATGAAAGGATAAGAAGAAACCATGGTTTCAACCACAGGAAATCTCATTTTAAAAATGTATGAAGTCACAGCTCTGTAGTACACATTCATAGAAAATAATTGGCCGCTTTGTCACTTGTTAGTATGTGACTAGTGGGTCCTGCCCACGATCTCACTATTCATCCTCAAAAAAATGTAGGACAGACACTTGTGTGGACAATGTCTGGGCTCTCTAGATGCCCAGAAGTGGACATCAATACTGTTATTGATGCCTCAGTGTTAATCATCTTGAAGAGGCAGTTGTTGGAATAGACATTTAATGCACAGAATGCACTGCCGTGCCAGTGCTGACACAACAACTCCCCATATGACTTTGTATTAAAGGTGTCAACATGTGTGCACATGTACACAAAAAGGTATCCAGCTATTGAAACATCGCCCCTGGCAGTTATCCAGAGTTCATAAAACATGGTTACATGTGTAACCCAATGATTTCTAGGAGTCACTCCAGCTGTTTCTTTATGATGGTTATTGAATATTTTAAAACAAATGGAGCATAGTTACTGTTTATATTTGAAATCAATTAACTAGAATGTTAGGTTTGTATAGTTAATCAAGGGTTACACTGCAACATATCCCAAGTTGTAATACAATGACTAACTTTTCATTCATATCAGATAAACTGATGGCTTATGGGTTAGCTATAAAATAAGACAATAAATCAGGCACTAACCAATACTTAATACATTAAGTAATATCAATCACTTGGTAAGGTTGTGTGTAAATGTATTCATAGGGCAACCCAAACTAAAAATTCCCACCAGATTTACAAAGGTTTTAGTAATGCTGATTTTCTTAATACTCACTTGTATATGTTGATAAATGCCAATTACATAGCCTGTTTAGAAATAAATTTGAATTTACTTACAAATAAATCTATTCATGTCCAGTTTGATAAATATGGCACAATGTAAGGTTGTTGTTGTGTACAACATCCTACAGCCTTTTTTTTGTATATGAGCTATTTGTGCATAAATCAGACAGAAATCCTGATATGTACATCACAGAAAAGATGTACAAATTGTTCGAACATCCTTTTTTATTTTTCCATCTTGAAAATTGACAATGAATAACACACAGAACACACGACGCAGTCATCCTAATTTTAACAACAAACAAGCAAGGCATTAGATGAAATGCAAATGAAGAAAATACTTATAGAAGAAAATAAGAATAAATAAACTCTGCCAGTTTCAATGATCTTAACAATCTTGGCGTAAGATCTACACATTCTACAGTTATGATCATAACAATAGCAATCATACCTAATTTCATAAAAATTAACCAAAAATATTTAAGAATGAAGTGCTAAGAAGGATTTGCAGCAGAGATGATGGCATGTTGGTGGTAGTACTGTAATTTCCGATGAGGAGCGACAGAGATGAGGAAGATGTTTTCATCACTTTCATTGCATCACGCTGATGGATGAAGGCTAGCAGAGACTGTACATCGTCTACACCACAAACACAGAAAAGGAAAAACAATCCCACTGCAGTAAACAGATCACTACACATACTAAGATCAGAATTTATTTACCACACCAAAGCCACAATCACTTACCAGGGGAAGTCTTCCTTGAATTCAGTGAACTTATGCCGCACCATGAAGGTGGCTAAAGCATCAGCTACCTGTTAAAAAAGGATTAAGCCACTGAGAGCAGGTAATCAAATATAAACAAATTAAAGTTAACAATTAACTTGTTTAAACAAATTAAAGTTAAAAAGTTAACAAACAAATTAAGTTACAATTATGAACACTGGGCTTCATTTATGAATCATTTAGTAATGTTATGGGCTGGGGTTTTCATCAAACTAAACAAAAAATTCGTGCCAGCTTTAGAGAAGTTTCAGGGACGCCGATTTACTTCGTACTACCGTGAGTATGTTAATAAATGGCAATCACCTATAAATTACCAAGTACGTTAATAGCACAACTGATCTGCATTTTGGGAAACTCAAAGAGCTGAAAATGACAAAATGACAACTACACTGTCAAAGTGCAACTCTTAAGTGCGGTGTATGCACTACAGTTTTCCAGTAATGCAGCTTAGCCACTGAAGCGCGTTAGCTACCATAGACACACACATACACTAACGATTCATTTACATTTATGGAATTTGGCAGATGCCCTTATCCAGAGCAACATACATTTTTTAAAATTTCATTTATACATCTGAGCAGTTGAGGGTTAAGCCTTGCTCAGGCTAATTACAAGGTTTTGTAGATAACCAATCAAGGTTTACATTATATTACTGAGTCTCCTTACATACAAATTTACACAAACTCAGTGGTATTCACTGAATACGACATTTATTTTGTAAATGCACCAGCAAATGATTTATTTAGAAAAAATTATCCATGATAAAGAAGGCTCAATGTTTTAAGAGTGTGTGTATATTAAACCGTTTGTGCTTAGTGCAGAAAAGAATAATATAGAGGAATTTCAATACCCTATTGACAACTTAGAAACAGAAGAAATATGTAAATAGGTAAAGAAGCATTTATATATATGTGCAACACACAATGACCACAAGAGTAAAAGAAACATACTTTTTCAGGCACATCCTCATGAACAGCATGGCCACACTGTGGCAGAACCTGCATCTGGAACTTTCCTGAAGAAGAAGAAAAAAAAAAAAAAAAAAAAAAAAAAAAAAAAAAAAAAAAAAAAAAATCTTATGAGGCACACAGATCTAATAGAAACATTTTAAACCACAGCTACTATACTGTGTTTTTTTTTCCCTTACTTAAGACTTACCCTGCATCTGTCCTATGGTAAGGTCTTTATCCAGTCGGTCAATGCCTGGAGACACACATACACAGGGCAATTTTTAAAAAGTGCATTATTTATTTCCCAACTGAAACCTCCATTCACATTTGCACATTTGAAGTGGTAGCCAATTATTTATTTCCTGTAGAAGTTCACAAATCAAAGCTGTGGATCTGGCTTCAGCAACAGGCAACATGGTCAAACTGAATTATATGCAAAGTAAGACGTGTCATAAGACATTAAAGCAGCAATCAACAAAATATGTCCTGTTTGTTTGTTTGTTTGTATATATATATATATATATATATATATATATATATATATATATATATATATATATATATATATACACATACACACACAGTATCTCACAAAAGTGAGTACTCAACACACAGCCATTAATGTCTAAACCGCTGGCAACAAAACTGAGTACACCCCTAAGTGAAAATGTCCAAATTGGGCCCAATTAGCCATTTTCCCTCCCCGGTGTCATGTGACTCATTAGTGTTACAAGGTCTCAGGTGTGAATGGGGAGCAGGTGTGTTAAGTTTGGTGTTATCGCTCTCACACTCTCTCATACTGGTCAACAAGGCACCTCATGGTAAAGAACTCTCTGAGGATCTGAAAAAAAGAATTGTTGCTCTACATAAAGATGGCCTAGGCTATAAGAAGATTGCCAACATCCTGAAACTGAGCTGCAGCACGGTGGCCAAGACCATACAGTGGTTTAACAGGACAGATCCCACTCAGAACAGGCCTCGCCATGGTCGACCAAAGAAGTTGAGTGCACGTGCTCAGCATCATATCCAGAGGTTGGCTGTGCAGAATATGAGTGCTGCCAGCATTGCTGCAGAGGTTGAAGGGGTGGGGGGTCAGCCTGTCAGTGCTCAGACCATACACCGCACACTGCATCAAATTGGTCTGCATGGCTGTCATCCCAGAAGGAAGCGTCTTCTAAAGATGATGCACAAGAAAGCCCGCAAACAGTTTGCTGAAGACAAGCAGACTAAGGATATGGATTACTGGAACCATGTCCTGTGGTCTGATGAGACCAAGATAAACTTATTTGGTTCAGATGGTGTCAAGTGTGTGTGGCGGCAATCAGGTGACAAAGACAAAGACAAGTGTGTCTTGCCTACAGTCAAGCATGATGGTGAGAGTGTCATGGTCTGGGGCTGCATGAGTGCTGCCGGCACTGGGGAGCTACAGTTCATTGAGGGAACCATGAATGCCAACATGTACTGTGACATACTGAAGCAGAGAATGATCCCCTCCCTTCAGAAACTGGGCCGCAGGGCAGTATTCCAACATGATAACGACCCCAAACAAACCTCCAAGACGACCACTGCCTTGCTTAAGAAGCTGAGGGTAAAGGTGATGGACTGGCCAAGCATGTCTCCACACCTAAACCCTATTGAGCATCTGTGGGGCATCCTCAAACAGAAGGTGGAGGAGCGCAAGGTCTCTAACATATACCAGCTCTGTGATGTCGTCATGGGGGAATGGAAGAGGACTCCAGTGGCAGCTTGTGAAGCTCTGGTGAACTTCATGCCCAACAGGGTTAAGACAGTGCTGGAAAATAATGGTGGCCACACAAAATATTGACACTTTGGGCACATTTTCACTTAGTGGTGTACTCACTTTTGTTGCCAGCGGTTTAGACATTAATGGCTGTGTGTTGAGTTATTTTGAGGGGACAGCAAATTTACACTGTTATACAAGCTGTACACTCACTACTTTACATTGTAGCAAAGTGTCATTTTGTCAGTGTTGTCCCATGAAAAGATATAATAAAATATTTACAAAAATGTGAGGGGTGTACTCACTTTTGTGAGATACAGTGTGTGTGTGTAATATATATATATATATATATATATATATATATATATATATATATATACACACACACACACACACACACACACACACACACACACACACACACACACACACACACACACACACACACACACACACACACACACACACACACACACACACAGGTGCATCTCAATAAATTAGAATGTCATGGAAAAGTTCTTTTATTTCAGTAATTCAACTCAAATTGTGAAACTCGTGTATTAAATAAATTCAGTGCACACAGACTGAAGTAGTTTAAGTCTTTGGTTCTTTTAATTGTGATGATTTTGGCTCACATTTAACAAAAACCCACCAATTCACTATCTCAACAAATTAGAATATGGTGACATGCCAATCAGCTAATCAACTCAAAACACCTGCAAAGGTTTCCTGAGCCTTCAAAATGGTCTCTCAGTTTGGTTCACTAGGTAAATCACAAACATTCACTGCCAAATTAGCTGGCTGTTCACAGAGTGCTGTATCCAAGCATGTTAACAGAAAGTTGAGTGGAAGGAAAAAGTGTGGAAGAAAAAGATGCACAACCAACCGAGAGAACCGCAGCCTTATGAGGATTGTCAAGCAAAATCGATTCAAGAATTTGAGTGAACTTCACAAGGAATGGACTGAGGCTGGGGTCAAGGCATCAAGAGCCACCACACACAGACGTGTCAGGAATTTGGCTACAGTTGTCGTATTCCTCTTGTTAAGCCACTCCTGAACCACAGACAACGTCAGAGGTGTCTTACCTGGGCTAAGGAGAAGAAGAACTGGACTGTTGCCCAGTGGTCCAAAGTCCTCTTTTCAGATGAGAGCAAGTTTTGTATTTCAGTAAATGAACATACTTTCCAGAAGGCCAACAATTCACTAAAAATGTTTTTTTTATTGGTCTTATAAAGTATTCTAATTTGTTGAGATAGTGAATTGGTGGGTTTTTGTTAAATGTGAGCCAAAATCATCACAATTAAAAGAACAAAGACTTAAACTACTTCAGTCTGTGTGCATTGAATTTATTTAATACACAAGTTTCAGTTGAATTACTGAAATAAATGAACTTTTCCACGACATTCTAATTTATTGAGATGCACCTATATATATATATATATATTAGCTAGCCACTGAGGTCATTTTGAAGCAGGAATGCTGTATAGTCAGTGCATTTTTACTTTTTTATTTTATTATTTGTAAAATAATACAGTTTAAAAGTAAGAATAATAGAAATAACATTATCATTTACATTTTAAACCTAAGTGACAGTGCTGTCTGTTAATTATACAGTAACAGTTTTTAGCTAGTTTTTCTCATTAATGCCTACATAAGTCTAGAGTGAGATAAGTGGCTTTTTGGTCTGCTCACCAGCCAGCAGCAGTAGCTTTGGCACAGGGCATGTGAGGAAGAGAGAGGACAGGCCGCTGAACCAGCCCTCCCAGTACTTCTCCGTCTTAGACAGCTCAATGCGCCAGGTGTACAGACTTTCTTTTTTCACCTAAGGACCAAATCCACAGTGATTCACATGATAGCACACAGAATCCTGTCCACTGACATTCTGGTGCTTAGGGTTCCAACAGTTGCAAGAGCCGCGTTATATGGGAGGTGAACAGCGTACACTTTAAAAAAAAAAAAAAAAAAAAGTTGTACTTCTGGTGCCACCCAGAATCAAATCCTGCAGCTGCAGTATGTTGCCACATATTCTGTTTCAAGTGCCAATGAAAAGCAGGACATAGACTCATGGTTGTGATGTTCATTTTGCTAATTTAAATCACTCAAGTTGTTGCCATGGCAACAAAATCATGCTGCCTTCCAAGCCCTTGGTATTCCAAGTCCTTTGTTCCAGACTGGCTCCGTTTCAAAGCCTGTACTATATGGAAAATCACAGAACAGTTCTAGATTAGGCACTGGCACCAGCCCCTTATAAGTGGAAAAGAACTAACAAAACTTTCTGATTTAAAAATAGAACTGTATGCAAGTATCCAAGAAATGTATCTAAGAAATGTGCAAAGGTTTCAGAACCCTGATCAAAAACTATGGAAATGGCACCACATCATATGTACATATCATTTATAAGCAATTGTTTTTGGAAGCACTAACAACTGGCTTGTTACTCTGATTCCAGACTTGTTTGGTAACTGTAATTTTAAAGGATAGTTAAGGATTGGTTCCTGATTTGTATGAACCATATAAAGAATGCATACATAATAGCAATCTAAACAACATCTCTAATCTGGGAACATAAACTGACACCCAAAAAAATCAATAAACCACCAAACTGTGACTGTAATCACTTAAATATCATGTACTATTATTTATGAAAAAATCAAGAAGTGGCTTAGTTTCTATTATGGGTTGCACAGAATCATTGAGTAATACGATGTGAAGATGTTGACTAGTCAGGGTGGTGGATAAAACCAGTAGCAAGGCAGACAGAAAAAAAAGCTGGGTAAATGTAATACTTTGTAAGTCTGAAAACTTCATACTAGATGAAGCCAATTCTATAGTAAACTGCACAATTTGTAAGTCTCTGTTGAGTAAAGTTGTCCTTCAAGGCAAATTAAAAATTTAAATAAAAACCTTGCACTGTGACAGTGAATTCCATCATGAACAGAGCTGTGTAAAAGAGCACATTCATTATAGCAGGTGGCATATCACTATAAATTCCCATTCCGCTAGTTTAGAGCCTGTCAGCGGTCATAAACTAGACAATCCAGGCTTGTTTTTGAACGCCAATTTGGCCACATCTGAACATGCTTGTTTCCATCATTATCAGCAGGAAAAAGCCTCTGATAGCGTCCTCGATCTAGACATAGCATTCTCCAAGGCTGGTCACTGAGCTATAAGGGGCTCTGCTGTGAGACACAAGCTCCAAGTTTATATTACATACACAAGTATTTATGCATTATATTTTATGGATGCACAAAAAAGCACTGATAATTAAACTACACTCCTAAATTAATATATGAATAATTTAAAAACTCTCTGCACTTTCACCGCACCTTATGATTTCTGTTACTCACTGCCTTTAGGCATAATGTTTTACTTATGTTTATTTCGATCGTACCGTTTTAATCTGACATTACAGATCTTACTTGCTCTACACTGTTTATCACCGCGTCTACATTGCGAATGAGGAGCAACGTGGCCTCGTTACAAATAAATCGCGCTCCCGTTATGATAAATGACAGAATTTACACTGCAAGCGTGCAGATACAGCATATAATGACAATAAACTTGAACCAAAATAAACCTTTTAAGCAACTCACACCAATTTCCCCAACCCCTTGCACATAGTGGAGCATTTTGGATATAAACATAAGTTTGTGCTCGTGCATCACCGTCGTGCTTCCGTGCTACACAAGCTAGTGCACAGTGCATAGTGTAAGTGTATAGTATGTCATTTGGGACACAACTTTGGTATGTACTCTCCGATGCATGTTTCCGGAAAAGAAGTAACGCAATGATTAAACATGCTCCGTGCCATGCACAGACCAACTAATCGATAATGAGATTCGTTGACAACGATTTTCATAATCGATTATTATCGATTAGTTGTTGCAGCTCTAATACAAAGATTTATTATCTCGCACATTTGCTGCACTGATGTATTCATTTTTGTTTTTAACAGTGTAGCCTAAAAAGCACTGATTAATTTTTAGCAATTTAATTAAAGCACATTCTTTGTTGCTGTTTATCAGCATATAACTGCACTAATAAAACATCCTAAAAAATAGTGATGTGCTGAATCATCAGCTGTTACCTCTTGGTCGTCTTCTTTCTTCCTTTTGTGGTTGGACTTGTCATCTTCCTCCTCTTCCTCCTCTTCCTCAATGATCCCTTCACTGATGCTCTTAGAAATGCCAGGACTGCTCAAAGGCTCATCACATCTAAAAATAAAAACTAATTTTACACTGCACATATATATTTCAGTAGCTCTTTTAACAGTATGGAACATAAATGTAGGAAGCACTTACTTTTTTACTTGTCCAACCATAGACACACGTGCAGACTCGATATTCCTGATCTGTCCGCTCTTCACACTTGCATTAATATACAGAACAATTAGTGAGGAAATCCATATTGCCAGGGCATACAGCACGGTGCAAAAGTTTTAGGCAGGTGTGAAAAAATGCTGTAAAGTAAGAATGCTTTCAAAAATAGACATGTTAATAGTTTATATTTATCAATTAACAAAATGCAAAGTGAGTGAACAGAAGAAAAATCTACATCAAATCAATATTTGGTGTGACCACCCTTTGCCTTCAAAACAGCATCAATTCATCAATTCTTCTAGGTACACTTGCACACAGTTTTTGAAGGAACTCGGCAGGTGGGTTGGCCCAAACATCTTGGATGACTAACCACAGTTCTTCTGTGGATTTAGGCAGCCTCAGTTGCTTCTCTCACTTCATGTAATACCAGACAGACTTGATGATGAGATTAGGGCTCTGTGGGGGCCATACCATCACTTCCAGTGCCCCTTGTTCTTCTTAGGCTGAAGATAGTTCTTAATGACTTTCGCTGTATGTTTGGGGCCGTTGTCATGCGGCAGAATAAATTTGGGGCCAATCAGATGCCTCCCTGATTGCATTGCATGATGGATAAGTATCTGCCTGTACTTCTCAGCATTGAGGAGACCATTAATTCTGACCAAATTCCCAACTCCATTTGCAGAAATACAGCCCCAAACTTGCAAGGAACCCTCACCATGCTTCACTGTTGCCTGCAGACACTCATTCGTGTACTGCTCTCCAGCCCTTCGGCAAACAAACTGCTTTCTGCTACAGCCAAATATGTCAAATTTTGACTCATTAGTCCAGAGCACCTGCTGCCATTTTTCTGCACCCCAGTTCCTGTGTTTTCATGCATAGTTGAGTCAATTGGCCTTGTTTCCACGTCAGAGGTAAGGCTTTTTGGCTGCAAGTCTTCCATGAAAGCTACTTCTGACCATACTTCTCCGGATAGTAGATGGGTGTACCAGGGTCCCACTGGTTTATGGCACTGCTGGACATCTTCCGATTGCGAAGGGAAGTAAGCCTGATGTGTTTTTCATATGCTGCAGTAGGTTTCCTTGCCCGACCACTGCATCTAAGGTCCTCAACGTTGCCCGTTTCTTTGTTCAAAAGAGCTTGGACAGCACATCTTGAAACCCCTGTCTGCCTTGAAATTTCTGCCTGGGAGAGACCTTGCTGATGCAGTATAACTACCTTCTGTCTTGTTGCTGTGCTCAGTCTTGCCATGGTGTATGACTTTGTTACCTTGTTAGCTGAGTTTGGCTGTTCCTCACCCAGCTTTATTCCTCCTACACAGCTGTTTCTGGTTCAGTTAATGATTGTGATCCAACCTACATATTGAACTGATGATAATTAGCACCTGTTTGGTATAATTGTTTAATCATACACCTGACTATATGCCTACAAAATCCCTGACTTTGTGCAAGTGTACCTAGAAGAATTGATGCTGTTTTGAAGGCAAAGGGTGGTCACACCAAATATTGATTTGATGTAGATTTTTCTTCTGTTCACTCACTTTGCATTTTGTTAATTTCTAAATATAAACTATTAACATGTCCACTATTGAAAGCATCCTTACTTTACAGCATTTTTTCACAACATTTGCACAGTACTGTACATTTAAAATTATTCAAATTATGAAAGAGCCATTTTCAATATTTTCCACATGGTTGCCATTAAAGATGGGTAGTCAGATATTTAATATATGCAGCATTAATTTATGCTGCTGAAGATGGCTCCGCATGGACAGCCTAAAGATACATGAGACACAGTTATAGAGGGGATTTATTTATAATTGCACTATCCAGGGTCACCCAGATGAGGATGGGTTCCCTTTTGAGTCTAATTCCCCTCAAGGTTTCTTCCTCATACTGTCTCAGGGAGTTTTTCCTTGACACTGTCACCTCTGGCCTGCTCATTAGGGATAAATTTATATATTTAACAATTTTATCCAAAATTTATACATTTGTGTAAAGCTGCTTGTTAAAAGCACTATACAAATAAAATTGAATTGAATTGAATATATAATGACAGCAGCCAGTCAGCGCAAGCTCAGAGACAGAAACAACTTTAAAATTTATTAAGCGCTTGTATATCAAACATAAATGCACTTGTTCTAAAAGATGATCATTTCTATAGGAAAAGTTCTACAAATTTCTAATAATTCACAGGTACTTACAGTGCTGTGAAAAAATTTTTCCCTGATTTCTTCTGTTTTTGCGTATATCTCATACTATTTCAGAAATTAAAACAAAATCTAAGATAAAACAAAGGCAACCTGAGTAAACACAAAATACAGTTTTTAAATGATGTTATTTATTGAAGCAAAAACGTTATCCAATACCAACTAGGCCTGTGTGAAAATGTATTTGCCCCTGTAGTTACTAATTCCGCAAATTATTATTCCATTATCTCCAAATGGAAAAACTCGGAACAGTAGTGAACCTTCCCAGAAGTGTCAACCCTTCCAAAATAACATCATCATCAAAGGACCTACAGGCCTCTCTTGCATCAATAAAGGTCACTGTTCATGACTCCACTATCAGAAGACACTGGGCAAAAAATGGCATCCATGGAAGAATGGCGAGGTGAAAACCCTAAAAAAAATCCTAAATGAGAATGTCTGGTCTTCAGTTCATAAGTTGAAACTCAAGCGCCACTGGATTATGCACTCGGACAATGAACCAAAGCATAGGAGTAATTCCACCTCTGAATGGCTCCAAAAAAGCAAAATGAAAATTTAGGAGTGGCCTAGTCAAAGTCCTGACTTGAACCAATAAAAAAGTAAATAAAAACTGTATTGTGTGTTTACTCATGTTGCCTTTGTTTCATGTTCTATTTAGTTTAAAGATCTAAAACTATTTAATAGGAGATAAAACTTTTTCACAGCACTGTAGGTGGATGTGCCACAAAACCTGATTTTTAAATCATGATATAATGAAGTTTTCTGTGCAGAGACGTTTATTTAGGGTTTTTGGAAGGAGTCTCCAGTGCCAGTAACTTCAAAAGAGGAAAAAAAAGAGAGGGTGGTGAGGGAATGATTCTTAATAGCTGTTATAACATAAGTGATAACAGAAAATATCTTGTTTCATGGACATTGCACAACATTAAATGTAACTATAAATAGATCAAAAGTATCAATTTTTAATAAAATAAAACAAAATAAAATGCAATTATTGGCAAATTGATGTGGTATAAAATAATCAGCTTTGGGGTGGGAACAGGTCCTGTCATGTTTTATTGCTTATATAATTTAATCATGTATTGAGGCACACACTTTACCTTACTGGAAGAAGTAATATACCCTTTAATAACAACGCAGTGCAGATTTTCCTCTATCTACAGGATATGTTTCAGCCAGAAAGGTGCCAATATTCTTTTCTAAATGTGAAACCAGTATTGTAGCGTACCTCCATTCAATAGCATTCTCCACTGACTTGAAAGTTTTTGGTCGACCCCTTAAAAAATTCTGCATACTGTTTAAGGCATCCATTGCTGTACCTAAACAGAACAATCAGAACAAATACACAATGAAGGGAGCACATATATCACACTTAGGGTGTACTCACACTAGGCGACCTGTACCGTGCCCGAGCACGTTTGACCCCCAAATTCCAGTTCGTTTGACTAGTGTGATCACTCCGTAATGCTGAACCGTGCCCAGACCTGTTGAAGAGGTGGGCTTGGGCACGGTTCAGTTGGACTCAGGTATGGTACACATCTAGTGTGATCGGAAACCATGGCTGAGCATGAAATTACGTCAACAATGCGACTGTCAGCTGCCTCTGTAAAAATCTTCTGTAACGTGCAGCATGATTAAGTGAAAATCGCTGCGCTGCGTAAGTGATAAATCCATTGGGCAATCTATTAGGCATGTGAGAGCACCATGTCACCGCGCCCCAAATGACTCCAAATAAGCCACAATAATAAACTTTATTTTATATAGCGCCTTTAAAAGTAGCTTCTCAACACGCTTTACATAAAAAACACAATCATGTATTGATACAAATAACAAAAAATAAGCAGACATAACGAGTAAAAAAAAAAAAATCAAAAGTCAAGTAAAAGTTAACCTTAAAGTATGTTTTAAGATAAGTAACTTTATGATGATGGACTCCATTGTGGACTCCATTGTGCTTTGCGAGAGCGTAGATTCCTGGTTTCTTCAAAACAAAAAGCCGCATCGTAATGATGTAAGCGTGCTCAGGCCCGGAACGTTAAGTGTAATGTGAGTGCAGGCCAGCAGGGGAGTGGGGCGGGGGAACAATCATGCTTGGGCACGGTACAAGGCAACCGGGCCTAGTGCGAGTACACCCTCAAAGCAAACATGTAATGACACAGCTTAAGGAATGCACTTTTTAGTTTATTGTGTAACATAAATACAGTTAACAAAATAATGAGAACGACAAGACACCATGCTTCAATTTCCTGAAATGCAGTACTATATTTTGACCAATATCTAATAGGAAACTGGATCATTCTCTAAAAAACAAAGGAGGAAAGGAGGGGGGGGGGGAAATCTACCTTCCACTACATCAATCACACACAGGCCCAGCAACGATGGCACGTGATTGGCTGCTGCAGTGTGGACTGCTATTGCTCCACCCATGCTGTGACCAATCATCATTATTGGGGGTGGGTTTTCACCATAGAGAGCTTCCACAACTTTCCCAACATCCCTGTATGATGATACAGCTCAAATATTAGTTCACAGGAATAAACATGGTCCCATAACACTCTTTTTCAAAAATGGTCTAAGGGCTCACTTGGCCATTGTTTCAGCGGACAGGTCTTCTGGGTTTTTCACTTTTGTGTCTCCTACAAGTTATTAAACCAAAACAGTGCATGGAGAGAGAAATCACTTACTGCACAATGGAAAACTACACAGTTTATAGGCAGTCAGTATAAGAAAGAAATTAAAGGAAAATTGTGGGTTTTTTTTAGTGAAAGGGATTAGTCATCACTCACCATGTGCCCTGAGATCCATAGCTACAACCCTGCATTTAATCCTGCTACATATCACTCCCTGAAATAACAAATAACCAATATATCAAGGTTTAACCTTCATTTTGAATGCCACCTAACTGTAATGCTATACAATGAATAAATGAGTCACTGATTTATAAAGTATATATCAATGACAGATACAGGTGCATCTCAATAAATATCTCACTTTTGTGAGATACTGTGTGTGTGTGTAATATATATATATATATATATATATATATATATATATATATATATATATATATATATATATATATATATATATATATATATACACACACACACATACACACAGGTGCATCTCAATAAATTAGAATGTCGTGGAAAAGTTCATTTATTTCAGTAATTCAGCTCAAATTGTGAAACTCGTGTATTAAATAAATTCAGTGCACACAGACTGAAGTAGTTTAAGTCTTTGGTTCTTTTAATTGTGATGATTTTGGCTCACATTTAACAAAAACCCACCAATTCACTATCTCAACAAATTAGAATATGGTGACATGCCAATCAGCTAATCAACTCAAAACACCTGCAAAGGTTTCCTGAGCCTTCAACATGGTCTCTCAGTTTAGTTCACTAGGTAAGCCACAAACATTCATTGCCAAAGAAGCTGGCTGTTCACAGAGTGCTGTATTCAAGCATATTAACAGAAAGTTGAGTGGAAGGAAAAAGTGTGGAAGAAAAAGATGCACAACCAACCAAGAGAACCGCAGCCTTATGAGGATTGTCAAGCAAAATCGATTCAAGAATTTGAGTGAACTTCACAAGGAATGGACTGAGGCTGGGGTCAAGGCATCAAGAGCCTCCACACACAGACATGTCAAGGAATTTGGCTACAGTTGTCGTATTCCTCTTGTTAAGCCACTCCTGAACCACAGACAACGTCAGAGGCGTCTTACCTGGGCTAAGGAGAAGAAGAACTGGACTGTTGCCCAATGGTCCAAAGACCTCTTTTCAGATGAGAGCAAGTTTTGTATTTCATTTGGAAACCAAGGTCCTAGAGTCTGGAGGAAGGGTGGAGAAGCTCATAGCCCAAGTTGCTTGAAGTCCAGAGTTAAGTTTCCACAGTCTGTGATGATTTGGGGTGCAATGTCATCTGCTGGTGTTGGTCCATTGTGTTTTTTGAAAACCAAAGTCACTGCACCCGTTTACCAAGAAATTTTGGAGCACTTCATGCTTCCTTCTGCTGACCAGCTTTTTGAAGATGCTGATTTCATTTTCCAGCAGGATTTGGCACCTGCCCACACTGCCAAAAGCACCAAAAGTTGGTTAAATGACCATGGTGTTGGTGTGCTTGACTGGCCAGCAAACTCACCACACCTGAACCCCATAGAGAATCTCTGGGGTATTGTCGAGAGGAAAATGAGAAACAAGAGACCAAAAAATGCAGTTGAGCTGAAGGCCACTGTCAAAGAAACCTGGGCTTCCATACCACCTCAGCAGTGCCACAAACTGATCACCTCCATGCCATGCCGAATTGAGGCAGTAATTAAAGCAAAAGGAGCCCCTACCAAGTATTGAGTACATGTACAGTAAATGAACATACTTTCCAGAAGGCCAACAATTCACTAAAAATGTTTTTTTTATTGGTTTTATGAAGTATTCTAATTTGTTGAGATAGTGAATTGGTGGGTTTTTGTTAAATGTGAGCCAAAATCATCACAATTAAAAGAACCAAAGACTTAAACTACTTCAGTCTGTATGCATCGAATTTATTTAATACACAAGTTTCACAATTTGAGTTGAATTACTGAAATAAATGAACTTTTCCACGACATTCTAATTTATTGAGATGCACCTGTATGTATAAAGGTTTAAATGAGACACTGAGGACACCAACAGTGAAGACGGCCCAAGAGAGAGCAGAGTGGCCTCCTCCATGAAGCAGGAGCAGCACCGGACCCTGAGAACCACTGCTGTAGATTCTGAATGTGTGCACAGGAGTCAGGGAATGGTGAACAGGCCAAAGTGGGCAACAAAGCATAATGCATCAATGACACTACTGTTAGTTTTCTATTCATTGCTGCCCAACAGCCAAAGGATTAGTAAAAAAATTAAAGTTTTTAAGAAAGCAGTTACCACGTCTGTTTCCCGTCCATCAACCAGATAAATAAAAATGTCCTAGTGACTTCTGGAATGCATTTTTAACTTGATACTTAAAACGTTCCAGTTGGTTCATCTGTTTTTCTGTTTCAGACCTGGTTTCTGCCAGGTCTGATCTGATGGCACTGCTGGACTTCCGATTGCAAAGGTAAGTAAGCCTGATGTGTCTTTCATCTGGTGCAGTAAGTTTCCTTGGCCAACCACTGCGTCTACGGTACTCTACGTTGCCCGTTCCTTTGTGCTTCTTCAAAAGAGCTTGGACAGCACATCTGAAAACCCCTGTCTGCCTTGAAATTTCTGCCTTGGAGAGACCTTGCTGCTGCAGTATAACTACCTTCTGTCTTGTTGCTGTGCTCAGTCTTGCCATGGTGTATGACTTTTGATAGTAAATTGTCTTCAGCATCCTCACCTTGTTAGCTGAGTTTGGCTGTTCCTCACCCAGTTTTATTCCTCCTACACAGCTGTTTCTGGTTCAGTTAATGATTGTGTTTCAACCTAAATATTGAACTGATGATCATTGGCACCTGTTTGGTATAATTGTTTAATCATACACCTGACTATATGCCTACAAAATCCCTGACTTTGTGCAAGTGTACCTAGAAGAATTGATGCTGTTTTGAAGGCAAAAGTTGGTTACACCAAATATTGATTTGATGTAGATTTTTCTTCTGTTCACTCACTTTGCATTTTGCATTCTTACTTTACAGCATAGTACTGTATATTTAATTTTCCACCCATCAATGACTCAAGACGTTATATGAACCAAATCTTATCACATCACATCCACACCATATTAAAGTAAAATAAAGGATATGTCTTTGCTGTTGTCATTGTCCACTTCCACATCTTCCATAGTTTCAAAATACTGACTCCAGGGCAGGGGTGAGAAGTCACGCTTTCTTCCAGGTCTGGGTGCCAAAATAGGGAAGGAATATAGAATTATAGAAACTCTGGGCAGCTGAGGACATATATTTTGCCTGCACTACATTGCAGAAAAGTAGAATTAAGATGGAAGCTTCTTAAGAGCTTATGTGTCCTGTGTCTACTGCTCCATCTTAATATCTATTCTCTCTATGTCCTACACCCACACTAACCTTTAAATACAGAGTACAACACATCTGAAAACCTGAAAAAAGTCAAATAAATAAAGTCTAAAAAAAAAAAAAAGAAAAAGTTTAAGAGTTAAGGAAGAAAGTAAGTAATTCAATGTTCTCTTAGTTTGAGGGTCAGTGATTCTTGTGTCTAAATGCTGCCCAACATGCAAAATATTCAAAATATTCAAAATACCAAAAATATTCACAAATACAGTGGTGCTTGAAAGAATTTTCTATATATCTGCATAAATATGACCAAAAACATTATCAGATTTTCGCATAAGTCCTAAAACCCAATTAAGAACCAAATTAAACAAATGAGATGATATTTTACATGGTCATTTATTTATTGAGGAAAATGATCCAATGATGTACTTTTAGGACTTGTGTGAAAATCTGATGTTTTAAGTCATATTTATTCAGATATATAGAAAATTCTATCACCACTGTATATTTGTGAATGCTCTGAATTCAATTAATCTCAATGGGGACAATATGTAAAGTCAGAGAAAAATCATATGTTTGTTTTTAATTTTTCTGCTCCTAACAAAATTTCTTGGTTTGACGTGCCAAATAATTTCTTATAGCAGCATTATTATTGTGCTTACATTTTGCCCTTGCACTCCCACACAAATAGATCAGTGTTTCCAATTAATTACTTAAACTGTGGTGGCCCGCCACAGTCTAATTTATCCCGCCACAGTTTCATAATGAACCGAAAATATTTCTACACTTCTCATAACAACATTAAAGATCTCCGTTTTGTGCCGTTGCTTCGGCAAAGCATCTCTCACTCCAAGTCGGTCAGACCCTCACCATGGTCAGTCAGAACATGCCGCTCCGCTCCCCTCCCCCCTGCTGTACGCGCACATGCTCACACACGCACCTGGCTGCATTAATGTGGCAAATCCGTGCCAAAAATCTGAGTGCATCATTGACGCTCACGCGTGTGATAAATTACAACCGCAAGAGAAAAATAGATGCATCCGCATGGAAAGGGGAGAACTTGCGCGCCCATTTTAAACAAACAAAGAAAAAAATCTGTATTTACAAGAAAAATCATTCCCCACACTCAGGAGCTGCTTCCTTTCTCAACTACTGTTTCTGCTTGTGCGAATACTTTACTTTTGTCAGCAGCAGTAGGTGGGCCCAACTGGCTTGACTGTAACCTCAAATATCATTGGCTGACTCACTGTTCTGGAACTCAGTTCTGATTGGCTGCCTGCAACTGTGACGAACCCTTAGCGAAGTTACCTTTTCTTCATGAGAGACATGACTTCATCCACGGACACTCTTCATGTGAGTCATTTATTTTTGTATTTCAACTGATACCCTTGCAACATTCTACATCATCTAATTATTAGTTCATCACTATTAATTATAGTTTAAGCACAGATTATCTGATTAAAATACAGTTGAGAGTGAGGTGTAGGACACCTTGGACATGGGACAGAAAGCATAATAATGAAACGCATTCAACACATCTTATTTACAAGATAGCAATATGACTATTTCATCCCCTTGAAGCAACATTGGAATCAGTGGCTTAAAGTCACAACAGTAAAGTCACAACCCTCTGCTACTAAGCCAGTGATTTATTATCTGGGGACCGACTTGCTACATGAATGATTATCAATATGATAACAGCTGGATGGATCGCTATTTATTAACATCCCAAGAATGCAAAGGCTAGCTATTATACTGGTAGAACACTTCCTGTCTATTAACAACTGGTAAAGATACCCTGTATTTACAACCCCAATTGCAAAAAAGTTGGGACACTGTGTAAAATGTAAATAAAACAGAATGCTTTGCAAATGATGATTTCCAAATCTCATAAACCCATATATTATTCACAATAGAACATAGAAAACATATCAAATGTTTAAACTGAGTAAATGTACCATTTAAAAAAAAAGAAGGTAATTTTGAATTTGATGGCCACAACATGTCTCAAAAAAGTTGGGACGGGGGCAACAAAAGGCTGGAAAAGTAAGTATTACTAAAAAGAAACAGCTGGAGGAACATTTTGCAACTAATTAGGTTAATTGGCAACAGGTCAGTAACATGATTGGGTATAAAAAGAGTATCTTAGAGAGGCAGAGCCTCTCAGAAGTAAAGATGGGATGGAATCTGGATGGAAGCTTATGTTGCTCTAAGACCTGTATATACCTTTCAGCATTGATGGTGCCTTTCCAGATGTGCCAGCTGCCCATTCCATAGGCACTAATGCACCCCCATACCATCAGAGATGCAGGCTTTTGAACTGAGCACTGATAAATCCATGGTTTCCAAAAAGAATTTCAAATTTAGATTCGTCTGACCACAGAACAGTTTTCCACTTTGCTTCAGTCCATTTTAAATGAGCTTTGGCCCAGAGAATACGGCGGCATTTCTGGATCATGTTCACATAAGGCTTCTTTTTTGCATGATAACCAGCGTTTGTGGATGGCACGGCGCACTGTGTTCACAGACAGTGAGTTCTGGAGGTGTTTCCGAGCCCATGCAGTGATTTCCATTACAGAATCATGCCCGTTTTTAATGCAGTGCCACCCGAGGGCCCAAAAATCAGGGGCATGCAATATTGATTTTCGTCCTTGTTCCTTGCGCACAGAAACATTTGATGATATTATGTAATGTAGATGATGAGATATTCAAAGTCTTCACAATTTTACGTTGAACATTATTCTGAAATTATTCCACAAATTGTAGACGCAGTTTTTCGCAGATTGGTGAACCTCTGCCCATCTTTACTTCAGAAAGACTCTTAAGAGTATCTGTAAGATACTCTTTTATACCCAATCATGTTACTGACCTGTTGTCAATTAACCTCCAGTTGTTTCTTTTTAGAAACACTTACTTTTGCAGCCTTTTGTTGCGCCGTCCCAACTTTTTTGAGACGTGTTCCGGCCATCAAATTCTAAATTACCTAATTTTTTTCTTAAAATGGTAATTTCATCAGTTTAAACATTTGATATGTTTTCTATGTTCTATTGTGAATAATATATGGGTTTATGAGATTTGCAAATGATTGCATTGTTTTTATTTACATTTTACAAGTGTCCCAACTTTTTTGGAATTGGGGTTGTACATATATTACAAAATGTAGTATGTTGCAAGGGTATCAATCGAAAACTATCAACAAATTTAAAAAAAAAAAAAATGTAAAAAAAATGACTCGCATGAAGAGTGTCCATTGAGTGTCCGTGCAAGAGAGCGCCAATAACGCGCCACCATAAGCATGCTCCTAGACCCCCCAGACGGTCGGAGGTCCATCCACCCCAGTATCGCAAAGTCCTGTGGGAAGAGGCATACCTATGGGCAGGCAAGGCAGGCAATTGCCTGGGGCCTCACATACTGAGAGGGCCCCCGAGGGCTGATCATTTAAATAATCAGACATTTTCATCTTAAAAGAATGCGCAGCAACATCTCAGCAACCCCCTTAAAGGGGGTACTGTGTCTCTTGCTCCTGCGAATCAATACTTTACATTAGTTAATATTTTAGTTAATACAGGGGCGTAACCTGGCCTGGGAATTTGGGGCTGTAGCCCTGAAGATTTTTCCTTTAGCCCTGAATAATTCTCCACTTGAAGCGGTTCATCACTACGTAACTGAGCGTCAGTAAATGAAGACATTTTGTATCTTCACTGAACGGAGTGTTGTATTTTATCTTCAGTGAACAAGGGCAAGACCAATCAGACAGGGTTTTACATGAAAATACTCGTGTCTTATTGGCTGACAGGTCTCAATTCTGCCTGACACTAGCTCACACGGTCAGTGTGAGGGGAAAAATAGATATACACCGATTTTTTAATTATTATATATATATATATATATATATATATATATATATATATATATATATATATATATATATATATATATTTTTTTTTTTTTTAACCAGTAAAGGGGTTGAAACTGAAACAATAACATCCTCTTTAGCTGGACAGGAAAACAAGGTGCATAAATGTCTATATGAGTTCCAAGTTACGTGAACATTTTATGAGCCGAGCATAAGGACAGCTAACGTACTTTGCATGGCACTGTAGCGGCTAAACAGTGATACAGTGATAGCTTAGTTGTGCCTCCAAACTAGCCTAGTCTTGTGTTAGATAGCCAAACAGTTTTATATTTTATTGGCCTGGTAGTCCTACAAACAATGATAACACCCGAGGCAAGTTTTATAATAAATCCAACTTCCTGTCCAATTTTCACATTTTTTAAGCAATTAGCCCTCACATGCAAGAAAACAACGCATGGAAACAGTCTATTTAGAAGCACATCTTTAAAGGTGTTTTGATGGAGAAGAATCTGGGCTCAGCCCCGCATGATTAACAGTCTATCTCACGCCCCTGGTTAATATGTTAGTTAATATTAGTTAACAAGATGGACATTTTGTTTCCTCACTGAGGTTTGATTTCCTGTTTATAAAACACAGCATGAAGCTGTAAAAAATAAACACTTTATGTTCTGTTAGATGTGTTTTGACTACTTTTAAATGTACATTGTATAATTATCTGTAGGAGCCTTTGAAATATTTTGTTAAAATGTTTATATTTCACAGGGGGAAGGGACACAGTTTTGAGACCATGTCCAGCAACTGTAGGTAGCCCCTTTCTTTATTTGTTTTTCAACGTTCTTACAATTGTTTTCAATAAAGAAATGAAGACTTCGAAACGAGTCTACTGCGATTCCTCCATGAACATAAAGGGTCACAACAATATCTCTGGGTAACATGAAGACATAATAACAACATTAATCTTTCAGAAGGGCCCCACACATTTATTTTGCCTGGAGCCCCCACATAATCTAGGTTCGCCTCTGCCTGTGGGAGACACTGTAGATGACACAACTGGATTCAGGGATCTACTGCTCATGAATTTCCTCTGACTCTCACTGGCTGTTGTTTATCGCCGATATAACATTTCTATATACATGATATGTATCACAATATATCGGTTTACTCCCAGCAAAACTGTTTGATGGTACATTTTTAATTTTTAGATTTAGATTATAGATTTATATACCATTAAAAAAGAATGATCCCTTGGCTATTAATTCTTTACTCAAATGTTTGGTTGAGGTAAAAATATGGCTAGCATCAAACTTTTTGTCCTTAAATGAGGATAAAATGGAGGTGATCATTTTTGGGCCTACTGATAATCCTGTGGTTCATGACATTAATCGGGGAAGTCTGGCTCCCTTCAGTTCTCTGCGAGTGCAGAACCTGGGTATTCTTCTAGACAGCCGTCTAAAACTTGACAAGCACATATCATCTGTTATCGGATCTAGTTTTCTTCAACTTCGTCTTCTATCAAAAATTAAGCACTCTCTAACCAAGAAATCATTAGAGATGGCTGTCCACGCATTCATCACCTCTCACCTGGACTACTGCAACTCCCTATACTATGCGATGTCAAAGTCACAGTTTGCCCGCCTACAATTAGTCCAAAATGCTCGCGGCCAGATTTTTAGCGAAAAGGCGAAAAAGTGACCACATCGCTCCCATCCTTGAGAGCGCTCCACTGGTTGCCGGTCAAATTCAGAATCGATTTTAAAATTCTCTTATTCATTTACAAATCTCTGAATAATCAAGCTCCCAAGTATCTTACTGATATACTCAGGCCCTGCACTCCCTCTAGAAGTTTAAGATCTTGTGGTCAAAACCTTCTCACTGTCCCTCTCATAATCTGGCCAGGCCCAGATTATGGAATTATTTACCTTTAGAAATTAGAGTGGCACCCTTTCTACCAATTTTTAAATCATTTCTTAAAATATATCTCTTTTCTTTGGTTTGAACTGATTGATTGATTGATTGATTGATTTCCTTGTATTCTAGCATTGTTTTATTGTGTCTACTGTACAGCACTTTGGTCAGTCTCGGGCTGTTTTTAAATGTGCTTTATAAATAAAATGAAATTAAACGTAATGTCTACAAAAATAAATAACACTAAAAACAGAAAAAATAACAGAAAAAAAAAAAAACAGTTTCAAAAAATTGATTTCAAGGATTCAACACAGTACAAAACATCAAATAATCTGGTTCCAAACAGTTTATAGCCTAATTGTATTCATGTTTTTAAAAAATGCTATAAAAGATATCGTGATATCTTAGAAAATTGTATTGACAATCATTACATCGATATTGTCGTCATATCGGCCTAGATATAGCACACAGATTTACTTACCTTGCCATATAGACAGATAGATAGATAGATGGATAGATAGATACTTTATAGGTCCACATTGTGCCAATTTAACTAAAGTCGTGACATTAGTGTTTAAGAGGTTGACAGAAGCCAGCTAACTGAGCTAGCTAATGCGCGATAAACACGCGGACGTTGTTAGCTTAACTAGCTCCGTTAATAAATGTGCAAACGTTCATGTTTGTGTATTTACATTTCTTAAACTATTAACTCACCCCATTTTCATTTTAGAGCCAGACTGTAACCCTCCTGCCATCGGGGGTCTGGAAGCTAACAAATTCAAATGCAACTGTCTCTCCATTTCTGTGATTAACACCTTTCCTTTCCGCTTGTCGTTACACCATATACTTTATTTTTTTAAATTTGTATAAACTGTATGTCACTAGTTTAAAGCTAGTTAACAGCTAGTTTACAACGGTAGCTACAGAAATCTAACCAAACCCCTCACAAGCAAAAGCCACCACCCACCAGCGGGCTTTCTCAGCGCAGCATTGTGGGAAATAGAGGCGACCAGCGGCCGCTATACTGCACAATCCATATGCGCTGTGGCTGTATGAAAACTACATTTCCCATAAAACACAACGATTAAAGACTGCAAAGACGTAGAGCCTCCCGCAAGAAGATGAGGTAATGCTCGAGTGACATGCTGAGCTTCTGTTTTTAGACAAGACAGTGGAGACTTTTTTTTTAATACTCTGCAGGATGCTAGCTTTACAACTCGTTCAAACTGGTCAAGCCGAATTAAAAAAAAAAAAAAAAAAAGAGTTTGCTTAATTATAATTTTCATTTTAGCACATAAGCTTCACTCTTGATGTTGACACAATAGAGTCACACTCTAGTCCTGAAAGACTACAGCACAGAGATGTGTCGTTCGACAACGAGTCGGCTCTCTGAACCGGCTCTTTTATGTGAAATTTGGAGGCCGATTCGCATCACTGATGAGTCGGTTTAAATAAAACTAAATTAAAATAAATAAATAAAACAAATAAATGAACAAGACAAATACAGGGGTGAGTCGAATGAAAACGTTACTTTTTATTTTGCACTGATTATTATAAATAGGTGTCACAAAAGTGTACCAGGTATAAGGTAGCAGTAGATGGCGCTATTGAGAACAATGTACCAGTAGTATTTTTTTTTTTTTTAAACTTCTGCAAATTTAATGTAGTGTTTCTCTAATTTGAATAATTTGACTCACCTTCACAGATCCTGTGATGCTTGCTCCGATTCCTCAGAGTGCAAACCGATTCATATCGGAATGCTTGATGTTTCTCTGTATAATTATCGAGCAGCTGTTTTTACATATATTAGTTATTATAAATGCAATGCCGAATACAATGTATTACATAATAATATAATTAAATCATGCAATTCATTAAACCATATAAGCGATGGATAGGCAAAAATCTATCAAAAAATTGATAGGACCTTGATTTTGTGTTCAGTAAACCATTTTTGTGTTGATTTTGATGTATGTTTTGTATCATTGTCCTGCTGGAAGATCCAACCACAGCCCATGTTAAGCTTTCTGGCAGAGGCAGTCAGGTTTTCATTTAATATCTGTTGATATTTGATAGAGTCCATGATGCCATGTATCCTAACAAAATGTCCAGGTGCTCTGACAGAAAAACAGCCCTAAAACTTTATAGAGCCACCACCATATTTAACTGCCGGCATGAGGTATGTTTCCATATGGCTACCTCTCTGTGTGTGCCAAAACCACCTCTGATGTTTATTGCCAAAAAGCTCTATTTAGGTTTCATCTGACCATAGAACCCGATCCCATTTGAAGTTCCAGTAGTGTCTGGCAAACTGAAGACGCTTGAGTTTGTTTTTGGATGAGAGTAGAGGGTTTTTCTTGAAACCCTTCCAAACAACTTGTGGTGGTATAGGTGACTTCGGATTGTAGTTTTGGAGACTTTCTGACCCCAAGACGCAACTAACTTCTGCAATTCTCCAGCTGTGATCCTTGGAGATTTTTTGGCCACTCGAACCATCCTCTTCACAGTGCGTTGAGACAATATAGACACACATCCATTTCCAGGTTGATTCATAACATTTCCAGTTGACTGGAACTTCTTAATTATTGCCCTGATGGTAGAAATGGACATTTTCAGTGCTTGTGCTATTTTCTTATAGCCACTTCCCATTTTGTGACGCTCAACATCCTTTTGCCGAACATCACAGCTATATTCCTTGGTCTTACCCATTGGGAATTTGGCCTATGTGTTACCTCATATTTATACCCCTGTGAAACAGGAAGTCATGGTTGAACAATTTCCCGTTCCTAGTCACCCAGGTGTACTAACAAAATGTAAAATATTAATGGGAATATACTTCAAATATATTTTTCTCAAATTAATTCACAGGGGTGCCAATAATTGTTGCACACATATTTAACAAAGATTTTTTTGGATAAACCTGTGTTGTGTTTGCAATTGTTTGATATCCATGAGAGTAGAGTATTTTTGAGAATTTGTTTTGAACAAAAGATCAAAAGGTTAAACAATAAAGACAAATTGTCACAGCATTCTTTGCTCATATTGACCAAGGGTGCCAAAATTAGTGGAGGACACTGTACATGCTTACAGTGTGTATAGATAGATAGATAGATAGATAGATAGAACAGTGCTACAATAGAGCTTGCATAATAACTATATGGGATTAATATTAATTTGGGATTTAATAGTATAAACTAGCTGCCCAATTATTAAATAATATGTAAGTGCACTTGCATGTAAAATGCCAGCTCATTGTACATTAAAATATACAAATGACAATGACAAGTATTAGTAAATGTGATAAATAATTCTGTAATTTTCTCTTCCAAACATTTCTTCAGACAAATCTTAAATTTGAATCCTCCTCTGCTCCTCCACCATATACAATTTTAAAAGTCAGAAACAAACAAAAAAAAATCTGACAGACATGTCTGAGGCCAGAAAATGTTCTCTCCAAGTTTCTTTAATAGATGTTTATCACTCTGATTACCTCAGTGTATTTTCAGAGCAAGATTACTGTGTATTTGCTGAAATAAAATCAAATAAATAAGGTCAATGAAGCACCTTAATGTGGATGATGAATGTAAATATGTGGGAAACTCAGAATGTAAAAGGCGCTAATCATAAAAAAACAAACCAAAGAAAAAAACAATATTCACAGTTCAGCAAAAGAACTCTAAAACAAACTCTGCTACTGCAGAACCATTTTCCCTTTTAACATATATGATTGAACAGAAAGGATCCTCCTTGAGCACCCTCAGCATCAACACTGCTATTAAATTTCCAGTGGGTCAAATCAAATCAAAGCTCAGTAACAAAAGGAATTTAAAAAAAAAAAACACGCAATCAGATCATTGAAGCTACAGTAAAAAGCATAATTTATCATAAAACCAGAATGCAAATAGCTGGTTGTCTGATTGTTCAGAGGTGGAAAACATGCTTCAGCGTCATCGGCAGTGTCCCGTCCACACGCACCCACACCCACACACTGCACCACAGTGCTCACTAGAGGGTCAATGCAGAACAACCGCACAGTAAACCATCTAACAAACTAAAAACAAACATACAATCATTGTGTGATTTCAAAAATGAAATTAAAAACTGGCATCTAAAAAAAAAAGGAGGGTACAGAGCGACAGTAAAAACAGTGCATGGAGAAATGTGTGCATGTCTCCCCTAAGTGCATCGAAGGGTGAGGCTTCAGCAAGCAGGGACTATGCGTTACTTCTTCCAAATGGTGTAGAATATCCACCTGAGGCAACATTATTAAGGAACATTTCTAATAAATGTGAAGGAAACATGTAGCTGTATCTACCTAATCACATACTACAGGGTTGTGTGGATGTGGCCAGCTCTGTTGGACATGATTTATTGTGATTTCCAGGTGTCAATTATTATTTTAAAAAACAAACCCTTTAATTTTACAGTGTACAGAACAATCCTATATTCATTCAAATTTCCCTAGTCAAGTGATTTTCTAAATGCTAAATATACACAGAATTTGATTTAAAATGTCCCAAAAACATTTACAGTTTAACTATTTCACATCTGATGTGCTGTCACACCCCACACAGTCACTCACTCAACTGCACCATGTTAAATACCAGACATGTGTGTTTCGCCAAAGGATACAGCTCTAGGTAGGAGGGAACACACACCACTTCTTTGGAGAAATCCACATTGCACGAAAGTCTTCTCAGCAATCCCTCGTACTCACTAATTGCCTCTGTGAGATTCACACAGTTACCCTGTCGGAAGAGCATCATCTCAAATAAACAAGGTATGAAAAAACATTGATTTAACGATTCTCTTTACATAGATTATGTAACAGTGCACAAAATGCCAAGCATCAAGCAATTATGGGGAAAAAAGTAGACTGTAGAAATAAATTTTTTTTTAAATGGATCAACAAAGATCACATCTTGGCATCCTGAATCGTTATCAGATTGAATCCTGAGATGCCAAGAGATTCCCAAGAGAGCCACGTGCTCACCTGGGAGAAGTACTTGCCACTAGGTCGTAGAACTTTGATTGATAGATCAAGAATGAGCCTCAGGAATTCCCACATTGACTCTGCAAAAAAAGCAGATTTGCAGAAGTTAACCAGCTGTACAATTTTAGTTTTAATACAGTTTAGACGGCTCTGAAAATCTTTCAGCATTTAGTCTGAACTAGGTTTACATAAAGCCATAAATATGAACACAAACCCTCCTCAGGTGCTGTAGAAATGGGGATTGCGGTTAGATCATTGATGACATAATCAAATGTCCTTCCCTCTTCTACAAACTTTTTAAGTATTGGAACACAGTCCTCTACCAAAACCTGTGAATGATGTAGAGAGAGATAAAAGACGAAAGGAAGGAGGCAGTTACATGTATAGCCTTTGGTAACAGACATAAATTAGAAACTTCAGATGATGATGGATGGATGGAAGGAAGGAAGGAAGGAATTTTATGGGGTGTAATTGTAATGTAATTTTGATATACACAGACAGAAAAAAACTTAACAGCCATTTCCGTTCCATTCAGCAACTGAAGAATGAAGCTGAATGTTTAGTTCATTCTCCTTAAACAGAAACATCATACATTCCTAAAACATTAATAACACATTCTGTTGAACTCTTTATTCTACAAACAGATCTTGTGGCCTTACTTCATAACAGTCCCCTTTTAAGTTATCCAGAACATTCCCACAAGTCTTCCTCATGTGCTTCCGACATGCGTCAATCACCATCTGGTCTATGTGCAGGTGTAATTAAGGAAATAAAACGTTGCACCTCTTATCTGCACTTCATTACAGCGCCATGACGTGTGAATTATGGAATGAAAACGTAAAATAATGTTAATGGATTTTAGTGTTAATAACATTAACCTTGTACAGTACACTATATGGCCAGAAGTATGCAGACACCTGATCATCAGACTCATATATGCTTTTTCAACATCCCATTCCAGATTTAGTCCCCCTTTGCTGTTATAATAACCTCCACTCTTCTGGGAAGGCTTTCCACTAGATTTACAAGCATGTCTGTGGGGATTTGCCCATTCAGCCACAAGAGCATTAGAGAGGTCAGGCACTGATGTCGGGCAAGGATGTCTGGGGTCTGTCAACCTTGACAAACCAGGTCTTGGAGCTCGTTTTGTGTAAGGTTTTTTTTTTTATTTCCCCAAATTAGCTGTTTTTATACTCTAATAAATAATTTTCATGTAGATCTTAGGAAAAGCAGTGAGGAGCTCTGCCTATTTGGGAACATCAAGAAAAGCTTCCTGGGTGAAGTGTCCTCAAAAAGCTTCCATCAGGAATACTGCTAAAATTTTAAAATATAAAAGAGCTTTGATTTGTTTAACACTGTTCCTGGTCACATAATTCAATTTGATAGTATTAATGTCTTTATTATTATTCTAAATATATATCAGAAAAAGTTAAGGAAACCATTCTAGGAACAGGTGTGTCCATACTTTTGACTTGATTTTCAAATTTCACACAGGATGAAGAGGAGGAGGACTAAGCCCCTTTTTCCGATATGGATCTATTATACAAAAGTTCTATTATAGCAGCAGTACTAACCTTATATAAAATATAAACGTCTGGTACACTAAAGTGGCTACATAAACAATTTTTTTTCTCCAATGAGAGATTCTACATGAGAGTGATTAATTGTCTAGAGAATAAAGCATGCTTAAAATAAAAAGAAATCTAAAGGATATTTCCACCATGGTGATCATCTTTGGTTTGAACTTGACTGCTTCACAAAGGATGCCTCCATCTCCTCCACCCAGGATCAGAATCTCCTTCCCAGCATAGTGCTCCCTGCCACTGCCCATGATGGCCTGTGTGTAGGCCAAATCGCTTTCTGCTAAATCTACAAAGAATTTATACAGGAACATGTCCACGCGTTTATACATGTCTGGTCAAAAAGTCATTATAAAAGCTGTGAAAACAGTGTGGCACGTGCAACCTACTAACGTCTCCGTTGAGGATGAGGATATTGCCGAACTGGTGCGAGTGCAGGATTTTGATGTTCTGGTAAGCTGAGTCTTTATCAAACACAACTTCATCGATATCATACTCTATGAGCCTGCCATCAGCTGTCGGCCAGTACCTGTCCACCTCTCCCCCTCGCTGCAGTGCAGGGAGCCTGACATTAAACACACACATACACACACACAATTTATTTATAACAACTCAAAGTAGTAATACAGAACATAAGTAGTAGAAATGCAGAGGACAGAAAAATACATCATCCTACTGTTGGACTGTATCAAGATGGCTGATGACTGATATCATGATAGCTGCCCATGATAGTAGACACTGAGCAGTATTTTGATACTGGTTTTGCTCTCATTCTAAGCACCCCCACTAGGCCTGTCACGATAATCATGTTATCGACTTATAGTACAATATATGGACATGACCTTGATCATTTACGCTCATTGTGTTCACATGTGTGTTTGTTTACATAAGAATGGATGTCACCAACATTTTAGCCATTTGCGCTGCTTTTGTCCTCTTGTCTGCTTCAGGGCTGTCAAATTAAAATTCAAACTTTGAATATTCGTCAAATTTAAGCTAAAAATGCACATTCAAATGTAAAAACCAATGCATTCGAAGTTAAGATGTGCTAGATAGCTTGGTAGAATGGTAAGTCATGTTGTGAATACGCTCTTTCCATAACAACGCACTAAAACACAGACAGTGAAGAACTAAAGCATAAATACTGTATTACAGTAGTGTACTCATTAAGTAAGGTAAGGTTATTATTTCAGGAGATCAGGTTTTCACAACAAGGGCAGTTTCCACATGTTTTTGTTGAGACATGTTCTAGTTGTTCTAGTTAATATATAAAATGTGTGAATATTTGGTTTAATTTTTGCATTTTCTCATCAACTAAAATGTTGTTGACTAATATTCAATGCCATTTTAGTCAGAGTAAAACTGACTAAAATTAAAAGGATATTTTCGTCAGAAAACAAAAAAAAATTTTTTTGACATCCCAATTCCAACATCTGAAAAGTTCATTTCTCTTTGAAAGTGTGTACTTGCATTATTATGCCATTATATTATCATTATATCAGTTGCATAAAATCATCTTAATAATATTGTTTAGCACAATTATTTCTGGGACAATATATCGTCCAACAAAAGTACTTATTGTGACAGGCCTAACCCCTACCAGCTGTAAGCCCCTGATAACTGTGGACATGTCCTAAGCTGACATATATGAAGACCAATAGTCTACACTAGCTGAGTAGCCGAGCTCGGAGATGTTATTCAGGAGTGAATGGTACTTGATAACCTTTGTATACAAGGCTTCCTCTAGGCTATAGTCAAATGTGCAGCCTAGCTCCGTCTGAAGTCTTCATTTACAACAACATCATCTGGTGTATTAGCACAGAGATTTGAAAAAGTTAATGAATCATTGTTACAAAGGTTTAACATAGCAGGTTTGACGCAAGAACACTTGTACATTTTCACAGGAAAAGGTAAATGGATTGATATTTCTTTTGTTATGAATCTACTATTCTGTTGTGACATGCTATGTAATGCCCTTTGAAAGCATAACAGCCATCCAGAATGTGGGGTAGAGATTCAGTAACCTGTTCAGGGGTGTGGTGCATGTTCCATTTGGAGATAATGGCTCTCACTGTGGTTCTTCCTTTCTGGAATTTCTTTTGATTTTGGCATACTGTGTTACTGGGTATGACCTTTTAACCAACGTCATGCTGTTGAAAAAGTTCTGTTTAAATGTTGATTTGATTGAACAGGGTTTGCAGTAATCAGACCTGGTTGTGTCTAGTCCAGCTGAACCCCATTATGAATGCAGTTTCATAGATTTTGGGAATTAGTAACTACGGGGGAAAATTCATTTTCACACAGGCCCAGTTGGTATTAGATAATTTTTTACTTCAATCAATAACATTATCATTTAAACTGTATTTTGTGTTTACTCAGGTTGCCTTTGTTTTAATTTCTGAAATAATTTAGTACAAGATATACACAAAAACAGAAGAAATTAGGATGGGGCAAATAGCTTTTCACAGCACCCTAGATCATTCAGTTCCAGCCAGCCTGACAAGTCCACAAAGCCAGCAGAATAAGCATCAAGTTTCCCACTGGGCTTCTTCTTAACACCAAGCAAGTGAGGCTCTAACTCCCCTGCTAATGCGTCTTTTTAAATCTACAAACAGAGAGGAGCGAGCCAGTTCTCTAACATCTCTGTCATCGTTATTCTAAATGTTCAGAAGGTGGGATGTCCGTGTGTGTGCTGGTGTAGATCTATATTATATTCTGTACTCCAAGCCCACCTTCCCACTGGAGGTGGGAATTAATGTATCAGGTGCAGTGTGTGCTCAATCCAAACCATTTTTGCACGAAATGTATTATTTATTTACTTTAGTGCATTGTGTTGAATATGGACATTGGAAAATAGATAGATTGTACTTCAGGCAAAGCAATTTGTCTAATAGCTTCCAGCGTCTATATAAGGGGTAGAGGGCAGCTGTCAATCAGATCCAGCCTGGATGTTAACTCAGCAAAGATGTCTTTCACTTGCGCCTTCCATTCACCAGCACTGTTGATTTTATGACCAAGGTGTGTATATGATTCATAGAGAGAGTACACATGTACTGGTTGTGATGCTATTGTAAACCATCGATTTCCCCCTGCTCCTTCTCTTATACAGGGTGGCACATTTGGTGTATTTCACTTCCAGACCTGACTGTTTTAAAAATAAATCTGTCCTGGCGAGCATCTTTTTAATAACACTCTGCTCTCTGGAGGCTGCTCCACACACACACACACACACACACACACACACACAGTGTGCTGTAAATGTGATGTACATTTAGAAATAGGAATTGGAAAAAAAGAAATAGAAAAAAGCCTCACCTCTTCACCCTCTGGATAGTTCCATGTAGCAGAGTCTTCATTTTCTTCTCCAGTGCATTCAGTAGCTATAGAAAAATATCAGTTTAGCTAGAGTTAATTACAACTGACCGTGTGATGACAGGGTTATGCATATCAAGCTAAACTTCATAAAATACTTTTAAATAACCTAAAGGAGCATTTGGCAAGATTAGAACATTTGAATCACGTTCAACTGCTCGAAAGCCAAGTTATAAGACTCTAAACACAAGAAATTCAGCTAGTACAGCCGTGGCCAAAAGTTTTGAGAATGACACAAATATTAATTTTCACAAAGTCTACTGCCTCAGTTTTTATGATGGCAATTTGCATATACTCCAGACTGTTATGAAGAGTGATCAGATGAATTGCAATTAATTTCAAAGTCCATCTTTGCCATGAAAATGAAATTAATCCCAAAAAAACATGTCCACTGCATTTCAGCCCTTCCACAAAAGGACCAGCTGACATCATGTCAGTGATTCTCTGGTTAACACAGGTGAGAGTGTTAACGAGGACAAGGCTGGAGATCACTCTGTTATGCTGATTGAGTTAGAATAACAGACTGGAAGCTTTAAAAGGAGGGTGGTGCTTGAAATTATTGTTCTTCCTCTGTTAACTATGGTTACCTGCAAGGAAACACGTGCAGCCATCATTGCTTTGCACAAAAAGGGATTCACAGGCAAGGATATTGCTGCTAGTAAGATTGCACCTAAATCAACCATTTATTGGATCAAGACCTTCAAGGAGAGAGGTTGAACTGTTGTGAAGAAGGCTTCAGGGCACCCAAGAAAGTCCAGCAAGCGCCAGGACCGTCTCCTAAAGCTGATTCAGCTGCGGGATCGGGGCACCACCAGTGCAGAGCTTGCTCAGGAATGGCAGCAGGCAGGAGGTGTGAGTGCGTCTGCACGCACAGTAAGGCGAAGACTTTTGGAGGATGGCCTGGTGTCAAGAAGGGCAGCAAAGAAGCCACTTCTCTCCAGGAACAACATCAGGGACAGACTGCTATTCTGCAAAAAGTACAGGGATTGGACTGCTGAGGACTGGGGTAATGTCATTTTCTCAGATGAATCCCCTTTCCGATTGTTTGGGGCATCTGGAAAAAAGCTTGTCTGGAGAAGAAAAGGTGAGCGCTACCATCAGTCCTGTCATACCAACAGTAAAGCATCCTGAGACCACTCATGTGTGGGGTTGCTTCTCAGCCAAGGGAGTGGGCTCACTCACAATTTTGCCTAAGAACACAGCCATGAATAAAAAATGGTACAAAAAAATCCTCAGAGAGCAACTTCTCCCAACCATCCAAGAACAGTTTGGTGACGAACAATGTCTTTTCCAGCATGATGGGGCACCTTGCCACAAGGCAAAAGTGATAACGAAGTGGCTCAGGGAACAAAACATCGACATTTTGGGTCCATGGCCAGGAAACTCCCCAGATCTTAATCCCATTGAGAATTTGTGGTCAATCCTCAAGAGGCGGGTGGACAAACAAAAACCCACAAACTCTGACAAACTCCAAGCATTGATTGTGCAAGAATGGGCTGCCATCAGTCAGGATGTGGCCCAGAAGTTGATTGACAGCATGCCAGGGCGAATTGCAGAGGTCTTGAAAAAGAAGGGTCAACACTGCAAATACTGACTCTTTGCATAAATTTCATGTAATTGTCGATAAAAGCCACTGACACTTATGAAATGCTTGTGATTATACTTCAGTAACAGTTAGTATCATCTGACAAAAAGATCTAAAAACACTGAAGCAGTAGACTTTGTGAAAATTAATATTTGTGTCATTCTCAAAACGTTTGGCCACGGCTGTACTAATTTATGAGGATGGTCACAAGTGTCTTCTTTGTAACAGGGTCCCATGAGCCTTAAAGCTTCCGTATTAGTGTGTTAGTATTAACATGTCATTAAAACTGATATTTTGCAAGTTTGGCTCAGACAAATCTACCATTCACTGTGAAATTTAGTATCACAGCAACTTAAGCATTACACCCTGGAGACAGCAGCGTCTGTTATGGAAACATGAGCCGTGATTACTCACATTGTCCACTTGTGCTAAATCATCTCCTTCACAACAGTGCAGGTCGAACGTCACCAGACCATGAGAGTGCAGTCTCAGGACAGCAAACCTGTTCAAGGACAAAATGACAAATTAAACATTGTGGGCACCTCAGCAATTATATCCATGTAGATTATATATCTATAAAGTCTGAGTAAGCAAAACAACGTCAGGAAATAAAGAGATTCGGATTCTGTAGCAAGATTTCATTAACTGTTGAAACATTCGCAGCATTTTTTTTAACTAAAAAGAACACATATCATAACTGTTCGAGATATCAGTGAGCTTCCAGACCAAACATTTGTTGGAGCAGTCACATTTATTATGCGTCCCTAAGATGGATGTCTGAAGATGGTACACAAGGCTTAATTAGATGTTTACCTTCCTCACACTTTGTCACTGCACCACAGGGAACATGACATGGATTATGCATGTGATCTATTTTTAAACCTTTAGACTTAATGTGTTACTGTTAAACTAAACAATTTGAGCTTTCTGATCATGTGATGTATGTTGTAAATCCCAGGCTCGACCTACACTATGTCTGCAGAATCCACTTTTTTCCCACTTTGCAACTGACTGAGCCATATCAAAATCAGAAATTTAAATACCACAATGTGTTTCAGCCAATCTACCATCCAGTACATCCAATCAAAGCACTGATTGCTAACTTGTGGCAGCTATAAGTGGTTTTCATTTCTAAACACACATCTAATGCAAGCCTTGAAGTACAATCACAAAGTACAAGTACTTAAATGTTGTCCCAAATAAAATGTGGTCTGTCACAGGCCAGCTTCATACCAGCTAAGGTCAACACAAAGGCCCATCAGCTGTGTTTACTACGGGTCACACACAAAACCGGAAGTGTGTGCCAAAGCCCTTAAGCCAAATACACAAAGGCACTAAAGTGGCCCTGTGCCCATCTAAACATGGCCCATTGTTGCCCAGAGGATGCACTTAACTGGCCAATCATTGGTTATCCCAAAGAGGGTCTGCACATAAAAGCACACCTGGTGTTTTCAGAGAGGGGGCATGGTGGCCAGGGGGTATTTGTACTTTCAGACAAGGCTGCACTCTGGTCTAACATTTTTTCTGTAACAGCTTAGTTGTTACAGAAAAAATGCAAACCCTCTATGGAATGGAACGGCTGAAGGCATTTCATCTTCATGACCCATAACTCATCATTAGGAAATGAACTGGGAGTTTTAACCACTCATCAATGAATTTACTTGGATAAGGGAGATAAGTATAGAGTTCACGTACATAAATAATCAATCAGTTTGACCATTATGACCAATTTAACTGACATTTTTAAATCTACTGAAACCTAATAATGGGTTCTGATACACTGGGGAAAACTGGTCAAACTTTTTTTTTTTTTTTATTGCACTGCTTTGAGACTGTAAGTCAAAACTGAGACCATTATATGCTAAAGCCCAGTGACTGCCCTTTTATTCACCAGTCCTTGTATTCTACAAGCAGATACCCAGGTTGCCACTCATAGGTTGTTGCTTATAAACAGTCTGCTGAATAGATGCAAAAAGGAATTCAGACATCAGACATCCACTCCAATTCTTAAACTGGTGGAAATTTGGGCCATTTTTAAATTGGCGGTTTCAGCTCCTGATACAGCACTTGCAACTTGTCAGCAGTAAATTGATATCAGGTGCTTCATTGGTCTACTGATATTTGCTCCTGGCTGGTCTTCTGGACCATGGCACTGAACCAGAATGGAGCTATCTGTCTTGTATTCCTAATTTCACCCACTTCACTCCACTGCTGCATTCCCTCCACTGGTTTCCAATAGATTTAATAAACCTGATGCTTGCTTACAAAGCTACTACCCCTCCCCACAATGGCAATGGTGAAATCTTGCACCTGCTTGTACCTCGAGCCCTTACATCCACAAGTATAACTTGGCATAATAAAAAAATAAAAAAATAAAATAAAAATAAAAAAAAAACCTTCTAGATACAAGGAAGACAAGCATCAAGACTTGTTTCTGTACAGGTGCCCAAGCTGTGGAATAAACTTTCCCTAGCTCCCCAAATAGCTGGGTCTTGGTGCTGCCTGAGGACCCACCCTGTCAATTAGCACTTTAATAACCACCAATCATTCGCTTAACTGGCAGTGCCTTAGCAAGCTGGTTCCTTTAGATTTAAGCCGATATGAACAAGAATAAATATTTGTTTTCCAGGAAGATGACTGGGCACTTCTATAAGTCACACTGGATAAGCTGCATCTGCCAAATGCTGTACATATAAATGAACGTTACCACAGTGGGGGGGTGATGGTACTTACCTGCCATTCTTGCCAATAAATGTGGCCAAGTATCCATGCCCCTCTGTGTCATGGACAGTTTCTGTCATTTCCTGCTCTTGAAATATAGACTGCAGGCCACGAACAGTTGCAGAATGGTCAGCTGGAACAAGAGAAGGCAAGCAGATGGAGGATATGCTGACAAAGTAGTAATCAGCCTTACTACTGTATGACCTCTCCCGCGGTAAGGAGAATTAGTCCTTCTGTCTTACTGACCCTGGGAGCAAATCCATCCTCTGATCTTATACAGTACAAATTTCTCATTTGACACATTGCATACAAACATACTAACACTAAGATTTATTATTGTGACAGACAAATTAATCTTATTAAACTGTGAAACCAGAGCTGCATGATATGACGTGTCACAATGCCTTTACAAAGTGATTGGGGAGAGACGGGTTAAAACATAACAGCTTATTATTCTAGGTTATATCAATGGTTTGAAATGTCAAATTCTGGGGTACATTTTTGTGTAATCGTACACTAGAGGCTCATCACATAAGATGACGTTGGTTGACACTCAGCTGCTCCATGATTACAACCTTTGAAGTCCATTCTTGTGTTTGCATAAGGCAAATAAGGCTTGCTCTGGGATGAAATCACATGGGAATGAAATTTGTATACTCCGACTCTGTATTCTGACATTTTAAATAAGGTTTTTCCTGCTTTCACTGTTTCACAAGTTTCCTTTAAAAATTAGACTACATTTTCCCTATATTTCGATGGTTAGGTCTTGTGTACATCTATCTAAAAATATTATATAGCCACATTCGGTTGGAATGACAAACTTACCTAAATCCTATAGCAAACTTACCCCAAGAACATCAAAAGCCACCACTGCCCTGGAAACAACTGGCCCAACACACCACTAAACTTCTCCACATTGACTAGCAGGTGCTCCCTCCTCTCAGATGTGTGCTTCTTGGTCCCATTCCCAACATTAGCTATCTACATCACTGTATTAATGTATTATCCAATGTTGTGTCAGTGAATTGTTCTATGCATTCTCATATTTATTCTTTATTTATAATAATATATAATGTGATAACAGAAGTCATCAATCCAGTTTGGAAACGATTGAAGGAAAACTGCTTGTTTTATTGCTGCTTTGTTAAAAAATGTTTTAAATTAGGTAACAGTGGTCACCATGTTGGACTTTATAAGCAGTGTATTTGGTCTGAAAGTGACAGTTTAAAACCAGCCTAACAGCATAAACTCCACATCTATAATTGGGCTGCTTTTGTAACCTGCCAACTCTTTTGCCAGTAAAAGCAAAAAGTAAAACAATGGAATCATTTATACATGTTGCCATTTTACGTTTGTGTTTATGCAATACACAATATCTGAAGCATATTTCACAACAGGAAAAGTTATGTAGTTATAAAGTTATATTTAAGAAAAATACATCAGTTGCCTCAGTAGCCTTTCTCTACCTGTTTTTCAAGTAGCAAAAATTAGTTATTCCATTTATTAACCAATTTCTTTTGCCAAACTTCTCACTACCACTGCTTCACTTTGTCTACATTCTTGATCAAAATGTTAGTATTTTTAATAGTTGGCTTGACTCAATTTTGTATATACATATTTAGTTTTTTGGTGCCATGACCAAAGACTTTTTTTAATGAAATAAGTTATAATGTATTATTTTTAACTATATTAACTCTATTCTATTCTATCGTATTGCGGCTTCTAGAGCATATATTAACTACTTTCCCCTGAGAAGATTTGACAACACTGGTAACTTGCTCTTGTCTGAAGCTTCTGTATACATTACTGCTCTAAAAGCCCACATAGCTATCTAGGGAGACCATGAAGACGTTAAAGCACAGCAAGCTTAGTCAAGAATATCTTATCTTTTTTTTTTTTTTTTTTTTTTTTTTTAAACTTGAAACGAAAGCTTTTACATCTGTAGCCGATGGATGATGAATGATTAAGAAAATGTGTCATGTGTACGTGCCAGGCTCCTGGTAGCATAAAGAGACAGAGCTTAAAGCAGATTAACAGTGATGGACTGAATGACTGACTGGTTAAATCCAGGAGATTTTCCAGTATATTGACTTTATGAGCGTTATCTGATATGTCGCGTACAGGTGCTTAATATAGCAATAATGCCTAAAAATACACTGCTGCTAGCAGAGCGCTAGTTACTGTACACTCTGTGGTCGCGTCCACTTTACGAAAACGCTGTAGCTAACGACAAATGAGCAAAGAAAACTGGATTTGTAACTGTCTAAACGAGCTAGTGTTTTTTTGTTTTTGTTTTAGTGTTTCGCTAGGCGAGTGTGTGTGTCAATTCAGTAAACGCATGATGAGCAGAGAGCTAGCCTTAGCACGCATGCTACCTTCTTAAGGTCAAGCAACCTACGGTCAAAAATACCCCATGTTTAAGCATTTTTTATAAGATAGCTATTTAGCAGTATTGGGTGTTCATTTCGCCGTTAGTGCATGGAATACACTAACAAGCCGCCGCTGCTGTTAGCCATTAGTCAAACAATAAACCGGCACCGCGAGAGGAGAACAGAAGAGGCCCATGTTTGTGCTGCGGAGCCCCTAGCCTCCTCCTCATTCATTTCACCTCACCTGGTGCAGAGAGCTTGAAGTCGAGGGTGTAATGTCGCACTGCCATGATGGGACAAGGCCGTCTGCCATGCCTGGAGAAGACGGCCGGTGTGGAAAAGGGACGAGTGTGTAGCGATATTTAAACACGAGCAGGAGGCGAGAAGTGCAAGTGGTGCTCTCCGCAGTAGAACTAGGGACGTAGGCGGAGGGGCAGATCTCTCTCTCTCTCTCTCTCTCTCTCTTTGCACACTGCGGGACAGGGAGGTGGGAGTGGAGTGGTGTCATACACAACCCTGAACCTTTAACGCTGGGCAGCGAATAGTTGTCTCACAGCGCCAGGTTTTATAAATACAGTTCGATACTGTCTGTGTAGAGTTTTACTTGTTCTCGTTTCCTCCGGGTTCTCTGGTTTCCTCTCACCTCCCTAGAACATGCCAGTAGATGAATTGACTACACTTTATTGGCCCTAGGTGTGAATTCATTCATTCATTCATTCATTCATCTTGGTCAGGATTGGCAGTAGATCCAGAGCCTGGAATCCCGGGAACACTGGCATGAGAATTGGGAATACACAATGGATGCCAGTCCATCATATTGTACCATGTATAGACACATTTATACCTAGGCCCTGTTCACATGTGGCACTAACATGCATCCTGGTACAGATGTGAACAGGGCCAAATGCATCTTGAAGACGTTGTGATCGATCACTCAAACCACAATTTCTTTGGTGGTCTGGGATACATACAGGTGCATCTCAATAAATTAGAATGTCGTGAAAAAGTTCATTTATTTCAGTAATTCAACTCAAATTGTGAAAATCGTGTATTAAATAAATTCAGTGCACACAGACTGAAGTAGTTTAAATCTTTGGTTCTTTTAATTGTGATGATTTTGGTTTACATTTAACAAAAACCCACCAATTCACTATCTCAACAAATTAGAATATGGTGACATGCTAATCAGCTAATCAACTCAAAACACCTGCAAAGGTTTCCTGAGCCTTCAAAATGGTCTCTCAGTTTGGTTCACTAGGTAAGCCACAAACATTCATTGCCAAAGAAGCTGGCTGTTCACAGAGTGCTGTATCCAAGTATGTTAACAGAAAGTTGAGTGGAAGGAAAAAGTGTGGAAGAAAAAGATGCACAACCCACCGAGAGAACCGCAGCCTTATGAGGATTGTCAATCAAAATTGATTCAAGAATTTGAGTGAACTTCACAAGGAATGGACTGAGGCTGGGGTCAAGGCATCAAGAGCCACCACAAACAGATGTGTCAAGGAATTTGGCTACAGTTGTCGTATTCCTCTTGTTAAGCCACTCCTGAATCACAGACAACGTCAGAGGTGTCTTACCTGGGCTAAAGAGAAGAAGAACTGGACTGTTGCCCAGTGGTCCAAAGTCCTCTTTTCAGATGAGAGCAAGTTTTGTATTTCATTTGGAAACCAAGGTCCTAGAGTCTGGAGGAAGGGTGGAGAAGCTCATAGCCCAAGTTGCTTGAAGTCCAGTGTTAAGTTTCCACAGTCTGTGATGATTTGGGGTGAAATGTCATCTGCTGGTGTTGGTCCATTGTGTTTTTTGAAAACCAAAGTCACTGCATCCATTTACCAAGAAATTTTGGAGCACTTCATGCTTCCTTCTGCTGACCAGCTTTTTGAAGATGCTGATTTCATTTTCCAGCAGGATTTGGCACCTGCCCACATTGCCAAAAGCACCAAAAGTTGGTTAAATGACCATGGTGTTGGTGTGCTTGACTGGCCAGCAAACTCACCACACCTGAACCCCATAGAGAATCTCTGGGGTATTGTCAAGAGGAAAATGAGAAACAAGAGACCAAAAAAATGCAGATGAGCTGAAGGCCACTGTCAAAGAAACCTGGGCTTCCATACCACCTCAGCAGTGCTACAAACTGATCACACCCATGCCGCGCTGAATTGAGGCAGTAATTAAAGCAAAAGGAGCCCCTATCAAGTATTGAGTACATGTACAGTAAATGAACATACTTTCCAGAAGGCCAACAATTCACTAAAAATGTTTTTTTATTGGTCTTATGAAATATTCTAATTTGTTGAGATAGTGAATTGGTGGGTTTTTGTTAAATGTGAGCCAAAATCATCACAATTAAAAGAACCAAAGACTTAAACTACTTCAGTCTGTGTGCATTGAATTTATTTAATACACGAGTTTCACAATTTGAGTTGAGTTACTGAAATAAATGAACTTTTCCATGACATTCTAATTTATTGAGATGCACCTGTATGGACACATCACATTTGTAATGCGAATGCGCCTCAAAGATTCCCAGACATCAACAACAACAACGACAACCAGTGCACAGTTCTAGTATGGAAGTGTCAGTTATAACAGGTAGTGCAAAAGAATAACAATATAATAAAAGTGCTGTGAATGTAAGCATAACATACAATGACATAGTATTCAGCAGATAAGCTTATACCATATATGGACATAGCATTTATTGCTGTAGCAGCCAGGTATAATAGTGACAAGAAATTAAATAGGATATTGTTATAAATACAGTATCAGCAAAAATGCAGGTAGTCAATACAGAAATGAGCAAAAATTGCAAGGGGAATGGGATGGTGTTCAGATCAGTATGAGTGTGTGTGTGTGTGTGTGTGTGTGTGTGTGTGTGTGTGTGTGTGTGTGTGTGTGCGTGCGTGCTTGTCAATCCAGTCTCTGAGTATTGAGTCTGATGGCTTGGGGGAAGAAGCTGTTACACAGTCTGGCCGTGAGGTCCAGGAAGCTTCAGTACCCTTTGCCAGATGACAGGAGGGTGAAGAGTCTTTGTGAGGGGGTGTGTGGGGAAATCCACAATGCTGGTGGCTTTGCGGATGCAGCGTGTGGTGTAAATGTCTATGATGGAGAGAAGAGAGAACCCGATGGTCTTCTCAGCTGTCCTCAGTATCCACTGCAGGGTCTTGCTATTCTATACAGTGCAATTTCTGAACCAGGTAGTGATGCAGCTGCTCAGGATGCTCTCAATGGTTCCTCTGTAGAATGTGGTGAGAATGAGGGGTGGATGATGAGATGGGTTTTTTCAGACTTCTCAGAAAGTAGAGGTGATGCTGAGCTTTCTTGGTTATGGAGCTGGTGTTGAGGGACCAGGTGAGGTTCTCCGCTGGTGAACACCAAGGAATTTGTCGATCTTGACGATCTCCACGGACAAGCCGTTGATGTTCAGCGGAGAGTGGTCGCTTTGTGTTCTCCTGAAGTCAACAGCCATCTCTTTTGTTTAGTTCACATTCATAAACATTTAACATTGTGAGGCCTGCAGATCCCCAGACATTGCCTTTGAGTTTCTTGTGAGTTCTCTGATTATTTATCAGTTTGATGTTGGGGGTAAATTTAAAAATGAAAATGAGTGTATAACCCTTCCCAGGGGGGGCATAGTGGCTTAGTGGTTAGCACATTTGCCTCGCTCATTAGTACATTTGTCTCAGGGTTTGGATCCTGCCTCTGCCCTGTGTGCATGTTCTCATCATGCTTCGGAGGTTTCCCCCAGGTACTCCGGGCACCCTGGGTGGCCTCAGGTTGTTTGGATGTATGGAACCCTTCATGAGCAGGAACAATTACTTGAGATCATTGATCATTTTTGATGTCTTTTTTGATGTGAGATCATTTTTGATGTCTTTTCTTCTTCTGCATATTGGTTGACTTTCTTGGTTAGGGCCGGATGATGCTTTGTTACAATGTGTTGTATGTTGCCTTGGATGAATCTGCCAAATGAATAGGTTAAATGTAAATGTAAAATATTATATAACACCATTCTGTCTGATGGCCAAATGGCCTCGATGCCTTCTGCCCATTTCTGGGACTCTAGAGGTGAGTGATATGGCAAGGTATATCCACAGTTTGTATAATTATATGCATTTTTCCATGTGGTGGCCTTGGAACATTGGTTGATGTTATAGAAGTACTGATGAACTGATGATATTCTCAGAAAAGTCTGTCATAATTTATCATGAAAATTATATTATATCACGACCTTCCAAGTCCTAGAAATTATAAACTTAGCTTTATAATAGATTAATCATCACCAGCAAAAACCTTTTATGAAAAAAAAACATATTTGAGCTTGGTTCTGGTAGATAAAATCCCGACACTAATGCTAAGGAAGCGCTAAGTGAACTCTATGGGGCTATCAGTAACTTACAGAGAACGCAGATTCTGACCACAGTTGCCGGAGATTTTAACCACGTGAATCTGAAATCAGTGCTGCCAAAAATTCCACCAGCATGTTGATTTTTCAACCCATGGTACAAACACTTTGGACCTTGTTTACATCAACATTCACGGTGCTTACAAGGCTGCACCCTGCCCCCACCTCGGCGGCTCGGACCACATCTCTGTTATGCTAATCCCAGCATACAGACCACTTCTGAAATGTGCCAAACCAGTTCTGAAACAGGTGAGAACCGGGTCTGAGGGAGCCATCTCAGCACTTCAGGACTGTTTTGAGCACACAGACTGGAATATGTTCAGAGAGGCTGCTACATACCACAACACCACAGACTTGGAGGAATACACAGCATCAGTGACTGGCTACATCAGCAAGTGCATAGGTGATGTAACTTCCTTCAAGACCATCACCACATGTCCAAACCAGAAACCATGGATGACTGCAGAAGTGCGCTCGCTGCTGAAAACCCGAGACTCTGCCTTCAGGTCTGATGACAAGGCAGCCCTCCGCACAGCAAGGACCAATCTGTCCCAGGCCATCAGAGAGGCAAAGCACAACTATGCAGAAAGAATCCACAGTCACTTCATAAACACCAAGGACATGAGGTGTATGTGGCAAGGCATTCAGGCCATCACAGACTACAAAGCTACACCACCTGTCTGTGATGATGATGCCTCGCTCCCAGATGCACTGAATGATTTCTAAGCATGGTTCGTAGCACAGAACAACGAGGAAGACCACCCCAACTCCCACCGACCAAGTACTTCGTCTGTCTGCAGTGGACGTCAGGAAAACTCTGTCCAGCATCAACCCGCGCAAAACTGCAGGTCCTGACAACATACCTGGCCAGGTGCACAGGGAATGTGCTGATCAGCTTGCAGATGTCCTCACAGACATCTTCAACATTTCCCTGAGCCAAGCAGTCATCCCAGTGTGCTTCAAGACGACCACATCATTTGTGTCCAGCCTGAATGACTATCGACCTGTTGCACTCACACCTATCATCATGAAGTGCTTCAAGCGGCTAGTCATGAAGCACATAAAGAGCAGTCTTCTCACCACACTGGACCCATTTCAGTATTCAACTGAAGAACAGTATTCAGTTCAGCATTCAACACAAACATCACACAACAACTGAAGACAAAGCTGAGGCTGCTGGGTTTGAACACCTTGGACTTTCTGACTGGGAGACCCCAGTCTGTCAGGATCAGCAACTCCACATCCAGCACCACCACACTGAACACCGGCGCCCCCCAGGGCTGTGTGCTCAGTCCATTGCTGTTCACCCTGCTGACTCACGACTGATCTAATCACATCATCAAGTTTGCTGATGACACTACAGTTGTGGGCCTCATCAGCAACAATGATGAGTCAGCATACAGTGAGGAGGTGAACCAGCTCGCAGAATGGTGTAGAGACAACAATCTATCTCTTAATGTTGATAAGACTAAAGAGATGATTGTCGACTTCAGGAGAACCCAAGTGGCCCACTCACCACTGCACATCAATAGGACAACTGTGGAGAGAGTCAAAAACTCCAAGTTTCTTGGTGTGCACATGAGTGAGGACCTCTCCTGGACTCTCAGCACCACCTGCCTAGTCAACAAGGCCCAGCAGCATGTCCACTTCCTGCAGAGGCTGAAGAGAGCCAAACTCCCCCCTCCAATCCTCACCTCCTTCTATAGAGGGATGATAGAGAGCGTCCTGACCAGCTGTCTCACTGTGTGGTATGGGAACTGCACAGCCTCCGACCGCAAGACCCTACAGTGAATTGTGAGGACAGCTGAAAAGATCATCGGGGTCTCTCTACCCACCGTCGACACCTCCTTCAACAACCACTGTATCCGCAAAGCCACCAGTATTGCGGGCAACCCCTCTCACCCTTTTCACGGACTATTCACCCTCCTGCCATCCGGCAGAATGTACAGGAGCATCCGTGCCACCACCAGCAGACTCCGCAATAGTTTCTTCCCTGAGGCAGTCAAATTACTCAACTCCCTGCTGCCTCCCAACGCTCACCTGGGCCAGTCAAACACTTAACCCAGTAAGACTCTACTGCTTACTGCACTTTACATAGCTGCATCAGTCACTTTACTATGGAACTCACTTTTTTTTTTGCTGCCAGTATTACTGCTATACTTATGCTGCTACATTACACAATAGCTTATAGTTTACGGTCTATGTTTACAGTTTACAGTCAATGTTCTGTGTATTTATTGTCCTGTGTATTTACTGTCCTGTGTATTTATTGTTTTATTTTGTGTACTTATTGTTTTGCACTCGTCTCACACTATTGTGTATCTGCACTTTATGTAGTCTTGCGTACTGTTCTGTCTTGCACCATGGTCCTGAAAAAACATCATTTCGTTCCAATGTATACACGCTATATAGCGGAATGACAATAAAAACCTACTTGACATGACTTGATAACTGTGATCGTAATGAAAAATCCTCCCTGAGCAACTTGAAACTTTCATGTTAATACCACTATCAACGCCATCATGCTCATCATCTTGTAGATCATTAGCTAGCCAAGTGTCTGCCATAAATAAGTTTAATATATAATAATATATAACTATAATATACAGTACTGTGCAAATGTTTTAGGCACATGCAAAGAAATGCGGTAGAGCAAAGATGCCTTCAGAATAGTGAAATTAAATGTTTCTACATTTTAAAAAAATACCATAAAGAGCAGTAAACAGTAGTAAATGAAACAAAGTCAATATTTTGTGTGACATAAAAATAAAAATAGTAGACTCTGGTACAATTTGTGCAGTTTTATAAGGAAATTAGCTGGTAAGTTTTATTTTCTTGCAGAACCAGCCACAATTCTTCTGGAGTCTATGATGGTCGCACCTGCTTCTTATTTTTGCAGCAAAACCCAGCAGCCTTCATTGTGTTTTTTGTCTGAAAAGTGGTCTCTTACATAATATGCTGCTTTCTTTAATGACATACAAACATTTTCCACAACTCTGTAATTTTTTGTGCTAGAAAACTAACGTTTGGGAATCTAAAGTGTTTTTTGTACTGACTTGATAATGTAGAAGTCATAAAATAAAAAATCTATAACAAAGTTTGTACTAAAAAAAAATAGGGTGCCTAAAATTTTGCACAGTACTGTAAATATATAAGTTTAATATACAGTGGGTATAGAAAAGAATCACCCCCCTTTAAAATAATCACATTTTGTTGCTTTTCAGCCTGAAATGAAGATGAACACAGTTTTTGTTTTATCCAGCTGTATTTACTCAGTGCAACGTATAACATCCAAGTGAAAGATATAACACCAACATGTCAGTTGGTGAAATGGCAGGCACTTAGCTGGGGTGGCTGCCTCATCAGCCTCGGACTGGAACATGTCTTGAGGGGAGGTCGCCACATTGACCTCCAGCTTTAGCTCTGCAGGGGATACCTTGTTATGGGTCTCAGGCTGGAGCTCCAGAGAGGAGGTCGCCACGTTGACCTCCGGCTGGAGCTCCGCAGGGGAGACCACCTTGTGGGTCTCGGGCTGGAGCTCCGGAGATGAGGTCACCTTGTTGACCTCCGGCTGGAGCACCGCAGGGGAGACCATCTCGTTGGTCTCGGGCTGGAGCTCCGGAGATGAGGTCGCCACGTTGACCTCTGGTTGGCGCTCTGCTTTTGCTCTCTTGTGGAGCCATTTGTGGGCTGGAGCTCTGGAGATGAGGTCGCCATGTTGACCTCTGGTTGGCACTCTGGTCTTGCTCTGTGGAGCCATTTGTGGGTGTGCCAGCTGCCCTTGAAACACTCCTGAGAGCAATAATATGAGCCTTGTATCCCCAATTCAACACACGTAGGACACAGAAACTTGGCATCGGTCATGTACGCCTGTGTCACCCCCATTGCCGCCCCGTTGGCCAGGGGCTGGAGCTGGGCTGTGGAGGCCACCATATCAGCCTTTGGCGCCCTCTTGTAGTATGCGGGAAAAGGTAAGACAGGTCTGTCCGTCAGGCTGGCCCTCACCAAAAAATTTTAAGGTCGGGGGTGAATTCAGGACTTCCGAACACTTTTATCAATAGTCCCACAAACTGTGACATTTTACTTAGCTCACTGGATCCTGTGGCAGTGAGAAGCTCCGCCCACTGAGGCCTAAGAGCCAGGACAACAGGAACTCCAACCACTGCTTCTCGTCGGGTTTGGGGTCCTCCAGCTAGCAAAATATAACTGGCTTTGAAACAAAAAAGATTGGAGGTAAACTGAAAAGCCATCATACGGTTCCGGGGGATACATGAAAGTCCACTGAGGAAAAAGGATTGAATTAAGTGCCGGCATGGTTATTTCCGTATGATGTCTCCTTCACTTTCCTGCTGCATCCATGGTGAAGATGAGGTATTCTGTCACGTAACGCGGATTGAGATGGATGCAAGTGCAGTTTAAAGCTTTTATTAAGAGAGAGGCAGGCAGACAAATCCAAATCATGAGGCAAAAACGTGGTCAAAAAACAGGCGAGGGTCAGGCGATCTACAAACAACATGAACAGGGCTAGACAAGAATCGAATACACGAGGATGCAAACAGGATCAAAAACCATGTAAAGGAAATGAGGATCAAAGGCTTGGTAATGACAGTACACAAAGGAAACTGAGCAAATAACAGGGGCAGAGACAGGACAGAAGCCAAAACAAAACACACGTGTCGAAAGTAAACAAAGTCACTGACAACCTGGAAGCGCGCTGTTGGGCTTCAGGCAGTTCATGCATGCCAAATGCTCCGGCGCATCAACTCTATGCAGAAACACCGCTGAGTTCTTTGGGCCTGAGGTCATTTCAGATGGACTGAAAGGCAGTAGAAATGTGTGCTGTGGTCAGATGAGGCCACGTTTCAGCTTGTTTTTGGGAAAAACAGACGTTGAGTTCCAAAGATGAAAAAGACCAACCAGACCATTATAAGCGAAAGGTGCAAAAGTCAGCATCTGTGATGGTATGGGGGTGCATCAGTGCCCATGGCATGGGTGACTTGCATATGTGTGAAGGTACCATTGACGATATATTGGGATTTTAGAGAGACATATGCTGCCATCAAGGCAACGTCTTTTCCCAGAAAGTCCATGGTTATTTCAGCAGGAAAATACCAGGCCAAGGACTGTTGAGCAGCTGAAGTCTTGTATCAAGCAAGAATGGGCAAAAATTCCACTTGCAAAATTGCAACAATTAGTATCCTCAGTTCGCAAAAGATTAAAAAGTGTCATGCCTCTGTCCCAACTTTTTTTTTGAGTATTTTGAAGGTATCAAATTCCAAATTTGTTTATATTTACAAAATACAATTAAATTGGTCCGTGAAAATGAATATCTTTTCTTTGTACTTTTGTCAGTTAAAGTTTCAAGAGACTTGACAAATCACAGATTTTAGTTTTAATTGCATTTTAGAAAAAATCCCAACTTTTATGGAAATGGGGTTAGTAATATTGATCGCTGAAAAATGGTGAGTGAGAAAAATGCTCTTGGTTTTTTTTTGTAATTGTAGTTTACAAAAAGTAGTTTGTAGTTTGTAATTGTACTAACAATATCCTCCTGTGATGTCACCACTCAGACAACCACAAATTTCTCACCTGAATAATATCATCAACCAACCAATTAGCACCAGAATTATTAAGCACATAATGGATATTATGATATAAACATTTTAATGGGTTTCAAGGTGGAGTGTTTCTTTAATTTAATTGTACAAAACACTCACTACTCAAATATTGAACTACTTTTTCTTCCAGCATACATATTTTAATTATACTATTCTAGGAATGGCTGTGCTTCCTTCAATTAGGGTCAGAGTAGGGTCAAGCAGCTCCTACTGGTATGGAATGACAGCATGCAGCTACAGCTGCCCTTTGCAGCTTTGTGTGTATATTTACATAGTTTGTACCTTGAGAAACAATAATGTACCTATACAACAACTTTCTTCTGACAGTGAAGCCTAATATAAAGCTAGTACAAAGGGATTTCTAAAGAATATATGAAAATTATATATACTCTATTCTTTTAAGTCAACATTTTTTCTTTGTCATAATTTAAGCTACATTAACACATTCCTGTCACTCCACACTTCAGAGGTGTTCATGAGAAACCTATGTCATAAATTATGCTGTGTTAAATTTCACTCATAACAGACCTTGATAATTACACACACACACACACACACAAGCAAACCTGCCCTTGCCTGAGGCCATATAACCTGACCCTTTACCTGATAGGTGTTTTTCCAAAACCCCTTTTACATTCTCATATATCAGCACCTCCCTCATGACCAGTTAACTGTATATTCACACATACATCGATTTTATCGCTGCAAGTCGCCAGTCATTGTACTATGAAGTTGCCAGTAGGTGTTCCATATACTGGTTGCCATAATAACATTTATCATTGTTTGGCGCAACTAGCGCTCCACTTTTATCAACAAATCAGTTTTCTTGCTGTTAAAATTAAACATTCTGGTGGGAGAGAGTTTGTATATAAAATTCACCAGTGTACAGTGTATACTGTATATGCATCATATCTTACAAGATGAAGGGGAAGCAGTGTGTGCTCTTTGCCATTGTGGCCATCTGCCTGCCTATGAGGTAAGTTTACTCAGCTAATCATGGTATAGTATGCTATTTGTCATGTCACACATGGTCGACACGGTTAATAATTAAAATCTAATATTCCAGGCTACTAAATGCATTAATCAACTTACTTGGAACGCCCACTATGTTGGATACATTTTCCCACACATTTATTTATTTATTTATTTTACTTGTGTCTTTGTATGTGGCCAAATACATATAGTAAAGAATTTAGAAATTCATTCTAAATGCTAGAATGAATTTTTCCTCCATCTTTTCTGCACTACAGTATCTGACAAGAGACAGATCACATGCACTCCACTGTCTTCACTCCCATTGGTAGTCTCTGCACCAAGTTGCTCCATATTTGCATAAAGTTAAACTTTTCTCAACATTTTCGCCCACATCTAGACGCCAATGGTCGCTGTTGCTCATGTCGCCGGAAGTTGCCAGCTCTCATTGAAAATGAATAGTCTCTGGTCACCTTATACAAAACTCCACCATATCAACAATTGTTTTTCTTTGTTAAATAGCAACACAAGATAAAATATTAGTACAAGTGCATACTGTTATAGAAAATTAATCAACACCTTCTGACCAATCAGAATCAAGTATTTGACAGCGCTGTAGTATTATAGTAGTAAGAAACATTTACCAAAACATCAAACTGTTTATTGTTAAAATTATTTTCATCTCAGAGATACAGTACAACAGCATAATTGCTTATAAGCTTCATCTTGTCAAAGAGATCAACACCACCAGTTATCTTCATTTAAGACACAGCTCAAAATATAAAACCACATACCAACCGGTGGATAAATATCATGCTTACAAAAATAGACAGCGTTTCACTGGTTAACCATCTTAGTTTAGCATTGTTGTGTATTTAACGCTGAAGCCTTACATGTTTAACAATGTACTATGGGTTGATTCCAGAGTCAAAGGTCAGAAGCCACACAGAAGACAGCCAGATGGAAGCAAGGACAAGGATGACATGTTAGATATACAACCATCTTTCTCCCTTTGTTTTACAACAATAATTACACATAGTCATTCCATATGTTATACCTATTGACATACACTGTTTTACAAATATAAAATAGAAAGTGCAAAAAAGAAAATGCAATTTCCAATTAAGAACTTAAAACAAAAACACACACAAAATTCATAACGTCGACTGAGGCCATGCAAAGTAAAATATTAATAACACAATCAGTAGTTGAGGGACATCTATACTAGCAGTTCTGTGTTTCTTGTTCAGTCAGTGTAGAGGAGCAAGGCTCAAAGAAAGTGCAGTCATTTGGCTTCTCAAAGGCCAATACGTGATAAACAATACATAAACTTCAATGGTTTCAACAGACCATAATTTACCCATTTACCAATATACAAAATAATGCCTTCATATCCACATATTAACATTGTGCAATTATGGAACCAAATCAAGAAAGAGAAATGAGGAAGACATGGCAAAAATAGGGCAAGTAAAAGGAATTAGAGGATAATAATCAAGATTGAATAAAGATCTAATAAATACACTGCCAGTCAAAAGTTTTTGATCAATCTATATTAACATTTTGGTGGCAAAGCAGGATGCGTTGCTGCCTCACACCTCCAGGGTCCCTGCTTCAATACTTAACTTCGGTTAATGCATGTATGCAGTTTCGCATGTACTTCGTGTGAATATGTGGGTTTCCTCTTGGTTTTCTGGTTTCCAGCTGCCTCTCAAAACATGCTAAGTGTGTACGAATATGTGTGTGCATGGTGCCCTGTGATGGACTGGCATCCCATCCATGTATTTCTGTTCCTGGGATAGGCTCTAGATCCACCAGTACCCTGACAAGAGTAAAGGAGTTACTGAAGATGAATTAATCTTCACACACACACACACACACACACACACACACACACACACACGCACACACGCACACACACTTGCCTGCAAATGTTGACCAAAGAGCAATTAAGAGTAGCCAATCCACCTGAGAGGACATGGGAAACTCCACACATAGAGCACTCTGAACTGTGGGGCACAGAAAATATTAGCACTGTCTAATAACTTCTTTATCTACTAAGGTCTTTGATGGAAAACATGTTTAATATTTTTCTTCAAAATCATTGATTGGCAGTGTCCATGTAAATCAACCTCCACAAGGAAGCAGAGATGAAGAGAATGGAACTGGAGCACAGGTAACTCTCCTCTCACATTAATATACAGATGTGAAGACTGCTGTTCTCCCGATTGCCACTGGCTTTCCTTACACATCCCGATGAATGATCTTCGTCTCAGCCTCTTTGAGTGGGACATCCTGTGAGAAGATAAGTTGCATTCATTTATTTATGTAAAGTAACTAACAAATTAAAGAGAATGTAGTCCAGTTTTTAAACCCCCAGGTCTTGCTGTTGGGTCTGGACTTACTGTACATTTCAATTCGTAACAGTTATATCATCTTAAAATAAAATAATATGATAATTATTTCCTCTTTCGCAAAGGCACCACAGCAAGCAATGTATTATTAAATGCAGAAAAAGAAATTAAGTATCCATGAAATCAAAATGTGTCCTGGAGTTTTCTGTATGAGTTCTTTGTATTGTGGACTCAAATAAGTGTCTATGTATCAGCAAAAAGTTTTAGGCACATGCAAAGAAATGCTGTAGAGCAAAGATGCCTTCAAAATAATTAAATTAAACGTTTCTACATTTAAAAAAAAATACTGTAAAGAGCAGTACATAGTAGTAAATGAAACAAAGTGAATATTTGGTGTGACAAAAAAATAAAAAATAAAAATAGTCTCTGGTACAATTTGTGCAGTTTTATAAGGAAATGAGCTGGTAAGTTTTATTGAGCATCTTGCAGAACCAGACACAGTTCTTCTGGAGACTTTGACTTTCGCACTCGCTTCTTATTTTTGCAGCAAAACCCAGCAGCCTTCATTGTGTTAAAAAAAAGTGGTCTCTTATGTAATATGCTGCTTTCTTTAATGACATACAAACATTTTTCTGTAACATTTAATTTTGTGCTAGAAAACTAATGTTTGGGAATCTAAAATGTTCTTTGTACTGACTTGATAATGTTATAAGTCATAAAATAAAAAAATCTATAACAAAGTCTGTACTAAGAAAAATATGGTGCCTAAAACTTTTGCACAGTACTGTATATATACATATACAGTTGCAATCAAAATTATTCAACCCCCATTGCAAATCAGGTTTATTTTAAAAAATGTACAGACTTTCAGCTGCTTGCAAAGAACAAATCAAACAAAAGCAATTGAAATAGTTGAACACAACGAATGCTTCAAGTGGTTTCCCCAAATTCAACTGAAAATGTGACTTCTCCAGTCTCAAAATTATTCAACCCACTGAATAGAATCCCTCACAACAGCACAAATATGCAAAACAGGAGTTGTCTCAAATAAATAAATAAATAAATTAAAAAAAAAAAAAAAAAAAAATATATATATATATATATATATATATATAAATATATATATATATATATATATATATATATATATAGAGAGAGAGAGAGAGAGAGAGAGAGAGAAAGAGAGAGAGAGAGAGAGAGAGAGAGAGACAACTCCTGTTTTGCATATTTGTGCTGCATATATATACAGGTGCATCTCAGTAAATTGGAATGTCGTGGAAAAGTTCGTTTATTTCAGTAATTCAACTCAAATTGTGAAACTTGTGTATTAAATAAATTCAATGACACAGACTGAAGTAGTTTAAGTCTTTGGTTCTTTTAACTGTGATGATTTTGGCTCACATTTAACAAAAACCCACCAATTCACTATCTCAACAAATTAGAATATGGTGACATGCCAATCAGCTAATCAACTCAAAACACTTGCAAAGGTTTCCTGAGCCTTCAAAATGGTCTCTCAGTTTGGTTCACTAGGTAAGCCACAAACATTCATTACCAAAGAAGCTGGCTGTTCACAGAGTGCTGTATTCAAGCATGTTAACAGAAAGTTGAGAGGAAGGAAAAATTGTGGAAGAAAAAGATGCACAACCAACCGAGAGAACCGCAGCCTTATGAGGATTGTCAAGCAAAATCGATTCAAGAATTTGAGTGAACTTCACAAGGAATGGACTGAGGCTGGGGTCAAGGCATCAAGAGCCACCACACACAGACGTGCCAAGGAATTTGGCTACAGTTGTCGTATTCCTCTTGTTAAGCCACTGCTGAACCACAGACAATGTCAGAGGCATCTTACCTGGGCTAAGGAGAAGAAGAACTGGACTGTTGACCAGTGGTCCAACATCCTCTTTTCAGATGGGAGCAAGTTTTGTATTTCATTTGGAAACCAAGGTCCTAGAGTCTGGAGGAAGGGTGGAGAAGCTCATAGCCCAAGTTGCTTGAAGTCCAGTGTTCAGTTTCCACAGTCTGTGATGATTTGGGGTGCAATGTCATCTGCTGGTGTTGGTCCATTGTGTTTTTTGAAAACCAGAGTCACTGCACCCGTTTACCAAGAAATTTTGGAGCACTTCATGCTTCCTTCAGCTGACCAGCTTTTTGAAGATGCTGATTTCATTTTCCAGCAGGATTTGGCACCTGCCCACACTGCCAAAAGCACCAAAAGTTGGTTAAATGACCATGGTGTTGGTGTGCTTGACTGGCCAGCAAACTCACCAGACCTGAACCCCATAGAGAATCTATGGGGTATTGTCAAGAGGAAAATGAGAAACAAGAGACCAAAAAATGCAGATGAGCTGAAGGCCACTGTCAAAGAAACCTGGGCTTCCATACCACCTCAGCAGTGCCACAAACTGATCACCTCCATGCCACGCCGAATTGAGGCAGCAATTAAAGCAAAAGGAGCCCCTACCAAGTATTGAGTACATGTACAGTAAATGAACATACTTTTCAGAAGGCCAACAATTCACTAAAAATGTTTTTTTTATTGGTCTTATGAAGTATTCTAATTTGTTGAGATAGTGAATTGGTGGGTTTTTGTTAAATGTGAGCCAAAATCATCACAATTAAAAGAACCAAAGACTTAAACTACTTCAGTCTGTGTCATTGAATTTATTTAATACACGAGTTTCACAATTTCAGTTGAATTACTGAAATAAATGAACTTTTCCACGACATTCTAATTTATTGAGATGCACCTGTATATATACACACCATCCACCTGGATGATGTGACGGCAGCCATAGTGCGCCAGAACGCCCACCCACACACCAGCTATTGGTAGAGAAGAGAGGAGAGTGATGTAGCCAATTCAGGGATGGAGACTATTAGGGGGCCATGATAGATAAGGGCCAATGGGGGAATTTCACCGGGATTTTTAATGACCACAGAGAGTCAGGACTCTCATCCAAAAGACAGTGCTTTTTTTACAGTATAGCATCCCCGTCACTATACTGGGGCATTTGGACCAACATAGGCTACAGGGAGAGCACCACCTGCTGGCCACCCTAATACCACTTCCAGTAGCAACCTTAATTTTCCCCATGAGGTCTCCCATCCAGGTACTGGCCAGGCTCAACACTGCTTAGTTTCAATGGGGAAACTAGGTGAGAACTGCAGGGTGATATGGCTCTGGCTTGTCCTATGCATGCACGCATACAGGCAGGCAGGCATGCAGACAGAGCAAATGTGTGTGTATGATGCAGTATTTGGAGAAATTGAGGTCTGTATTATGTGTGTGTCTAGAAAGGTAGTTTATAGATACAGTATTGTTTCACTGCCTGTTTTTGTACATGAAGCCTCATGTCCTCACTGCTGTGGGGGAGAGGGAAAAGACTGCTACCTGGTGCAAATCTGAGGCTGGGTAGTTGAAAATCTTTACTCTAGAATAGGATGTAATAATATAGCTTATATTAATGATTATTGGCATATGTCTAGATATCATGCTACAAACTGCATAAATGTCATTACCAAAACCCAATATTTGCGTTACCTTGAATGTGTTCTGAAGTATGCGCAGGCGGTGCAGCTTCTCATTAAGCAAGGGGTCGTTACCACGGCGGACAAACGAGCGCTTGTACTCCAGACGATTGGTGGGCATGTGCTCATTCACAGGGGACAGACTGGCCCTCTCTAGAGCTCGATACAAGTCACACAGCGAATCAGCCTGCTGCCTGCGTTCCCGCTCCAAACCTGCAGGGTGCACCACAGAGCAAGAGTAATGAGTCGTGACTTAGTCATGGTATGTCAAATACTGGACTTTTATTTACATGCCAGAGTAAAAACAGGTTACGTAAAGGTCAGGATGGGTCATGTGTAGTGTTCATGGGTTCATGGGTAGTAAGGTTTTCCTGTGTGTTCCACCAACTGACAATGGCAGGATAGATGTTGTACGGAAGAAAAAGACTAAAGATGATCGTTGGAGTTAACCATCAGAAATGCTACAAACACTATTCACAAAGCAGTCAATCAAAATGCTCAATCAAGTTATGCTATGTTAAAAATAGTAATACACACTAATAACAATGATATAAAATCCAGCCAGGGTGTGTGTGGAACCCTAGATGAGATCTTGCAAACGGACTCTTTAGCATTATTTTACCTCATGAAGATAAATCTATCCTGACACAACACAAAAACATCCATAGAATCAATGCATACATGACAAAGAATTCATTTTTCATAACAGGTTAAAGTAGCATTTGCCTAAATACTGTGTAAGCAACTGTGAAACCAAGCATTACTTGCTAACATTATTGCTAACTTATCTCTAACACTAGATAAGCTAGCAGCACCACATAGCATTATTGTTAAAACAACAAAGCATACAGCTTAATCAAAGACTCTTTTAGCCACCAAGCAATAATAAAGCAGAAAATGCAACCATTAGAAGGTCTCATAATGGAATAATGTTCAGGGGTTAATATAAGCGGTAAAGTGTATCAGCTTTTGAAATGTTAGCAATTTAACAAGCACCAATAGCATAGCTAGCTCCATTAGGATCCTTAGTTAACTGTACCTAAGTACCTAAGATTAGAATGATAATATTTGAATCTAATCATTGTATCATCAAATCATTTTAAATTAATCATTTTGTTCCACTCTCTGACAAATAAACTAAGCTGGTAATTAATTAGTGTTTGTTGCTTAGTTAATGACCCATTATCTAATACTTTATTAATCTTATTGTTAAATATTGTCGTATTTCTACCCCTCAGTGCTTGATATAACGATTAAAATTAAATTAAACTCCGACAGTACATCAATCTCAAGTCTCTGTTGTGTGTCACAGAGAAATGTGTACCATTTGATACATATATATCTGATGGAAATAGCAATAATGAAAGATAAGCACACCATTTTGATCCATGCAATGTCAAGACCTAATATATGGTGGACCAAACCTGCAGAAACTAAAAATAAATAAATAAACAAACAAATAAATAGATAGATAAATAAATAAATGTAATAATTGATTGAGTTTACAAGTCATTTTTAGGAGGGGGTTATCCTTTTTCCAACTCAGTGATTCTTTTTTTTTTTTTTTTTTTTTTTTTTTTTTAATTTTCTTACATGTTGGTGTTATATGTTTGACTTGGATGTTATAAGTTGCACTGAGTAAATACAGCTGGATAAAACAAAAACTGTGTCTGTCTTCATTTCAGGCTGAAAAGCAACAAAATGTGATTATTTTAAAGGGGGGATTCTTTTCTATACCCACTGTATTTGTGAAGCATCCGCCAAGCATTATCTGCTTGCTTTAACTTGCTTGCAGGTCATAGCTCTTGTGTAAAGTATGGCGGATGCTTCTAAAAACAAAATCTGTGTGAGTCAGAGGGTACTACGGTGGGACGTCCATCTTATGTGCTTCCTATAAGTACTATTGAAACTTATCTCTCACTGGTCAAACTGCTGGAAACATTGGAAAGTTGTTTGGTGTATGTGAAAGAACTATCTGGAATAGCATGGCGCAGCATGGTTTAAGGTAGGCAGCTCCTAATAGCCTTATAGCCTTTTTAACTGAGCACTCAACCAATGATGCACTGGAGCTATGCAAGGACCGCCTCCCTCATTTCCATGTTACATACGGAAAAGTAAAAATAAATACATGTAGAAATAAACAAATATGGAAATAAATACATGCAGGAATAAATAAATATAAAAATAAATAAACGCATAAATAAATATAAAAATACATGGAAAAATAAATAAAAGAACAAATAAATAAATAAAAGTTCAATAATAAAAATCAATTTAAAAATAAATACAGAAAATAATAAACGAAGGAAAAAGTAATACAAAAATAAATTTAGGATTAAATTTTATTAAAAATGAATTATATTTGTTTTATCCAGTCATTTATTCCTTTATTTATTTTCCTATTATTACATTTATTTATTTATTTATCTATCTATTTATTTATTTTTAATTTCTGCAGGTTTGGTCCTCCATAGGTTTCTGGTAGCTGGCACAATTCTAAGAAATATCACACTACCCGTAGCTACCACTAAGGGGCAGTATTATATCTCTGAGTGGCAATTCTTACATCATACACCACAGCGAATATGCAAAATGCTTACATATATCATTGTTTCATTCACGCAGTAAAATATGATCCACCCTGGCAAGCTGTTAGAGATTTGGGGTGATGAAAAGCGCCACTAGAAGAATCCTCTGAATTTGCTGTTTAGAGAGGTTTGAGAAAAGCAGAGAGATGGAGATAGAGAGAGACATACAGGCCCTGGAGGGGGCATGAGGAGACATTAACACAGGCTGAAAGTATTTCCTCATGTGCTCTGGGGCACAGTGTCTTCTCTGATAATGTGTGTGTGTGTGTGTGTGTTGGTGGGGGTGTGGTGTGACAAGCATGCACACGGGTGAGTTAGTATGGGTAATATGGTTATATATGGCTGTCTTAGAGATGTACAGAGATGTAAGACTGTAAGAATATATAACAGTAAATCACGAGATGTTTCATAAGACTCATCAAAATTTGAGAGGAATATACAGGCTCTTCTAATTCACTAGGAAAGTACCAATCCCCCATGTGTTCAGAGCACAAACAAAAACACATCAGCAAAATTGAATCAGAATATGTCAAATCCGATCTGATTCTGATCGAGCAGGCCAATACTGACACAATACCGATCATGTACTCATGTTCTGAGGGATGCTTAAGATTAAAACTTGCTTTTTATACAAGTGTAGCAGGTGGTAGGTAGAACCTACCATGCCACAGGCACTAGCCTAAGAGCACTTTAACACTTGTTGAGTCTGAATCAGAGTGAAAATGATATGCTTGGTTCATTTGCTTCACACTTCACATAATTCAACAAGCCAGTAAGCATGTAGGGCTGAAAACTTACTCATAATTCAGAAACAGAAAAAGGTTTTTTAAAAATTGCATAGAAATCACAAAAATTACCCAAGCACAAAGAACATGGAGCTGATGCTAAATGCTAAATAAATGATTATATAATTATACTAATAACTACTTTCAAACATTTTGTGGATTGAGTGAAAGCACGCTAAATAAAAAGCTCATGTATGATTTTACCTTAGGTTTGCTCTGTTTATAAGCTGTGTACTGGTGATATTGTTACAGGATTATCTCTTTTCCTCAATTATATCATTAGATTCATCCATCATCAGAGCCAGACATGTGTCATTATCATGCTAACACATTCTAAATAAGATGCCTGGCAGAGAGTTGGGTGGTGCGTGGTTGCTGAGCACTGAAGGTGCTTGCAAATAACGGCTAAGCTTTTTCTTATTTATTTATTTAATCTTATGCAGGTGTAAGGAGCGATTTTTGTAGGCAGGACGCAAGTGTGGGTGCTCAGCATGATATTTATTTGGCCGATTCCAAAAATCCTAATCAATGTCTGTAGCAGTGGTCAAAACTCAATACTGTATATATAGACAAACTAATCAAGAACTAACACAAAACAGGTGGACACAATCGGGTATATAACCAATCACAAGACAGGGGTGACGACAGGACTAGAACAGAAACAAAAACGTAAGCACATTGGTCCTGTCACCATGGGAACCGCAGAGCAAAGGGGCAATCTGTGACAGCAGGCAAGTGTTTTAGAGCATGCATTTCAAAAATTGGTTTAGTTGGTAGCTCAGTGGTTAAGATGACGGACTGCTGATCAGAAGGCTGTCAGTTCAAATACCAGCACTGCCAAGCATTTGCTTGAGCCCTTGACTGCTCAGTTGTATAAATGAGATACATGTAAGTTGCTCTGGATAAGGGTGTCTGCCAAATGCTGTAAATATAAAAGACAATCAATTCCTGATAGATAAAACCAAAGTCCCTCCACCCAAATATGCTGTCAAATACCACTTGGAAATACATTATACTGCTGGAATATATGCATTTGCATTTGAATATATCACGTCTTTAAAATACGGAATCAAGAATCATGACAGGATTTTAGCTTTTAATCCAATTGCAAAGGTGCCAAAAAGAAAATCTTTGCAGACAGAGAGAAAAAACAGATTTTTACCACAAAAACGCTAGCATATATTAGTGGATCCATGCAAACAGAATAAATGATAAAGTGTATAAATGATAAACAGCACAGAGACCACAGATGTGCACAGTTACAGGCCAAATGAAGACAAACCAGTACTGACCAAAAATAGACCTCTTGACAATAATAACAACATCTTTTTAGCGGCCAGTTTAAGTCAGACCAGAGTGCCCCAGTAATGTGCTCACTGAGATTCTTCCCTCCTTTGCATTTCAGATTATTACCTGCATCTCTGGTGTACGCCAGGCCCAGCTGGTGCTGCTGGACATCTCTGTGTTCAGGAGCCCCTGCTGTGGCTGCTAGGATGGCATGCAGGCCACTGTCACGTGGCAATGTAAAGCTGCGGTGTTTTACTTCCCTTCCTATCCGGGCTGTGGGAGGTAGTTGGCTGGGCGTCAGTGGGGTGTGGCGCTCGGGCAGTTGGCATCGCTGAGGTGGCAGGGTAGCCTGGCGCCGAAGTTCCACAGGCATAGCTCCATTGGGTTCCAGGAAAACAGAATCCTCCAGAGGCAGAGACTGCAAGAAGTGTAGACCTGAACTAGTGAGTGGCGTCTCAATCAGGTCTTGCCATGAGCGCCTCTGGCTGGACGACTTGCGTGCTGGAGAGCTGGAGCCACTCATACTGGCACACTGGGGCTCAGGCTGGAAGTCCTCATGGGGAGACCGGGGCTGCACGGTCTCTGTGGATGGAGGTCGAATGTGTTTGGGCTCAGGATAGGGGCTCACCTGCTGCAGGATGACAAGTGAAAAAGGAATTCTCAATGTATGGTATGCTGAACACTTTGACTGGACACGTTTTAAAGAAGAATACTGAGGTAATGTTCGCACTATAACCTGCTGGTGAGATAGCTGCTAGTATTTGGGCTCACATTTTCCAATGAGTCTGATTTTAGCATTGGAGTTTTCAATTGTCATTGTTTTAGCATTTTAGACATCCATGTCAAAATATATCATAACCTATTTTTAATTACTAACCTTATATAAGTTAGCAAGATGGCTGGCTCAACACATACATTGCATTGGTTGCATGGCTAAACTGTGTCGTGCTTGCTATCTAGACCATGTAGGTGATGTTTAGTTAGGCTAGTAATAACCTTTCAATGTAATTGCTGCCTATTTTAATTTTATAATATAATAGTTGGTGACCACCAAGCTAGCTAGATATTTAGCTATTTATGCTTAGCCACTTCAGTGTAACACTAACCAAATACACTAGCTAATACCTTGTTTTATAATGATATTAGTAAGCTAGCTATTTATATTTATAGCTATGACAGCTCTTCACTTTAATGCTAGATAGCTTGAACATACAGTTAGCTGTGTTTTAATAACTGAACCATTTTTCCATTTTTCCATTTACATTTTAATCCTATTGAAAGTGCTTGAAATGGAATGATGAAAAGGAAATAAAGGACACCAGCAGCCATTAAAATAAATGTAGCTTGCCTCTGTGGTGCCTCAGAGCTGTCACCAGCTATTAGTCTTTGAATTTGAAATGGGAACACGCACAGGCGTGCGCTCACACACACACACACACGCACACACACACACACACACACACACACACACACACACACACAGCTCTATTGCATGGTATTATAAGTCTGTTTTGTCTTTCTCTCAATAAGATTAGCAGGATCTGGTACCACAGGATCTCATCTACAGCCACCAAGCTGGTCTCCAGAGCTTCAATAATTAATAAGTACTTCAACTGCCTTCCTCTTTCTCTTTCATGCTTCATTTTTCATCTTTTTATTTCTCCTCTGCTCTCTTCTCCATTTTATCTTCCCTTCCCATCTGTTCACACATTTCCCTACTATCTTAATGTCTGAAACCTTCATCACTGTCTGGTCAGCCCTTCAATGTAGAGAACACAAATTTAAAAAAAAAAAAATCAAATTAATGGTGCTCTTGCTATTCAACTTTAGAAAAAAATCAGGTTGGGACACTGGTATTTCTCACAGAGGTAGGCTGTGTGACGTACTAAGGCAGGGTAAGTGTCGTAGGGTGGTGGAGGGCTGTTCTGTTTAGAAGACAAGTTCTCGACGTCCTCATGGTCGCTCTCACTCCAGTAGTCTGAGAGAGGACAAGAGACAGAAACCAAAAGATATTAATAAAGTATTAATTTACCCATGACAAGCCACCATGCCAGATAGCAGGCAGCAGCACAGTCCTTTACTACAACACTGCAGGTGGGTAGAGAACATCCTGGTAAGTAGTGAGCTCCTTAACCCTTTTGTTCAAAGGGCAAAATAGGGTTAGGGTTCCTGGGTTTTTTTTTTTTTTTTTTTTTTTTTTTTTTTACTAATTCAATTCAAGTCTTACTGTCCCAAAATTTACGTACTGCACACTGCACTATTTACTTAAATAAAAAGACAGGTATGTACCAAAATAGATCATGGTTTAAAAATGTTTAATGTTACTAAATACACGAAATAAACTACAATATAACCACTGTTTCTACCAGCTATATTTTATTGTTGCTTTATTGTTGTATTTGATTGTTGCTTTGTTGGAACACAATTTTTTGATGGTAAAAGTATTTGGTTTGTGATGTCACAAATACTTGGCCATGTTACATCAGGAGCTCCAGCAGGCTATAAACGAGACATGTCTGTTCAGTTATTGAGCGCTCCACAACAAAGAGACAAAGAAAGCTCAAATTTCAGATGCGGATAAACAATTTATTACTTTAAAAGATTACATTCAGCTTCTGTTGATATTGTTGCTATTTTCTTTATACAAAAGCTATTTTGGCTTATAATAGTCAGACTGTAGATGCCAGCATTTATACCACTAGGGAGCCTGAAGAAACCGGCTATAATCTCCGCTATTATTCAGTTATTCATTTGTAGGCATATTATTCAGTAATGACTACATATTATTCAGTAAATAATACTGAAACTAATAGAAACCCATACTGAAAGTAATAGAAAATAGCTAACTATTTTAACTAATTTTATGATGATATGAGTTATCAATTTTTAGTTAATTGTAACCTGGTGCATAAGTACCATCCATCCATCCATTTTCTATACTGCTTATACCCTGGACAGGGTGCCAGTCCATCGCAGGGCACAATCACCCCCCCACACCATCTTAAGAAGTTTACATTTATTTGTATACTGTTTAGTCAAGACCATATAGATCAGAGTAACTGACATGATCAGTGAAGTGTAAAGTCATCCTCTCACCATGATCCTGCCGAATCCTCTCCTGCTCCGAATGAGCTGCTGCTGCCATGTTTAATCGACTCAGCCATCTGTGTATTGACAGAAAAAACCCCAGAAAAAATCACCTGCAAAGCTGCTAAATGCTACCAAAATGTCACATCATGGAACCACTGATGTGCAGTTATATTGAGTAGATTTATATTACACACACACACACACACACACACACATACACACACACACACACACACACACACACACACACACACACACACATGCAGGCACGCATGCATACACACACATGCACACACATATACAACCATTATTTCCACAAAAAACGACATAATACAGGATAGCAATTAAATAAGGCAGGCATAAGGAATAAGGGTAAAACAGTTTTTAAATAAAAGACACAAAAAAACCACATTAAAATCACTAGTGTTAATTGTAAAATATAAATATGTGGTGTGCCGGAAGTGCTTAATGTGAGTGATAAAGTGATTTTGGCCTTTTCCAATTAGATTAGTTCAAATCAAATGAAGTCATTTCTATTTCTATTGATGCAAAAAAAGAAAAAAGAAAAAAGAAAAGAAAAATAAGCTACTAAGTTCAGCTTTAATGCTGTTATCACTTTAGCCTGTTTAAGAAAAGTATGATGGTTCCGATGATCTCTTACCTGTTCATATCGTCCACATTATCTGCTGCAAAGTAGAAACTCTTGATCTTAGGATGACATGCCTTAAAAGCGCTTTAATACAAAAGAGGAACAAAAATGAGCACCGTCCTGGAGATGCCACCGTTAGCATAATTGTATTTATTAGTCCAAAGATAAAAAGAAAAAATACATACAACTTCTTGCGGCATTCATTTGCTTGGTCAATTTTGAACTCCGGGAGACTGACAAAGCCTTCGGCCTTCTCGTCCTGCAGAAACACAAACACAGTGAATACTTCACTGAGATCTCAGTACATATTCATAGGAGGTTATTATTATTATTATTATTATTATTATTATTACTATTATTATTATTATTATTTAGAACAGTGTCTGTCTGCAGGTTGCTGACCGCAAAAGGTGTGTCCTTGTGTTCATATATGGAAATGTATGCAGCTGTTAGTGTGTGTTTTGAAATGTGTCATATGGCATAAATGGAAGTGTTCATGTAGAAAGAAGGCCACTGATAATTATGTACGTGTTTTAAAAAAAAATTAAATTTTTTTTTTATACAAATTCTGTTAAAATGAGCTAATTTGAGGATTTTTGTGGATATTTTTCAAGTCCTGGTGAATCTCATTAAAAACAAGATATCATAAAGCTTTTGGGTGCCAACTCAGAAAATTTTACTTTATATGTAGGCTCGTCCATCTGCACCACTCAAGTATCATCAAAGACCTTTATTTTCTACTCAAAACCTCACCTCCTCGTTGATGTACCAGTACAGGCAGGTGTCTTTCAGCACCACCCAGTACTTCTTCCACTTTTGAGAAAAGTAGCTCTTGGCATCCTTCTTCTTCCAGAGCCAGCCTGCACAATCTCCCTGTCCCAGGTCTTTACAGGAAATCCTACGCTTACTGATGGAAGATAGTGAGCCAGCTACAAAAAGAGTGGGATGAGCAATTACAATAAGCTCATACTTTAAACTGTGAAAAGAGGGGGACATCCAGTTTCTCACCTCTCAACTTCTTCTTCGACTTCGACAGCACTGAAGACTGATCAAATGTCTGCAAAACATAATGCGGCTGTTACCCAAATGAGTGTATGCTTAAAGCAATAATTCGTGAAAAATCTAAATGTGACAATTTCACCCAAAATCATTTTCATAAATATATGCCCAAATTTTCAAAGAATCACTTTAAACAACATTCGTTATGCTGTGTAATGATATGTCTAAATTAACAGTTATAAAATAGCACAAATAGCATGCAACATAATGGAACTTTAATGTCATCCATATGACAGCTGTTTTGGTATACTGTATTTATACTTTTAAACTTTGGGAGGCAGGGCCAAGGAGGTAGAATGATACTAAATTGCGCTAATAGTAATAAAAATAAAAAAAAGATTATGGTTGCCAAAAATGCTCGATTTTGCTGTGGCTTTTTTCAAAATTTGCGATGCAATCTGCAGAGTTTTTTTGTGCTTTTTTTATGGAAAACTACTTGAATTGGCAAAACTGCAGTTGCAAGAAATTGTTTTGCACTGTCTTTCACATTGATGTTTGTTGGTAAATGAGACATTTTTGCTGTACTCATGTGCAACGCATGTGAATCGAAGAGGGCTTCGATTGCACATTGTGATGATGTCACATGACGTGTCTTGGCCCAAATCTTGGGAAAATTTGCTGTAATTTTGAATTGCAAGCTCTTCCGAATATTGCGGCGTTTGCTTGATTTTACGTTAATTTCTGTGATTGCACAATTGTGAAATCCTGGAGGGACTGGATTACAGTAAGTTTTACTGTGTCCAAAACTACATTGCCAAGCCTGTGCTACATCCCAGAAGAACACAGTCTGGTTTGAGGCATTTATGGAAAACACTGGGTGAGACAGATTTCATTACTTGTTAGATAGTTTAGTCTAATTTTTGGAGTATAAAATCAAAGAATCAAATGCTGAACTCCAAACATGATTGACCACATTTCATATAAGGAGGAAACTGTGTAAGTTTGATTTTCTGCAGTCGCAGCTCCATGTGCCACTCACGTGGTAGATGGAGGAGGTGTCTGAGGTGGGCGTGGTTACTGAGTCCTGTCTCAGCATTTCCATCTGAAGGGCTGGAACCAAGGCGTAATGGGCGGGGCTACTCCCTTTCTCATTCTTTCTCCTGCTCCGCCTGCTGCTGCTGCGTCCTATCGCATACTCCTCAGCACCCGCCTTATCCTCTCCAACATAACGAAGCATGGAGTTCTCTGTGTGCACAGTGAGGTGACAATTAATTATCATGAATTAGTGCAGTGTGCAGAAACACCACTGCCATGGCCACTCCAATTAATCTGCGTGCCTCATCAGATAGTCGCTGATGATTGATTCAAGTAATCATTGTGAACTGGTGACCAAAAATGATGACATACTCCTAGCTTATGAACAAAGATGCATACATTCTGCAACTGTGAATAAATAGACTGAATTCTCTCTGCACTTACTCACTTTGCCATTGAGCCTTTCTTGGCCAATCAAATACCAGCATCTTGCCAGGAGTTTCCATGGCAATGGGGTAGCACAAAATTCAGAATTCTTCAGACAAAGAGAATTACACACATGCAGAGAAACAGCGAGGCACACTGAGGAAAACGGGAGAGGGCAGGGAGGGAGGATCGACACAGAGCAAAAACCACAAATTACAAAGCACGGTGAGAAGAAGTATGAGGGTCAGAGGGAACTGGATGGAAATCCGAATCATTATTTATATGTTAGGATAAAAAAACAAAACAAAAAAAAACCTGCTGCCCTCCTACTGCTTCTGTCTCTTCCTCCTCCCTCACCCACCTCTCCTGAGCTCTTTCTTCATCTTGGCTGGGTCTTCATAGTCGCCCACCCAGTTATACTCCACCGGCATAGAGATGGGCCTCAGCCTGCCTGGCTCACACATACCGACGAAGTGCGTCAGAATCACACAACGCTAAACACCACACTGCACCTCACACAGCACAGAACAGCACCCATTTGCCTGATAAAGAGTCTATAAAAGGATCAGGACTGGATATTTTCTGGAGAACTGTGGCCCAAAAAGATTCAATCAGGGTCATGAGAAAAGAAAACAAAACAAAAAAAACAAACAAAAAAAACAGATATAATCCAATTTTCCAATCTAATTCAAGCCAAATTTATATGTGGTTTTACATTCAATTCAGTCCAAATTCCATACATGCAACTATAAAGTGCTTTCTTTTTTTTCCTTTTTGGTTATTCAGTATGCTGTGTTCTTGAAGTCAGAATTTTGTGACAGAATAACAACATGGACAAAAAAAAGCATGAAAAACAGGTCTGAGTTTCCCAAAAGCATTTTAACACAAAGCCCACTGTTAAATGGTAGCGTAAGCATCACTTTGAACACTCTCTCCCAAGTAAGATTGTTATTAATTTGTGTGTGTTTGTTTCTGTTACCCCATTTCCTTCCTTTTTAGTGATAAGCAGTGTGATGAGCAAATGTTCCTATAGTCCAAGCAAATAAATCCAGTTAATCACTTGGAATTGCAATGATTGCCAATCAAATTTATGGACTGAATTAGAACTGCCCTGCCCTGGTCTCAGGGCACGTTCACACCTATTACTCTTTTGCTCTTTAGCGGGGTGTGTCTGAGGGGTGTGCTGATTTGAAAACAAACTCTTTAATTCATTGGCCAGAAATATGGAGACAGAGAAATGTCAAAACATTTTCCAAGCGCATATAGAAATCACAAAATCACCCAAGCACGGAAAAGAGGGAAGATTAAATAATTGTATAAATAACTTGCTGAAAACATTTTCTGTATTGCATCCAGCATTTATCTTCTCTTTTCGTGTGTCAGTCCAAATATTCAGAATGCATCACATTTCTGCAACACTATAACACTGTCCTTTGGCTCAGTTTAGCAGCTCGCATCTTACAACCTAAAATACATGCAGTGTTTGGTTCGCATCCTGCACTTGGGCCGATTCAGGATCAAATCACTTTTTCACTGAAATCGAAATGCTACAGTTTACTTGGAGCTGTACAGAGAACACCTCACTCAGACTATCTCAGACTAGCTATTTCAGTCCATGCACCAATGTGATTGCAGTATCCTCACCTGCCAAAAACAACCACACCAAGTGGGAAAATGTACCAGGGTTCAAATCAAATGAACTAAATGCTGCACGTGTAAAGGCAGTAGTGAGGTTGGTTAAGGAAACCGTGGTGTCAACCTCAAACCATATGAATCTGGATTGAGGCAGTAGAAGATCAAAGCACGTACCATATGTCATAGTGCCGTCCCTGCGCACAGGAGGAGGCCCCCGGTTTGGATCATACTCATAGCAATAGAGAACCGTGTCCTCATCCATCATGGGAAACCGCCGCCGGCACTCCTGGTCTAGAAAAGAGTTCGGCGACTCAGAGCGCTTAGTCACCTCATGCTGGGAAGTGTCACTGGCTGTGCCCTCTCTGCAAGAAAAAATAAAGTATTTAGTGTTACTCTTTCCTGGGGGAGATTTCAGACAGAGTGTATAATGAGTGAATATACGCTTATGTGCCGCACTGTGTTTATGGTTTGTCTAGAGGTGTGGATATACAATAAAGATCTTGCAAGCATTTGGTGCATAGGAATTGTATTAATGTAAGCTAATGGTAAATTCTAGACATGATACTTAAAATATAGAGGCAAAACAAGGAACTAGAGTTTAAGATGGGTAAAATGAAACAGTATACAGATAATATGAATGCAGAAAATGCTGCTAATACAGACAAAATATCATGATCAAGACAGTTTGACTGTAGCAGGTGGTTAGCAGGTTTGCCTCGAACCTGCAGGGTTGGGGGTTTGAATCCTGCCTCTGCCCTGTGTGTGCGGAGTTTGCATGTTCTCCCCATGCTTCGGGGGTTTCCTCTGGGTACTCTGTGTTCCTCCCCCAGTCCAAAGACATGCGCTGTAGGCTGACTGGCATTTCCAGATTGTCCGTAGTGTGTGAATGGTTGTATGATTGTGCCCTGCGATGGGTTGGCACCCCGTCTAGGGTGTCCCCAGCCTTGTGCCCTGAGTTCCCTGGGATAGGCTCCAGGCTCCCCGCAACCCTGTGTAGGATAAGTGTTATGGAAAACGAATGGATAGATGGAAGATAATGTTGAACAGGGTTCTCATATGGATGGATCCCCCACCACCATAACTGTCTTCACCATTTACCACGGTTAATGCAGCCTGTGAATGTCCCTCCATACATGTTCTTCCCTCTGCCAGAGATGAGGTGTGTGTGTGTGTGTGTGTGTGTGTGAGAGAGAGAGAGAGAGAGTACCTGGGTGTGTATGGCTCGTCCGGTGGTGGGGGGAAGTAGAGGTCCTGTAGGGCACAGCTGTCTCGTTTGGATGGTGTGCTGAGGGTGCTGGTGGGTGTGGCTGCACTGCTGCTGGGGCTCGTGGGGAAGATAGGCTGAAAGAAGGTTGTTATCTTTTAATATACTTAATGTTTCCATGTTTCAGTGTAAAATGTGCATTTTTTAAAATTACTCATCCCTTTCTTGCCTTTAAATCCTTCCTCCTGCTTAGTCCCCTCCCAAAGTTTTTGTACAGTACAGTACATTATATCCATGTGACTACTATATAAACATCCAATATATTTTCTCTTCATTTGAACAAAGCCTCAGTGTCTTATTTATTCTCATGGCTTCTCATCTCAACTCTTCATTAGAGAAAATTACAGTTCACTGTGTTATCATTCTGACATTCACTCTGATGACAGTGACATTTAATCTGATTTCCAACAGCCTTCTATAGCCAATTTTGTGTGATTACCTTTGAAAAGAAAAGAAATTGCGATTGACATTGCACTGACAGGGTGATTTTATTCCTTGCTCGAATGAAAAACAGCACAAATGCATTTTTCTTTTAACCATAATACAGACAAGACATGCAGAAGTAACAAAAAAGAGAGAGCAGAGTAAAGGAAGTACAGGCAGGAGGAGGAGGAAAATTTGCCATGCGCTCCAGTTGGTTAGAGCCCTCAGGGTGGAGAGATGGCTTTTAATACGGCGGGCTGGATCACTGTGGATCATCAATTTGTACATGCCACTTAAACAACACTCCCATCCACAGACACAGAACCCAAAAGTACCTGCAGGGCCAGGGGCTTCCATCTCATGTTCTTCAGTAAGGCTGGGGTGGAAGTGAGAGTGCTCTGAGGACGTTTCTTCAGTGTTAGGGACACTCCAGCGGGGTCGCTACGTAAAGAGTTCACTAAGTTCTTTAACTGCCAGCCCACCTACACAACCACAAAAATGCGCAATGTTTTAAACCTGAATGCCCTTGACATTCAAGTTGCAAAGTCATTGCAATATATCAGTGAACATAGCTGTATGATACCCATAGAAACCCACAGAGTGAACACAGTGGATGCTCAAGTGAAAATGCGAATAATGGACAGAACACGCACCACTGTCTGATGATTGACTTGAATGACTTCATCGCCAGCATGGATTTTCTTACAGCGATCTGCCGGAGACTGAGACAGATAGAGAGACAGAATAAGTAGGAGGGAAAGGACAAGAAAGAGTGAAAGAATATAAAGGGATATTATATAAAGGGATATTATTCAGGGCTCTGCATACTCACTAATTTAATTTAAAAAAAAATCTGGTGTGTCCACAATTCTATACAGCTAGCTACAGAGCCCCAGTGAGGCCACAAAAATGTGTACATTACGTGCCCAATTTACTTCAACATGACCATGAGATGCAAAATAATCTAGATCAAATCATAATGGTGTGCACAATATAGTGTTTTCATTGTCTTGATGTGAGTTCTTCAATTACCAAAATTGCACCCATCTTTCATTTAATTTGCTCTGCCTACAATTTATTTGAAGCTCACTAATATGCCAGGGGAAGCAAAGGATCTCTAAATGTATCCAGAATGCATCCCCATGCCAAAGTACACATTAATTAAAGATTTTCTATTTATAACAAAGATGAATTACCTAATCTACCTAAACAAAACTGTAATTGTGGCTGCGTCGTTATGTTATCCATTAATGCCATGAATTACTAAATGTTTGTGTGTCTAGAGCGTTGCATCTTTCATGAGCAAACATGTGCAAAATAAGGTATCTTGTGTCTGCCTTAATGAATATGCAGTTTTGAGCATTTCTAGCTTAAAGTGCAAGATACATGGCATGACAGTTTTATCACGAGAAAATTTTGCGCCTTGTGAATTGCATGCACACTGGCATCATAAATGTAATAATTGCCCGCTGTAGAGATGGACTTTGCAGAGCAAGTCTTCTAAAGTGTGAGACACTAATGTGTAAGTTGTTTATCACTGACACACATAGAGCTATTTCAGCTTGAGTGAGTCCCTGATCAGTAAGTAAAAATTAATCTGTTCATCCATAATGCTGTGGGATTGCGCTAAGCTTTTGCTGCCTCCAGAACAATAAAAACATAAAATTGCGTCATGGGAAAACAGTTTTTGTTATGTCAAGATCACGAGAAAACAACTTTTGTTTTGTCCATATCACGAGATGTTAGGGTGTCCCTCTCCGTGCTGCTCGCCTAGGCTAGCGAGTAGTGCACTTCCGCATTCCCCATTCATAGACTCTTTTTCTGTTTATTTCACCATGCTCCTTTGTTTTGGTTTACGTCATGTCTCCGCCCCCGTTTGCTTATTGGTTCTTTGTTTTTGGTTCATGTTGTGTCTCGGCCCCTGTTTTTTCATTGGTTCTTTGTTTTATGTTTCATTATGAGTTTCAGGTGTTTTGTGTTTCCCCTAATTTCTTTTATGTTATTTAAACCCTTTCGTTTCTCCGCCTCGGTGCAGAGTATTAGATGAATGAACGTTTCTTTGCGTTTGCACTTACCTCACGTTTCATGGACTGTGGATTACTGCCTCGCCATTTCGTGGATTATTGCCTTGCTCTTTTGTGGATTTACACCTTGCTATTTTGTGAACTACAGCCTTGCCCTTTTTGTGGATTATCATTTGTTTTTTGACCCTGCCTTTGTGTTGCGTTATTCCCCTGTTTTGTATATGTTCCTTTTCTTTTGAGTATCCCTAATAAAGTGACCTTTTTCCCCAGCGCATGCATCCAGCCCCCATGTATATATCGTAACACGAGAAAACTACAGTTTTCTCTGTAAAAATTAAGTCGAGATCACGAAAAAACAAGAAAGAAAGAAATAATAATAATGCATGGCCGCTTAGGGCTTCCGTACATACGACTGAAGGGTAGGTATTAACTTTGCCAAAACCCAACTTAATTTTTAAAGAAATTATGAAAAGGTTCAAAAGAAATTATAACAGTAAATTAATCAGAAAATTTCTTTCATTTTAGACATTCACCACACATTCACATCTCTGAAGCTAAACAGCATTTAAACAGAGCCATTGATAATGTTTTCATGCACAACTACCTTATAAACACTTAAGTATCTGTGTTATACTTGAGTTTTAATTTCAGTTCACTGTTCTTTGAGTGTCGTCAAGATCCAAACTATCGAGGACCATTAGCACAAGCAAACATCTCATCTACATGTTGTGTCCTTCCCCTACTTTGCATGTGATGCCATTCACATAATTCTTCGTAAATCATCTGTAACATACCCACTAACAGGACAAACAATTTATTGCAATGTTTTTTGTTTTTCGCATCATTTTGTGAGACTGTTGTGTATGAAAATCCCAGGACATCAGCAGATTCTGAAATTCTCAAACCAGCCCATCTGGTTATAATATCCATGCCACAGTTAACGTCACAGGGATCACAATTTTTCTCCCATTCTGATGTTTGATGTGAACATTAACTGAAACTCTTGACATGTATCTGCATGATTTTATGCATTGTGCTGCTGCCACATGATTGACAGGTGTTCCTAATAAAGTGGATGGTGAGTGTAGTTTGAACAGAGGGTGGGGTTATTTGGGAAAGGGGAAGGCGTGTCATTGTTTTCATTGCACCTGTGATTTCACCATGTAGTCAGAAAACAGCTCAAAAATGACAAACTGTTCTTTCTAAAGCACTTTCTAAAGCACAACACATTAGTCACAACATGAGCACAATTTAATTAATTTGAAAGGTTGAAAGGCCTAACCTGTATGACAGGTTTGTAATTACTGAAGTATTAAAAATGGCCTCTCACCCCCTCTGTGGTCCCTGTGATGACATGTAGGCCATCATACGTCGACTTGATGTACATGCCCTAGGGGAAGGGCACAAACATTTCAGAGCTGATGCTTGAAAATACTTGTCATACACAGAGCATAGACACATCTACACATGCACACTTTAATAGACTTTGACACAGAAGCTTCAGCATGGGGAGAGGGAGAAGAAAGAAACATGGTGTGTGTGAGGGAAGGTTTATTTTTATCTGCCTTTGCTCTGCCTCCATTCAGCATGAAAGAAACTGCTGCAGAGTGCATCTCTGTGTTTGTGTATATGTTGGTATATATGTGCATGTGTGGGCGAGAGCATTACTGCTCTAATCTACCCTAAGCCACTTGCAGCATACATCCAGATCCTCTGAGCAGGAGTGTGTATCTCTGTCAACATTTCAATTCAATGTGATTTAGAGCTATTTTGATGCAATACAATAGAGTGAAATTATATAAAAAATCATACTTGTTATAATGTACAGTATATCATTCATTCATTTTCAGGAAAAGCTTCATTCAGTTCAGGATTGTGCTAGATCCTGGCCTATCCCGAGAACATAACAATTGTGTTGCCACAACAATTGTGTTGCTTACTGGTAGTAACAGATACAGAAGGCACTCCTCCTTCATTGGAAATGATGGGTACCAAGGCCAAACCTCTTTCATTGGGAATAACATGCAGAGAGACTACAATTCCTTCCTTAAGATTGAAAGAAACATCGCCCACGCTTCCTTCAGCAAGACTGAAAGACACATAGGTCACACCTCCTTCACTGGGACTGATAAGAGAGGCCATGCCTTATTCACTGGGACTGACAGGTATAAATGTCATGCCCTGTGACTGACACGCACAGAGGTCATGCCTCCTTAACTGGGACTGACAGGTACTGTAAAGCATGAATAGGGAGAAATGCACAGTAACATAATGTACATTAGTTTAAAAAAAAAAAAAAAAAGAGCTGTACGTGTGTATCAGAGACACCCAGACTGATTTTATATATAGATCCTTTACCTTGCTACACTGTGAAATTCATAACGTGAGAGAGTAATGCAGATTACAGAGTACAGAGTAGAGAATGTCCTGACACCCACCAGCCCCTCTGTCGATTTGATGTTCTCCAGTTGCACCACCTCCAGGTGAGCAGCCTGGGACACCATGGGGTCTGAGGAGAGCGTGATAATATGGTCACATACATCAGACAGCATCTTACACTGTAGAGAATGAGAAAAGAGACAGGAAGAAGGATTGAAAATGAGGGAAAGGCATAATGTAAGAGACATCATGATAATCTACAAAGCCTCTTATAGTCTTACAGTTTATAGTTGATTCAGGGACAAAAATCAAGCCCAAATTACTAGTTTTGCCAGTTTTTATAATATAATATAAAAATATAAACTTAAATATATAATATAACTAAATATAATAATATAAGTAAATATATTATATATAATATAACCTTAAAGGTACAGAGGTGCTTTTTATGGTTCAATTATTTAGCTTAATTACTAATAAATTATAACTTACAAGTATATTCCCCTAACTAAAGGTACAAATTATGTGTGTGCAGTGAAGTTGTACCTTAATAACCAGGTTTAGTAGCTTTGTTTTCCTGAGTTTTCATCCAACAATCCCCCCCACCCCCCACCCCACCCCCTTTTTTTTCAACAATTCAACCACTGCTTACAAATGTACAAATACAAAGAAAGAAAATTCAACTGAAGTAACACAAATGAAATATTAGAATCGGGATCTGTGAATTTTTAAGTATGTGAAATTTTAATTATATTATTATGTGGACATAACAATATATACATCAGAAAATTAGCATGTAATGCAGGGTTCAGCTGATGAACCAAGCAGTTAGCTCTTTCTCTCCCTCTGCCATGATCAAGAGCCCCTGCTGTGCTGCAATATGCTGAGCTTTTGACTGCATGGTCACTGTGACGCCCCTCAACACCATCTGTGCTGAGGATAAGAGCTTCTGTGTGATCGCAGCATCGTCACGAGACAGACTGCCTGCATTACATCATTACATCACTTTTTAGGCTACCACCGACTTGTCCTCATACCATCACCTATTCATCCATCTCCCTCTTTTCTCTTTCATTTTGCCGCTCTTCCCTTCATGCCTGAATACACACTACTAAAACAAGAAAATTCTTGGTGCAACAGATAAAGATTTCTTTCTGTCTCGCTCAGAAGGCATGTGGTTCTGTCATGGTATTTATAGCAGGAGGGCAGTGGTGTCCTGACCGGCACTGCAGTGTGGCACAGATGAGCTGCAGAGCTCTTAAATCACACGCACACACACACACACACACACACACACACACACACACACACACACACACACACACACACACACACACACACACACACACACACACACACACACACTTCTTCTCTTACCACATGAAGTATTTTATTCTCTGTCTCATATACTGTGTTGTCCTGAAAAAAAGAAGGAAAGATTAAAAATGTACATAATATCAATCAAAAAATAATAATAAAATAAAATTTTCTGCATAATGCAAATGTAGTCAATCAGTCAAGACATGTTTGGGGCAAGGTCTGATGTTCTCTACTATTGCACTGATTAATACAGCGAGCAATGGAAGTCTATATCACAGATGTGTTGATGTGCAAAACCATACATTTTCTGTAACCAACACATCTGTAACCAAAGGTAGGACTGCCTATGCTCCTGTGGCCAACAGGAAATCCTAATTATTTAGTAGTGAAAGTAAGTGAGGCAGGCCAGTACGTATGCTGGGGCTGGTCCTGTAGCCAAATCACCTCTGAGGTGCCGGCAATGCTTGAGTTCCCTCTCCCACTCAGACAGATGAGTGCGGTGTGAGTGACTCAGCCCTCCCACACTATGCCTGCTCTTATTCCTCTCTGTCTCCTTTGCTCATTTCCTCCTCTTCTCACCCCATCTTCTCTCTTCCTTGCACCACTCTGAGCTGTCGGCTCTGTACGGCCGCTCGCAAGCATGTGGGTGGTGGCGACTGCTTTCTAAGAGGAACTCCGCTGTCCAGCTTTAGAACATTTTCATGACTAACAAGCGACATATTTGGAGTGTTGCTTGGCCACAGTCCTGCAGTAATTAGGACTATTATATAACATATATTTACACAACATGCATGTCAGTCAGCTTTAAAAATACCAGACAGACATCTCCCTCACACACACACACACATCATTATGGCCTAATTCTAAAACTAATTCTAAAGTTCTGGGACATCAGTTTCTCTTTCCTCCCACAGGAACTGGGCTGTCATCATGCCCCATGCTGCATATACTCTATTTCAGTCCAGAGCACGGAGTTGTAAGTGAGAAAGAACATCTCTGTCCTCCTTCTACAGAATCCTCTGGCCTGAAATAATCACCCCACTCTCAAACCTGTGCCCTTAAAAATCTTGTGGTCTTAAAATACTTTGCCAAGTCAGTAAAAATAGCAGATTGAGAAAGCTGAGAAAGCTGTAGCTCTGGTGTTGCATACCTGTTGCACTATTGTGGTTAGTTCTAGACAAAGCTGGATCACGTTGTTCCTGGTCAGGGAATAATCAGCCACTGCGGCAAAAGGAGACCTGAGGAAGACGTGACACCTGGAATTAAGTAGATCACTCTTACCCACAGCCTCATTAAAAGGAAATTACACATTAAAAGAATATTTACACAAAGATTCCTCTCATGGTGCATGTATGCTTAAAGGTTAACTGTGATTTTAACCTTTAAATGCATGGCTTCTCTAACAAACATAAAACAAAACAAAAAAAAAGGTTTACAAATTTCCATAATAGTGTAAAACCTTTTTATTGACAATAGCCAAATAATCAGCAGCGGCTTGTGACCATAGGTTTTGTTGGGAAAGGACAACATTAATAATGACATAGCCTTAAACAAATTAAATTGAGAGGATATCACACTTGAGTTTGTGAATTTTTTGAGTAAACCGATAATAAGCAGCTGAGACATCATAGTCATCCAGCATACAGTCTAGCAGTTCATTTTGAGGAAGGTTTAGCCATTTGTTCAACTGTGTTCAATACAGCTGGTTTCCCCTCACCATTGTCACAGTGTATAAGGTGCACACAGAAGAGGTAATATCATTAATCAGGGTTACCAGGTTTTAGCAAAATTTCCAGCCCTACTACATCTCAAAAAAGACACAAAGGACCTGCGACAAAGGCAAAGAATTCTGGCATTGTAAAAGGCACATTTTTCTTATTTTTCTCAGCCTTTGCATTAGAAACATGGTCACCACAGTGCACACACATTTCTAATATTGACATTATCTATTATTATCTATAAATGCCTTTCCCTCTCCTAATCTTCGAAATATGTTTTACAACAGAAATGGTTCTTTGCATCATAGACACACTGTTTACACTTTGACTTTGTTTGTGGATATTTATTACATTTAATTTCCGATTATTTGCTATAAACCAGATCTTGGCAGCTACAGAGTATTTTTAAACTAGCCCAATTTGGCAGATAACCTGGCAATGCTGTTATTAACTGTGCTCTCGGCTGCTCCTCCTCTGATTCCCGTCCCAATGGGCCTTCCTGAAGTTCTCATTTTTGACTACAAAATTGGTGCAATAATAACTCTATGGAGGTAAGTAGGGCTGTGAGCATGCTAATGTATGATTGTGCAAAATCTAGAAAGGCGACAATGGAACGAAATGGAAAATCACCTTATGTCTGTTAAATAGCAAGTAAAGAAAATCATAAGTTACTCAAAAGAGATCAATATTATTTCAGTGGAATTTAAAATGTATGGAATTGAGTGAATGAGAATTTGAGGGTGAGGCTCTGCCCCTCCTGCCCCTATGGACAAGCTGCCACTGAATAAAATATAGTTTCGGGATTTCAGGTTTTTAGGATTCCCATATTGCTAAGGAAGTGAGATCATGGGTCCTTAGTGATCTGAGATATGTGTGTAAAGGTTGATATAACTGCATATGGGGGAAATTTGACATGTACTTAAGTGTTTTATAACTTCTGGTATGTGTAGTGTATGTAGATGTAGTGTATGTGGAATTTCTATGAACAAGAATCCCCCCCCAAAAAAATCACTGTACTGAGAAAAGATCAGAAAACCTGCTTTCTCAAAACTTATGTATAAAGAATGTCTACAGACAGTTGCTAGAACAACTCATATTATATATCCTCATACACTATATGGCCAAAAATTAGTGGACGCCTGATCATCACACCCATATGTGGTTCTTACCCAAACTGTTGGCACAAAGTTGGAAGTAAACAATTGTAAAGAATGTCTTTGTAAGCTTTAGCATTATAATTTCCCTTCACTGAAACTAAGTGGCCCAAATGTGTTCTAGCATGACAATGTTCCTCTGCACAAAGTGAGCTCCATGAAGACATGATTTGCCAAGGTTGTCGTGGAAAAACTAGAATGATCTGCACAGACCTCAACCCCACTGAACACCTTTGGGATGAACTGGACTCCTCCTTGCCCAACACCAGTGCCTGACCTCACTAATACTCTTGTGGCTGCCATATTCATAAATATAATGGAACACCTTCCCAGAAGAGTGGAGGTTATTATAACAGTAAAGAGAGGACTAAATTTGGAATGGGGTGTTTAAAAACCACAAATAGGTGTAATGGTCAGGTGTCCACAAACTTTTGCCATATAGTGTATGCCAATAAATATTTATGTGAAATGCGGCACAGTTGGGAAGGTAGTTTAGCACACATCTGCATTGGGCTAGAGGATTTCAGGACAAGTCAGAGGTGTAATGGCTGAAGTGACACAGCTGTGCCATATTTGTCTGATCATTATTTGTTTTTTCTCCCTGCAGTGAGCTGTGTGGGCTTGCACACCTCCACTGAAAAGCTGAGAGTAATATTTAAGCAAACATTTCTTAAGAAGATACTTTGCTGCATAGCACTGAATTACGTTTGCAAATGATTACCTACGTTTGATATGTGCCTGTGAACAGAATAAATGGATTGAATAGGAAATATGTTTTCAAAATACCTTCATGAAAGTTGCTTTTACTGTATTGCCCCGTTGTAGTTTTAGATAAAATTACATAAGAACAACTTTTATATTACCTTTATATTAGATTTTCTCTCCTGTCTGTTTCATCTCAATTCACTGTTAGAGTGCAATGATTGTAATTTTGACTCTGCATTATACAGTATAGTCGCATATTTTAAGCATTTATTGACAAAATTCATCAACTGCCCTTCATCTTTCCCTATAAATGTTTTTCAGGTAAAAATATGGTGGGGCTCTTTAATGTTTTGGGGGTGTTTTTCTGCCAGAGGACCTTTACATTTTGTTAGGATACATGGCATCATGGACTCTATCAAATATCAACAGATATTAAATGAAAACCTGACTGGTGTGGGGATGCTTTGCTGCTTCAGGCCTTGGGCAACTTGCAGTAATTGAGGGAATCATGAATTCTGCTCTCTACCAGAAAATCCTAAAGGAGAATGTTCGGTCTTCAGTCCGTAAGTTGAAACTCAAGCGCAACTGGATTATGCAGCAAGACAATGATCCTAAGCATAGGAGTAAGTCCTAGTCCTATAATTAAGTGAAACTCTGATCTCCAGTTATCAGAAGTGTTTTGTTGCAGTTATTGCTGCTAAAGGTGGCACAACTAGATTTTAAGTTGAAAGGGGCAATTAGTTTTTCAAAATAAATTAATTAATTAAAAACTGTGTTGTGCGTTTACTCAGGTTGCCTTTGTTTTATGTTGTATTTCGTTTGAATATGTAAAACTATTTAGTATGAGATATACACAAAAACAGAACACAAATACTTGTGGGCAAATACTTTTTCATAGCACTGTACTACAGATGCAGTAAATAAAGTCTTTAATGGGAAACAGTGAGTTAATGAGGAAAAAGAGACAAGGACAAAGTAAAGACTGAAAAATACAGCGTGAGCAGTTTTCTTGGTCCACTGCACATTTTTATTGAGGACAGGTCAGTAAAATAGTGCTCAGTGTGTGGCGGCAATTATAGAAATCATGGTCATTACAGTGAGTGTCATTTTGTCACTAGAAGGGCCCATTTTCAGTGAGGAGAAGTCAGTAGAAAACTATAATGGTACGATTTCAGAGGAAAAGCTTGAAACAGCATACAGACATAAGAACCTTGATCAAAACAAAGAGCAGGTACTCAGGCTCCATGTACTAAAGGCATTCACTAATTCCAGGGGTTTCAGCACCACGACGTAAAATGGGCATTTCTGGAGGTGTGGCGAAGACACCCCCTTACAAAAAGATTACAGGTTACCGAACATGCACAGAACACTTTTTTGTGCGGGCATTCCCAGGATCAGCGATGTAAGATGAAGGACAAAACAATCATAATGGTACCTATTTATCGATGTTTTTTTTTTTTTTTTAATCCTGTAAATGCTAAATTAACTGGTTCTTCAAACTGTCAACATTGCTCTTTCTGTGTAAATATAGTTGAGTATGAAAATGTGGATAATTATGAGTTTGTTTTTTACAATGGGGCAACAGCAGTGGAAACGATACTGAGGTTAAAAAGAACTGATGTTTCACTGCAGATTTTTTGGTCTTGCATGATAGGACACATGATAGAATTGATGTAAAGTCAGTAAGACTTTGAGCTTATTTAAGTGAAACAAGCATTTCATAACAGTAGTATTTTTCAAACATGAAACCCCTGTGATCACGGACACGTGTCTGAAGTTATAGCAGAATTAATGTAAAAGGTTATTTGGGCATGAAATCCCTGCGAGCATGACAGGTATCTGAAGTTATAGCAGTATGAATGTAAAAGGGTATTTGTACACGAAACCTTTGTGATCACGGGCAGGTATCTGAAGATATAGCAGCATTAATGTAAATCTCCTGTGATCATGGACAGACAACTATCTGCAGCAAATGGATTTTCTTCCCAAACTGTGCATGATCGTTGACCTATGCAGATTCTCAAAATAGGCCACGCCTACCTGATGATGCAATATCTGTTACGCTGTCCTGAAATCCCTGGAAAAAATGTGCCTGCCATGTACTGAATTTGTCAGGTTTGTCAGGTTTATTATTACTGACTGTAACTCATCTGTTACTATGTTGCAGTACCCATGGCGACAGTCGCTAATTGCTTGTGTTGTCATTTCTTGTCTCGATCCTCAACATGTCATTGGTTAGTTTACACTGATGGTGCACATATTCCTTGTTGCACCTGGATAATTTGAGCATTTCAACACACACAGCAGCCATTTGTAGGATCATTCCATAACTGAAGTGATTAAAAACATTTACTCCAAAGGGCCCTTCACAATGGTCATTTTCAAAGGAAAAAACCAATGGACATTTTTGGAGTTCTCACTGTGAAGGGCCCTTTGGAGGCAGTAAGGTATAGTCATGATCACCTCAGAATGGACCACAGCCTTTGTGTGTCCCTAGATATTTGCAAAGTATATATATATATATATATATATATATATATATATATATATATATATATATATATATATATATATATATATATATATATATATATATATATATATATATATATATAGTCATATTGTTAAGTCCGAACCTTGTTCTTGTGCTTCTGGTATGCCTGTGTGTTCTGGTTTATGACCCTTGCCTGTTTGTGCTGTTACCTATTATGAATGTGATAACCCTGTGTGCCTGTATTATGACCCCCACTATGAGCAATGACCATGATTAATGGATGTGCATGACCAAGTTTTCTGCACCTGTGTCCTGCCTCTTTAGCCCACACAATACCCCTCTCATCAATGAAAAGGGACTGCCATAAGACCACTGCTGACCAGATATTATTTGCGTGGTGGACCATTCTCAGTAGAGCAGTGACACTGACATGGTATTGGGTGTTGTAGTGGTAAAAGGGGGGTTTGTAAGAACATCAGTGTCACTACTGGGCTGAGAAACAGTCAATCAACTGAATAAGCATCTGCTCAGCTGTGGTCCTATGGTGTAGTCCCTTTCTGATGGAGGGGTTTAACTGGGGTTGACAAATTGCGCATAGCAACTGATGGGGTACAGTTCTCTTCCCTCATAGTCTATAAGCATAATAACGGATAAGCAATGAGCCAAACTCCTGCTGGCATCACATCAACAGTAAACAGTAGCTGAATGAGAAAGAGATCCTGCCTGGCCAGCCATAATCAAGGGGCACAAAGCAAGAAATTATCTGCTCTCTGGAATTATGGGGATGTGCATTTATGCAGAAGAACCAAGGGACTGGACTAACGAGGAGGTGTGTATATCACTGAGAGTTGGAATGAGGGTGGTATTAGCATACACACAGTAACACAAACAAAGCTCTAAGCTGATACGCACGCTCATTTCCAGGCCAACTCATCCAAACCCTTTATGTAAGCGCTTCAATCTTTTGTTTTGCCTTTGTTTCTCAGCTGATTGCACAACTTATTACACTTTACATAATGAAAATTATCATGAGTATATTTTCCCTTCCCAAAAGAGGCCATTAACCTGCTAAAAAATTCACATTATTGGAGAAGCAACAGGTAAAGAGCAAAGTGATGATTGTTTTGATAACACATGGTACAGACATGATTATGAAAAACTGTGCAAAAATGTGGTGTTACAGCAGAGCTGACCTGTCTAGCCAAGCCAGAAGACTTTTTGCAGCAGCGATCAGATCCACCACTGAGGTGAGGAAGTCGTTCGGGAGCTTGCGTGTGGCTCGACCATCGTAGTGACCTCCTCGTCTGCGACCTGTTATGAAGTTCTGCAGGTTTTTAGCAGAGGCGTTGAGCTTATGGGACAGAGTCTTTAGATTCTCCGTCTCCAGACCATAGTTCTGACAATAGGCACAAGGACCAGTTACAGAATCAGTGAAATCTTTTGATGTTATTTCAAAAGAGGCATTAAAGGAATTGTTTGGGGAAAAAAATCAAACTGACACAATTTTTCCCTTACTACAGATTTAGTCAATCAGCTAAGCTATTGTGTATCTGATGTTTGCTTGATTAGCTTTGCACTAAAGCCACAATATATTATATAGCTAATGCTAATATATGAAGAACTGAAAATCTGAAAATGTCCAAAACACACTGACAAGTCTGCATGATTACTGAAGAACTTAAGGAATATATGAGAAAAACAAGTAAAACAGATTTCCATTAACTGTTAGCTATATTAATAGCTACTGTACATTACTGTATGTGTCACAACGAAGTATACTGTATTGAAAATCACAAATGCATTTTTTTTATCCCATTTTTAAAAATGTATTTTATTCATTAAACCTTTGTGAGGAAAAAGGCATGCCTTGTTTCCAATTTGGAGGTGAGATGAATGGGGATAGACAGACAAGGGCAGCAGTGACAAACTAACTATGGAAAGGAATGGTAGAAAAAAATATTAAGAATGCCATGTGGAGCTTTCTGTCAAGCTTTCTACAGTATCTAATGTGACTGAGTATGCTAGGAAACTACCTTGCACCTCTGGGGTTGGTGGTTTGATTCCCACCTCCGCCCTATGTGTGTGCCAGAAGATTTTCATTTTAATAATGATGTAGAATGTTTGCATGTTCTCCCCGTGCCTCGGGGGTTTCCTCCGGGTATGACTGTTTCCTCCCCCAGTCCAAAGACATGCGTTGTAGGAGGATTGGCATCTTTAAATTGTCCGTAGTGTGTGAATGAATGCGAGCGTGTGCGCGATTGTGCCCTGCGATGGGATGGCACCCCATCTAGGGTGTCCCGCGCCTTGTGCGCCGAGTACCCTGGGATAGGCTCCAGGCTCCCTGTGACCCTGTGTAGGATAAGCAGTGCAGAAAATGGATGGATGGACATGTGCAATGATTTCAGGCCAGTTTGCACAGAATAGTGCATTTTCTATTCGTATCATGTTAACTTAAGTCTTGACTTGAGAAAGTAAAAACCTCCTGTTTGTGCAAACTGTCTAAAAAATCTGTAGGCCTATTTGTAACTGTTTAGAACACATTATCTGTTATTACATCAAAGTATTCATATTACACTACATCCCTAAGAGTTAGAAAGTGTGTGTGTGTGTGTGTGTGTGTGCGCGCAGAATTATTCTGGGAGTGCTGATGGTGAAGCAACACCAGAAAGTACAGTTGAGGTGATGCAAGTGATAAGAGACATAGTATGACAATAAAAATAAAATAGCCTTAATCTTTGTTATTTATATGTGCCATATATACACCATCAGCCATAACATTAAAACCACTGAAAGGTGAAGTAAATAACATTGATTATCTTGTTACCATGGCACCTGTCAACGGGTGGGATATATTAGGCAGCAAGCAATCAGTTCTCGAAGTTGATGTGTTGGAACAGGAAAAATGGGCAAGCATACGGATCTGAGCAACTTTGCAAGGACCAAATTGTGATGGCTAGATGACTGGGTCAGAGCATCTCCAAAACAGCAGGTCTTGTGGGGTGTTCCCGGTATGCAGTGGGTAGTACCTACCAAAAGTGGTCCATGGAAGGACAACCGGTCCACACCAGGAACAGGGTCATGGGCACCCAAGGCTCATTGAGGGACGTGGGGAGCAAAGGTTAGCCTGTCTGGTCCAATCACACAGAAGAGCTACTGTTGCACAAACTGCTGAAAATGTTAATGCAGGCTATGATAGAAAGATTATGGAGCAATTGAAGAAGGTGGCCTGGTCTGATGAATCACATTCTCTTTTACATCATGTGGACGGTTAAGTGCTTGTGCGTCATTTACCATGTTTTGCTGGAAAACTTGGGCCCTGGCATTCACGTGGATTATTACTTTGACATGTACCACCTACCTAAACATTGTTGCAGACCAATTATACCATTATTCCATGGCAACCGTATTCACTAATGGCAGTGGCCTCTTTCAGCAGGATAATGCGCCCTGCCACACTGCAAAAATTGTTCAGGAATGGTTTGAGGAACAGGACAAAGAGTTCAAGGTTTGACTTGATCTCCAAATTCCCCAGATCTCAATCTGATCATATTTGGGATGTGCTGGATGCATAAGTCAGATCCATGGAGGCCCCACCTCGCAACTTACAAGACTTAAAGGATCTGCTGCTAATGTCTTTGTGCCAGATACCACAGCACACCTTCAGAGGTTTTGTGGAGTCCATGCCTCAACGGGTCAGAGCTGTTTTGGTGGCACAAGGGGGACCTACACAATATTAGGCAGGTGGTTTTAATGTTATGGCTGATTGGTGTATGTCTCCCATCCATCCTTGCAGAACCCCCTACAGTTCAGATGTGAAGTTTGTGCAAATGATTCCTCTAGTCATGATATAACTGTACATGGAGGCCAGAGAGAGCTTATAAAAAATGGAGAGGCTGACAGAAAGAGTATGATGCTGATGTGTTGGGACGTTGGAGTGCTCAGAAGGAAAGCTACCAAAAGTGTGTTGTGCAAAAAGTTATACATATCATGTCCCAGAAGTGTTGTGTAGATAAAATGGGCAATTAGCAACAGTCTCTGTCTGACTAACAGTAGTACAAGAATTATGCAAAATCAACAGTCATGCTGGATCACACAGGCACACAGATGGGTTTCTGCTTATGGATGCATTGGGAAGCCTGTAATAACTCCAGGCAGAGCAGCAACACCGGAAGATCACAGGATCACTGTCATGTAGGGCTTACTGAGGGATTTTGCTAATGCATTTCATCCATGATAGCTGTGAGCTTATCCCCTTACTCACCATCCCCCCAGCATACCCTGGCTGTCACTGTACTGTACATGTGCACGACACTCCACTCCCACAATGCTGCATATGCAAGCCCCCATAGGCATGTGAGAGACTCAGTGCTGAGGGAAAAGAAATGAGTAATCAAATAGTACATGGTGCTACACTGGACCAACTTGAAACAGCATTGCATTAAGGGATTTAGTAAAGGGACCAGGCTAAAGCACATGACTGATGAATGGGAGGCCAAACTGGCAGATCCACATTCTCATGTGTTTTTTATTTTCTATTCTCTTCAAAGCCTAATCATTCACAAGCATATTGCTTTTTCTAGCACTCCTTGTTTTTTGTGTTGTTATTCTTCTCTCGCTCCTAGTCCTGTCGCCCTTCCATGTACTCTCCCAGGCTCATGCACTTTTATTGTCAATTGGTCTTTCTTTCTTGCTCTTATTTCCAAGCTAGCACACAAGACGATGAGAGAATTGTGTGGGGCTACATCAGTTAATAAGAGATGGGATTTAAACATCAGAAGACTTTTACTAATATTTGCCTATTTTCTCATATCCTGGATCATATACATGGGAAAATGACAAATAATGTGTGCCGCCAACATCCAACCAATCAGGACAGGGAGGCCTCTGTAGTAGCCTTTCAATTCTTCTTCTTCTTTTCTCAAACAAGCATTCTGGATTTTTTCACCATGGAAAAGGATGCACATGAGGATTGGGGCATGACTTTGGAGGAGACAACAACTGACAAGACAATTTGTCAAGACCTGATCAGTAAATCTTTTTCCAGTGATTGAATGTTTTGCATTGGGGCACGGAACATTAAAACTGTTTTTTTCTTCAGTTCCAGGCGTTTATGTCAGGCAAGACCCTCTGTATGGATGAAGCCAGCAGCCAATCAGCATTGTTAACATATCCTAGTATTTCCATCATGGTGCGTCACATTTACATCTCAGATCACTGGCTCAAATTGTGTTCTTAGGAAGTTGTAAGGACACACACACATTTATGTGCCAGTAAGCAAAGCCCAAGGAAATGAAGAGAGGCTAATGATACCTACTCTCTCCAGTCTCTATAATACATCCATGCAGTGATTGCTGGTTGTGTTGTAAGATAAGAGGCTAAAATTTAATCTCTATCAATAGCTGGACAACCTAAAATGACTGTTGCAGATAGACTACATAAATCTGCAGTCTGGGCTAGAAATAAATCAGACCCAGCCTCACTTCTTCATACTGTTCTGTGAATTTTTCTTATGACCACTGGTGGTGCTGTTGAGTTCAGCATACATAGATAGAGCACATGAAGATAAAAGGAAAAAGCATCAGGATAACCCTAGCTAATGTGTTAGATATGATGTAGAGCAGGGGTCAGCAATTAGGTTTGCCCCGGGGCCAAATTCCCACAGAGCACATGCTGTGTGTGTGTGTGTGTGTGGCCTCACCAGTGCACACAGCAGGTCCACAGCCTCCAGGATGAGCTCCTGGTGGCCAATGCGAGAAACTCCCAGATCTTCCAGCTCCTGATGGGTGATGCGCAGCAACTGCTCCCCTCCCACCTTCTCCTGCTCAAAGTTCTTAATGTACTGCTGCAGACAGTCATCCAGACCTGTGGCCGTGCAACACACACACGCACACACACACACACACACACACACACGCACACACACACACACACACACACACACACACACAAAAACAGATCACTCTTTTAAGACAAATACAAACTACATGACAATGTTTGACATTTAAAAAAACCTGTTCCTTCAACTAACGTATTTATTTTCTTCATAAATATAACATCAGTGGTGTAGTTGAGGGCATATTTATGTATAAGCCATAACAATGAATTTGTGTGTATTCACCTAGTACAGTCCTTTTTTTCATTCTGAATCATCACATTTACAACCATGGACAATACAAAACTGTGTTTGGACACACAAAATTGATTGAACACTTTTCAAATTTTAATTCCTCAAGTTTTAAATTACACCACCACACACTCTGTCTGCTTGAGTATTGGTCAGCAATCTGTAGGTTACTTCAGAGAAATAAACATACAGATCTGATTTCATGTCAAAATAATCAAATTTAGAAAAAAGACTCTTGTTAATGGGAAAACAAATGAAGCATAAAATGCTACTGGCATCCATCCATTCATTTTCCATACCACTTATCCTACACGGGGTCACAGGGACCCTGGAGCCTATCCCAGATAACTTGGGGCACAAGGCAGGGGGACACCCTGGACAGGGTGCCAACCCATCACGCACAATAATAGACACACATGGACAACTTGAAAATGCCAGTCAGCTTACAATGCATCTGTCTGGACTGGGGAAGGAAACCCGCAAAGCACGGGGACAACATGCACCTTAGCAAGTAACATTAATATGTATTTTTCTGACTCACATTATGAACATGCTAACAGTACACTACTATTTGAGCTATGTAAATCTAGAGCAACATTTGATAAGCTAAAAGGGCTAGGCTAAAATTTTGAAGCTCAACGTTTTGAGGCTAATATATATATATATATATATATATATACAGGTGCATCTCAATAAATTAGAATGTCGTGGAAAAGGTCATTTATTTCAGTAATTTAACTCAAATTGTGAAACTCGTGTATTAAATAAATTCAATGACACAGACTGAAGTAGTTTAAGTCTTTGGTTCTTTTAATTGTGATGATTTTGGATCACATTTAACAAAAACCCACCAATTCACTATCTCAACAAATTAGAATATGGTGACATGCTAATCAGCTAATCAACTCAAAACACCTGCAAAGGTTTCCTGAGCCTTCAAAATGGTCTCTCAGTTTGGTTCACTAGGTAAGCCACAAACATTCATCGCCAAAGAAGCTGGCTGTTCACAGAGTGCTGTATCCAAGCATGTTAACAGAAAGTTGAGTGGAAGGAAAATGTGTGGAAGAAAAAGATGCACAACCAACCGAGAGAACCACAGCCTTATGAGGATTGTCAAGCAAAATCGATTCAAGAATTTGAGTGAACTTCACAAGGAATGGACTGAGGCTGGGGTCAAGGCATCAAGAGCCACCACACACAGACGTGTCAAGGAATTTGGATACAGTTGTCGTATTCCTCTTGTTAAGCCACTCCTGAGCCACAGACAACGTCAGAGGCGTCTTACCTGGGCTAAGGAGAAGAAGAACCGGACTGTTGCCCAGTGGTCCAAAGTCCTCTTTTCAGATGAGAGCAAGTTTTGTATTTCATTTGGAAACCAAGGTCCTAGAGTCTGGAGGAAGGGTGGAGAAGCTCATAGCCCAAGTTGCTTGAAGTCCAGTTTCCACAGTCCGTGATGATTTGGGGTGCAATGACATCTGCTGGTGTTGGTCCATTGTGTTTTTTGAAAACCAGAGTCACTGCACCCGTTTACCAAGAAATTTTGGAGCACTTCATGCTTCCTTCTGCTGACCAGCTTTTTGAAGATGCTGATTTCATTTTCCAGCAGGATTTGGCACATGCCCACACTGCCAAAAGCACCAAAAGTTGGTTAAATGACCATGGTGTTGGTGTGCTTGACTGGCTAGCAAACTCACCAGACCTGAACCCCATAGAGAATCTATGGGGTATTGTCAAGAGGAAAATGAGAAACAAGAGACCAAAAAATGCAGATGAGCTGAAGGCCACTGTCAAAGAAACCTGGGCTTCCATACCACCTCAGCAGTGCCACAAACTGATCACCTCCATGCCACGCCGAATTTAGGCAGTAATTAAAGCAAAAGGAGCCCCTACCAAGTATTGAGTACATGTACAGTAAATGAACATATTTTCCAGAAGGCCAACAATTCACTAAAAATGTTTTATTATTGGTCTTATGAAGTATTCTAATTTGTTGAGATAGTGAATTGGTGGGTTTTTGTTAAATGTGAGCCAAAATCATCACAGTTAAAAGAACCAAAGACTTAAACTACTTCAGTCTGTGTGCATTGAATTTATTTAATACACAAGTTTCACAATTTGAGTTGAATTACTGAAATAAATGACCTTTTCCACGACATTCTAATTTATTGAGATGCACCTGTATATATATATATATAACTTTCAGCATAATTCATGTGGGAAATAAGCAAAATCATGCAGATTATAGAAATACATAAGGATTGTGTGATTCTTCGCAGTAAAACCAAGTGATTAAATTCAGTTCAATTCAGTTTTATTTGTATAGCACATTTAATAATGGACATTGTTCCAAAGCAGCTTTACAGAAATATATAAATTCAGGATATGCCTGATTGGCAGCCAGTTTTCAGGTTGTTAGCTAGTCAAATGTGGCTAGTTAGTATGTTTTACTTCAGATCCTGCTTCAAAACACCCTGGATGTTTTTAATTAGAATGATATTTTGAAAATTTTGAAAAATACTCACTGAATTCACCTTTAGGTATGCTGCTATGCAGTTATTGTCATGATCTACATATTTTTAACAATCAGCCTTCACTGTGTTAGCTAGTGATTACAGGAGGCTAGGAGAGGCAGAAGTAGATAGCATGTGTAAAACATAAAACAGTTTTGTAAGAATACTTAAAATAATTATATTTAAAATAATTGTGGTGTTGGATAAGCATCACTCCAAAGATATTATACAAATATTATGTGCACTGTATGTTATTTTCACCATCCTGAGCATCCTTCTTCCTGAATCTCAGGCTAATATGTCCATTCAGTGATCGCACCCTGATGACATTCTGTTGAGACGGAAATAAATTTAAAACTTGTTCAAAACAAAAGCAGTGTGAGTAAAAAGTTGAACATGCTGACTGGATTCACATGCTTCTGATTGTTATGGTACCACCGACACTACATTTCACTCAATACGTACGTTTAGATGCAACCAAATAATCCATTAGTAATGGGATTGATAGCTCAATCGGGTTGAAAAGCCTTCATGCAAACACCTCAATCGATCCGACTGAGCTCGATCAGAATGAAATTTCAATCGGATCGAAAGGGGTGGTGTAGATCTGAAATAATCCGGTAAATAGGAAAAAAATAGCCATATCCGACTATTTTATCAATCGTATTCAAAAATTGCTCATATGCGCAGTGCAGTGGTGCGTATGTTTATTTGCATCTTCAGCATGGTGTTCAGTGGAAAGAACTGGTCCTTGGAGGAGAGAGAATATTTGTTAAACATATTAAAAGACAAAAAGATTGTCAAGAGACTGGACGGAAGAAAAGTCCGTAATAAAGATCTCTTCAAAGAAGTTTTTGAGGAAATGCAGTTTGGAGGACTCAGTCGGTCAATAGGACAAATTAAAAGCAGATGAAAACAAACATGTCCACGGTGTGGAACGCAACAAAGTTTTGTTTGGAATATATGTAATGCGTAAGCAAATATTTGAATGGGATTGCAATGTTTAGGGTACATATAAACAGTATTTCGGACTCGATTGACATCTGGATTTGACTGAATTCAATCCTTTGAATCGGATTACATGTAATGTGCATATAAACAAAACTGTCTACAGCATGTTAAGTTTAGGATACATTCATTAAGAATCTTCAATCAGAATGAATTCATTCTGATTGGTGAAAATCCGCATGAAAACGGATGTAAATTGCCAACGGTAGTGATTGCAGCCAGCTTTCATGTAGTCAGCTGATCAGAAGTTGCTAGTTAGCATGTTTTACTTCAGACCCTGCTTCAGAACCTTGGATGGCTTTTATCACGTTAATGAAAAAAAAAAAAAAGGAATTCCCCTTTAGGTATGCAACTAAGCATGAATACATCGATTCACCTAATCAATGTCTTTGAATCTTGTAATGTCATTACTGACATATGGTGCAATTTCTGTGCAAAATTACATACCTGTAATATATAACTGAGAGTTTATATGATCGATTGCTTCAGACAGGAATACACTTCTGTCTGACATGCATAATTTAATAATAATAATAATAAAAATATATTCTTCCCAGTCTATGGGAAGCCCTTTTGCTTTCATGGATTGTGTGTTTCTTTTGCAATGAGCCACTGACCTCAAAGTACCATCATATTTAAGTCAGAGGGTAAGAAAATTGCACGTGTATACGCTGCTAATGGATGCACTGTGAGCCTCCATCAGAGTGTACGCATGCTGACTGTGTGCTGACACGGAAAGCTCTTGGAGGCAACCACACAATCTTCTGAAGCGACTCATGCTGCCCTGACCAGATATCTAATGTGGGAGTTTGTGTATGTTTGTGTTTGTGTGTTAGTGGCTGCATTTGTGTTTTCATATGAGGGCACGAAGGCGTTAAATGTACACAAGTAGACACTTGGACACGCAAAGACAAACTCATAATATTCCAATAGACAGCACAGGGTTAGATGTGAAGCAGGCAACTGTTCAAACACTCATAGACAACTAGATAAAGACACACACACACACACACACACACACACACACACACACACACACACACACACACACACACACACAATGAAATGCCTGGCTGTCAGAAACAGATTTCCATGGATTTGAAAGACTATTGTCATTATTAAGGGTACAAGTGCTTGGCAGAACCTCATGGTTGTCAGGGAAACACCCCCCCAATATCACCACCTTCCACACACTGACCCTCATGAAGCATGTTTTTCTCTCACATGCTCGCTAAATAAAGAGAAGATTTCATTAAACAGGGTTATATTTACACACCCACCGTATTCTGTGCACGATCCCCACACACATTAAAAGAAAAAATGGAAATTGTAATCTCCTTGGAGCCGCATACAAAACACTCATTGATAATGAAATGCAACCATGACTCAGATCATTATAGACATTACAGAACTCAGTATACACCTACATACATACACTGTCAGTTATTCCACTATTCCTCCAGTTTCAGGATGTAACTGAATATGAATGTTATTTGGATTGAACATATAATGTGTTCTAAATGGATACAAATACAGATACGAATAGGAGAAGCACTATTAATTTAATTCATTTTTTTGCTAGAAAAGTTCACAGACCATGCTGATAGTGCCGGTATTTGTGTCTCTGTTTTATGTAAAAAAAAAAATAAATAAATAAATAAATAAATAAATAAATAAATAAATAAAAGAGGGGTATCATTTATATTTAAAACAAAAACAAACAAAAAAAACTTTCCCAGTTTTGACCGCACCCACTTAAAGTTTAAATCTGAATACAGATATGGATATTTATAGCACTAAACAGATACAGATATAGATAGTGGGACTGCATTATATCACTACTCTGCTTACTATTTACCTTCTCCTCCTCCCTACCTACTTCTTATTCCTACCCCAAACCCTTCTTGTTTCCTCAGCGCCCCAACTCTCTAATTCTCTTTCCTCATCTGTCTTCCTGAGAATAGCAGGAGGCGCTAATCTAATAGAATAAGGCACAGATCACTCTAATCAAACCTCAGATCTGGTACTTAATCCCTTTTAGTATGTTGGTGAGACATAAACCTGATAGAGCATGTAGAAAAACAGTAAAAATCTCAAAGCAAGATTTTGCGGCTTTTCTTCCAATTCAGGGTTGGCAGGCTTATTTTAACCTGGTCCGAAGCGAAGGAATCACCACGGTCTGTCAATGTAGGTTGCTATAGAAACAGTACCTGGACAAGTAACTTTGATTAGGACCTCATTATCTACCAAAAAAAAGTGTGTACATCATGATTTACGCTTGATGGCTGAATAATTCAGCAGCTAATGAGACCTTTGGCAGCATAAAAGTCTTGCATCAGAGGGTTATTCAGAAGGATTTGTGCTGTTTGTGTTGGTGGGCTCAGGCAGAAATGCTTCAAATGCTCAATACTGCAGGTTTTAGAAATATACACCTACACGCATCAGCAATTCCACTCAAATGTCAAACATACACCGGAGAAATGCAAAGAAAAAGTCACACAAATTCTTAATTCCTATTTCAAAGAGCCATGGATAGTCTCGGATACAGTCTGACACACCAGATGGCTGTGTAAATCGATACTCTACTTAAACATCAATTAAAATAATTATCATATTAATATACATTGTGACACATGTATATGTAGATAATTAGGCCAAACATATTGTTTGTTATAACAGCATTTACATTTTTGTTTTCATACACAAAATCAGTGACAATTTTATTTTCTGAATACAAGCAATTCAAATAATGAATTGGGATTTCATTTGAGTTTACAGAAGTCCACTAGCACATGAGGCAGTCACTGCCAATATTCACTCATGAAACACTTTGGCTGAGTCCGAATATCCCTACTACCCTACTATACAGTAGTCGAAAAGCAGTATGCCAAAGGAGAAGTATGTCCGATTTCTCAGTATTCATAAAAAAGAACGCAAGAAATACCCAGATGACCTACTGCTTCCGCCATGATTCTGCAGTATGGAACCACTGGACACTGTGAATACTGCACTATCCCATAAGGCAACGGGACTGACGTGGAAGAGGTGTCGGAATCAAAAATGGTGCGTCGGCTCTTTTGAAGTTGTAGGTCACATGACAATGCCAACATGTCGGATGTAGTACGTCCAGATTGTATTCATGCTTACCACTTATACTGATCAGTACATACTGTATCAACGGCCGAGCAGTTTTGTGAATAGGTTTTAAGAAGACGCTCTCAGTTAGGAACTTAGGTGACACTTTGGAGAAGAGTAAATAGTAAGATAAGATTCCTTGTGAGTATGTCCTAGATATGTTTCCACTAAAAATGAAATGTCTTGTGCATTTTGACCACAAATATCCCTGTAAAAACTGTATCCCTGCTAAAAACAAAAAATACTTTAGGTAATTACTTGCTAGTGTTAGACTAAGTTTAAAACACTGTGTGTTCATTACAATCTCTTCCACCTATATTCATTCATTCATTCATGAATTAATTTGTCTTCAGTAACCTCTTTAACCAACTCAGGGTCATTGTGGATCCAGAGCCCATCCTGATACCACTGGGGTACATCCTGGATTGCAGGGCACCTTGCATACACAGATTCACAAACTCATTCATACCAAGGGGCAGTTTAACATAGCCAATCTACCTATTGGCATGTTTTTGGGAGGTTGGAGGAAACCGGATAGCCCGGAGGTAGGCATGGGAAGAACATGTAAAACTCCACACAGACAGTAACTTGACCTCAGGATCGAAATGGGGATCCTGGAGCTGCCACCTATAAGACAGACCTAAAGTGTTTAATGACCCCAGATACTGTAGAATGGTGAAAAACAAAAATCCTGCACTACAGATTCACAACCCTAGAATGTGCAGGACAAACTCTCTGTGAACCACTATAAAAATATTTGAGAGAAACAGCAGGGCTGTTCATTATATTTAGATGAACTTGCTGAAGAAGAAAACATTTCACACTGAAAATGTGCTATCCACATTTTCAACTGTGTTTATACTGACAGTTATCACATTTGCTCCACGTACCAGCACAAGCGCTTGTTCCTAAGCTGCATACTCCACATAAATAGCCCACACATTCATTGAATCTTTGTGAAGTCTCACTCCTAGCACTGTAGTGACATTACTGAGCCTTGTGTTTGCGTACATGTTTTCCCGGCATCGAACCTGTCTGTTTCTGCCTATAGCCTAATTAAATCTGTCTGCTGATCCCATGATACTTTGCCTGGTTATCAACTTCGATTTTAGGCAGTTTGGGATTTGTGTGCTTCATTCAATAAAACCCTGCACTTGATTCCAAATTCTGTCTGGAATTGACAACAAGTTCAAGTGACATTGGTTAGATGCTTTAAACCAGTGGTCACCAAACCTGTTCCTGGAGATCTACCTTCCTGAAGACTTTAGCTCCAACCATAATTGTGCCCACCAGACCATCTAATCATTGCCTTAAGAAGTTCTTGATCAACTAAAACAGGTGTGTTAGATTTTGGTTGTAGATGAAACCTATAAGAAGGTAGATCTCAGGGAACATGGTTGGTGACCACTGCTTTAAACACTAGAAAGCATGTGATTTATGAAAATTATTGTAAATCATTATTGCATCACAGAACACCATCAAACAGAAGTGCACTGTAGAAACTTCCAGGAACAGAACATTGATCACTCCTGAGTTTCAGTTCAGAGCGAACTTGTTGAACCATGATTGAGTTACAGAAAAGGTAAGCTGATGCTATAAACTTTGAGATGCCCTATGGGCAAATACAGGCAGCTTCTCCCTCTGTTGTTTCCTTGTTAAGGATTTGAAAATCCTGGGCTGGTAGAGTGTTTTAAACATCTTCAGAACCATGAGCAGATGTATCTTTCATCCTTCAGATGGTTGATCATCTAATCTACCACTGCCCTCTGCCTAAAAGGTACACCTATAGATGGAATAACACAAAAATAAAAACCAAACAGAAATTTCCAAGATAAAAAGTAGCTGTATTTGTGCATCATATCACAAATGACTAGTCATGGTTCAGATTCAGACATTCTCACATCAAGGTTATTATTAAGCACTTTAGAAGCAGATCCATGAGCTAATCTCAAATGTGCGCAGCCCCTCACTGAGAGTCAGCGCATACAAGCTCATTGATTATGAGGACATTTAACAGCTGGTAATTGTACTCAGACAAAGCTATTAAGACTCGTAGAAGAGTGTAGTGTATTAAACTAAATCATTAATCTCTTTTAGAAGACGCATAATGATCACCCATCCGAAGTCAAAGATGAGTAAGCTGGTGAGTGAGTGAAGGAGAAGGTGTGTTACCACAGAGGTTGCAGAACCTTTAAAGGAACTGAAGTGAAGTATACAAAAACTGAACAGTTCCTGGATGTGTCAATTAGTGCATGACACATACTATGCAATGGATACATCAATTTAAGAACGAAGCAAAACACAATGCACATGGTGGAGGCTGAGACTGATGATGTCTTGTTCTTTATTGTTGTTGCTTTGTTGTGAGATTATAAGTCAACCAGGGGAAAAATTGGAAGTCCATGAATAGTAGTGTATTGTACACATCAATAGGTTGAGCACCTGGAGAAATGTAATTTTTAATAAAGTGGATAGCAAATTGCTGGCCAGACTGACATCACAACAAAGACACACCTATGTTGCAGAATGAGGGGAGCTGTCGACTAGTTGGGCAGTGGGGGGCAAAAAAACAGCAAAGCTGACAAGAAAGATGGCAGCTAATGTACTTTAATTGTTAATCTGAAAATATTTCAGGCTAGATAAACTCAATTCTATTCAGTGGAAAAAGTTTTTTTTTTTCCCCTTTGGCTTTAATGGACCTTTAACATTTAACATTTGATATCACTTTGCATGAAGTGGAGAGTAGGGGTGTAACAATACATTGTGACACAATGCATCACAATGTAACAATGTGATGATGTTCATTGCGGAAATGTGCGATTCACATTGTGGAAATCAGCATTCTATTAACTATTCATGAAATGCAGTTGCACTATTGTCATGGGTCCCAATCTGCAAAACCCATAGAGTTAAAATATACAGACAGCACACTGGCCACATGATCATGTTCTCTCATGGAGAGCCTGCAAAATCAGCTGAACACGTAAAGTCTGATAGCTGTAGATTGCAACTACGAACATGCATTACACATTATACTGTTACACAACCAAGTTATAATGGTTAAAAAGAGCTCTTCACTAGCTTTTAAACAACACCAGAGGCTGCTGAAAACGGTCATTTTAGCCAACTTTGGAGCTCATTAGGTTTCCATTGATCATTTTCGAAGTCCCAGGGTCAGACAATTTGTTTATTTAATCAAATATTTGGAATAATTTATTATTTTTATTTTTTATTTTTAAGATATGGTGAAGCTGTAGTACATTTTGTTATACAATATTAAACCTTTGTTTGTAGCAATTTTTGATTTATTTAGTTTTATATAGACAAAAATGCACATTGTTTTGCATTGTTAGTGAGTCTTTTTAGTCATCAGTTTCTTCATCCAAATTTTGTTCAAAATATTCTGAGAATCGAATTGAATTAAAATCATGAAGCCAGTATCGTGAATCGAATCAAATCGATTTGTGACCGGAGTGTATTGTTACACCCCTGGTGGAGAGATATGCACAAGACCGTGTGAGATTCCACTCAGCTAGTTTAGAGTCAGATCAGTGGACCACGCTAGCTCAAAGAGGCTGTCCCAGACTCATTTTTTGATGCTACTGAGACCTAAGTTGAAGTAAATCAGCTATTTCAGCTAAGCTGCCAGCTTGTCCACACAAGTCCATTTTAAGAACTGATACATCCTTAAATAGTGTAACATGAAATGTTTCCCCACATTTATTGTATCTGATTTATCTTTAACAGTGTAGCGACAAAATCATTTAAGATTGAAATGTAATTTGTTTTAAAAAATTTGCTTTAGAAAGTATACAATATTTGTGTAAGAGGAAGCATGTAGAAAACACAATGTTTGTCTGACTGAATGAATGTCTGACTCACCACTGACTTGTGTTTCAGACATGTTACACTTGACAGTGTCTCTCCAGGGTTTAGTAATTGCTTGTTAGCTAACCAAACAACATAATCTGTGATGATCAGTATGTCAAACTCGGCTCAAATACTTCCTGGTCTGCAGATAATTACCTACTCTGAACCAAGAGATGAAAGGGTTTCTGGACCTACAGCCAAGGAACCTGACCGAGTTCCTGCATACAAGAACAGGACTAATGAGTAAGCGATTGAATGAGTGTGTGAATGGGTGATGAGATAACAGCTAAAAACAGTGTTCACTGACCAACTTCTATATTTTATCTCTCTTGAAGATTATAAGACAAAAAACCTCCAGGGTCGAAGGTTTGATTCCCGCTGTAGCCATGTGTGTGCGGAATTTGCGTGTTCTCCCTGTGCTTCGGGGATTTCCTCTGGGTACTCTGGTTTCCTCCCCCAGTCCAAAGACATGCATTATAGGCTGATTGGCATGTTCAAAATAAGTGTCCATATTGTGTGAATGTGTGTGTGATTGTGCCCTGCAATGGAATGGCACCCCATCCAGGGTATTCCCTGCCTGTGCTCCAGGTTCCCCATGATCCAGTAAGGATAAGCGGTATAGAAAATAGATGGATGTTACAGAGAAACAGGAAAACATAGACTGTTACAAAATTAATAACTGACTGTTCCTTTAATAAATGTTATTAAATGTCTCCTTATTGAAATCCTCCCTATCAACAAAACATATCAATGATTATATATTTTTCTTTGTTAAAAAGCAACACATTTTTAATCAGTGTATTATTAGCTTTAGATTATGTGGAGCATCTGCCAAAAAAAAGTCCCGTGATTAGGGGACTTTTGTTTGTCCCCTAAGCTCTTACTGTAGAAACAGTAACTTATTAGAATGAGTGCATTAATATAAACCTGTGATTTGAATTACAGCTGGCACTGCTGTGAGAGCTGCTGTTATGTAAGGAATAATACACGACAGACCGTGCTGTTATACAAAAATAATGCATGCAGGGGGTAAGTGCACTATTTTTGTATGCAAAATAGACACGTTCTGTCATGTGTTATTCTGCTTATACCACAGCAAGTTGCCAACAATTACAATGTTTAATTTATTAATGAACGACACATCATGCACTTTAACGGTATATAGTTAGATTTGATGTTGTGTTATGTCAGAGAGACAAGTTAGTCCCTGTTCTTCCTTATGTTATAGCTGTGATAAACAGTCGTTCCCACACCATCTCTCTCTCTCTCTCTCTCTCTCTCTCTCTCTCTCTCTCTCTCTCTCTCTCTCTCTCTCTCTCTCTCTCTCTCTCACACACACACATACACACGCATACACACACACATAGCGCAGCCTGTCATTTTACCAAGAAATAGGAAAGCGTGACCGAGACTGAGAGCACTTACAACTGAGACTCCTTCCATAAATGTTAAATAAATGTCTCCTAACAAAAAAACTTCACCACATCAATGATTATAAGAGTTACTTTGTTTAAAAACACATTTTTAAATCTGTTTATTCTTAGTCTTCAAATATGTGAAACGTCCACCATACAAGTCCCTGTGTATGAGCTGTTACCATAGAAACAACAACAACGTGTTAGAATGGGTGCATTAATATTAACCTATCGTTCAGGTTACAGCTGAAACTACCTGTGTTGTTATACGAAAATAATGCACACCTACGGGCTAGTCGGATTCAACCATGCTGTGGTATAAAGAGAATTAATCAACAAATTTTGACCAATCAGTTTGGGAGAAAGGGCTCTCGGCGTGTCAAACAATTATGGTGGATACTTATGGTCAATTACAGAAATGACTAGGAAAAAGAAAATTCTCTGTAGTGAAGCTGGAGCACACTACTGGAGCAAATTCTTCAGGAATCAGGACAATTCCCATACTACTTAATAAACTGACTAGGTATAGCATGAATGTAGTGAATACACATTGGAGTATTTGCTATTAACATCATAAACTTTAAACACTTGCCGTGCTCTGGTTTTCTCACTTTATCACCTTTGTTCTACCAAGAATTCCAGGGGGCCAGCTCAGAGAAAGACGGAATTGAGCTTTTTTTGTGAAGATCATGGGCCTCTCTGGCTTTGCAAAACCTGCTGTTTGACCTTCTGTGACCCCTTGGGGCATCACCACAAAGCTGTATGCAGCAGCATGCTAATTGTGACGCGCTCAGTGCCAGAGAGTGTTAGACCATGCGGTGCATCAGTTTCTTGTTTTGTGAGATCACACAGTCTGAATCTGCAGACATTTGAGTTTGCAGTGACGATGTGCTAATTACTATTCAAACACTGAAGTGTGTTCTGAAGGCTGTTTTCTAATCTTCTGAGCCCATTGCTGTTTCACTGATCTTCTTTTCACAGAGAGCAGCAAGTTGTGCTGAAGGGATTTATTTAAGTCACACAATAATGTGAATGCAATGAGTCACACTGAAGCTTAACTTTGTTGTTGGTATATCTGTACACAGTGACTACAGCGTCTTTTTAATCTTTTACTCCCTCCCTGTCTGCATTACCGCTTATTTCCTCTGTCATTTCACTTTAATCTCTTTTCTTTCACCTGCCTTCTAGGGGTCATGGAGTTTAATGCTCCCTATAATTAGATCTCAAGAAAGCATTTAAGACAAACAACAGATTAATTAATGCAGCATGCCTTGTGGCTAGCATGATGTCCTTCTAATTGCGACATGATTGAAAGCCTTAAAGAAGCGGCTTGTAATTTTTTAGAGACCTCTGCTGCCTATGGGGCAAATTACAATTAAAATGCTATCAAAGCCTTTAGCTTTTCTGAAACCCATGCCACATGTGAAAAGGGGCAGAGTTATTTTCATCAGCTCTGTTCCATCAGGGGGTGGAGCTATTTTCAGGGCCAGAAAAATTTTAACAGAAATGAAGAAACTAGCCAGATCTGTTATACTAGTAATGACCATTTTTTTCTAAGATACTATACAGTTACAGTCATGCGAAAAAATAAGTACCCCATGGAAATTGTTGGCTTTTTTGACATATTTAGACAAACATTTGATCATCTTTGATCATCATCAAACAGTGCCTATTAATGAAATTGATATACTTGAACAAAACCACAAGGAAAATTATCTTTTCAATCATTTATTTAACAGAAATATCAATAGATGTGATAATCTTCTGTGGAAAACAGTAAGTACACCCTTGGTCTCAGAAGCTAGTATTGCCCCCTTTAGCAGAAAAAACACCTACTTCTTGTAGGTGTTTTGCATAATTGTCCACCAGGCTTGCTGGAATTTTTGACCACTCTTCCATGCAATATTCTTTCAGTTGCAGGATATTTGAGGGTTTTCTTGCATGTACTACCTGTTTCAAATCCCCCCACAACATTTGAATGGGATGGGATTCAAATCCGGGCTTTAACTAGGCCATTTAATAACCCTCCATTTCTTCTTTTTGGATTGGTGGATTTGCTAGTGTGCTTAGGATCATTATCCTGTTGAAAGGTCAACTTTCAGTTCAACTTCAACTTTCAGACAGATGGCCTCACATTATCTTCAAGCACTCTTTGATATGATACAGAATTCATAGTTGAGTTAATGAATGCAAGCTGTCAAGTCCCTGAGGCAGTGAAGCAACCCCAAACCATAAACATTTACACCACCGTGCTTCACAGTTGGTATGAGGTGCTTCTCCTGAAAAGCTGTCTTTGGTCTGCGTCAAGCATGTCTGCTGTTACTGTGGCCAAACAACTCTATCTTTGATTCGTCTGTCCAGGGCACATTATTCCAAAAGTCTTTGCCTATATAGTCTTTGCCTATATTCTCATTGGCAAACTGTAGTCTTGCAAAGGCTTTTTCCTGGCTCAACTCCCATGCAGGTCAAATTTGTGCAGTCTCTTTCTGATTGTAGAAGCATGCACTTTGACACCAACAGTTGCAAGACTCACTAGCAGATCCTGTGATGACATTTTGGGGTTCTTGGAGACTTCTTTTTGCATCAGACGGTCTGCTCATGGGCTGAATTTGCTGGGACGGCCAGTCCTGGACAAATTGACAATCGTTTGAAATCTGCACCATTTGTAGATTATTTTCCTTATAGTGGAATGATGTATTTCAAATAATCTGGAGATCTTTTTTAAAATCCCTTGCCAGACTCATAGGTATTCACAACCTTTTGTCTGAAGGCCTTACAGAACTCTTTAGATCTTGGCATGATGACACCACACACCTCAATAGCAAAGGGAACACCAGACACTAGATATGAGAGGGGTATAAATAAGACAGGTTCCACCTGCACACCCTAAGTAGGTTCTAATCACTGGCGCCCGATCTTGAACACCTGATTCTAATTTTATGGATTTAAAGGTTAGTAATAAATGTAGGGGTGTACTTACTATTTCCATGTGACTGATCTGTTTTTTGTTAATGTAAATTGTAAAAATTACTACAAAATGTAAATTTTATGTGTCATTTGATAGAGTGTATCACCTTTATTAATAGGCACTGTTTCAAAGAAGATCAAATGTTTGCTTATACAAATACTTCAAAAAAGCCATCAATTTCCATGAGGTGTACTTATTTTTTCACATGTCTATAGGTGTGATGTGAAAGACTGATGTATAGGAACCACACTGAGGAGTGAGACAGTCAGAAATCAGTCATAAGGCATAGAATGAGCTAAGCATGATGGCACACTAGATGATGTGGCAGATCGAATTTCATCACCATTTTGGCTAAAAACATTTGAATCAGTACTAGAACAGATGGTGAACCCTAACAGCATTTCAACAGTAATTAAAGATGCACATTTGCCTCCACACTCATTCATCTTCCTCAAAATATCCCAGATATCTAGGGCATGTGAGCAACATTACAACACACCCACCCTTTGGGCATGGCTGAAGCACCGTATGTGAAAATGCAAGAACTGATTATGCATTCAACATGCATAGCAGCAGAGACAGCTGTCAAAAGACATATGGATTAGGATTACCAATGAGGAAGCATGTTGCACAGAGAGATCTTTTCACATGTATTCATTTAATTTCATTTATGTAAGTGTGGGGATCCCCATGTTTAGGGCAAGCCCTCATTCTTGACGACAAAGAAATAAATTGAAATGAAAACATGAGAAGACATAAAACATATATTTAAAAAAAAAAAAAAAAAAAAAAAAAAGTAAAAACACATTAAAGGAATATTTTGGCCAAAATTAATTTATATAATTCTTCCCTTTAGTCAGTCCCTAAAGGATTTCGCGATTTTGACGCATATTAATGCAAAATCAAGCAAACTCCGCAATATTCCGATTAGCTTGAAATTTTTCTAAATTACCACAGATTTGGGCCAAGACCAGCACTGATGCCAGTTAAACACAGCAGTTAAAATCCCACACCAGTACTAGCAGTAAATATTTAAAATATTCCAGGGTATTATATGAAATATTATTATGAGATCTATTGAAGTTTATTGCAATATTACACTTCATCTGAAGGCATCGGTAGCAGTTCACATGAGCCTGAGGTTACAATAAGTTACAAATCCTATGAGTATGTATGGCAATGTGTTCAAGTCTGTACATGGCATATAGTGTGTGTTTGTGTATTCATTGTTCATTCACACACCAAGCACTGATAAGACTCTACAGATAGCCTGCCTCACCACAGCTTCTGAATAGACTCCCTCTCTATAAACACACACACACACACACACACACACACACACACACACACACACACACACACACACACACACCTGCTGAGAAGAAGACTAACTAGCACATTCTTGTCCTCTACAGATGACAATAAGCAGACCAGACACTGTTCATGTTTTCCGAGAGCAATCGACTTGACACAGAGGCATTTTGTAAGAGCAGCTGGATTCTATACCAAAAGCATTAAACCAAACATGGCAGCTCTGTAGATGTGTGTAAGCATGCACAAGATAAAGTAAATTCACTGATCAGCCATAACATTAAAACCACCGGCCTAATATTGTGTAGGTTCCCCTTGTACCACCAAAACAACTCTGACTCGTCAAGGCATGGACTCCATAAGACTCTGAAGGTGTGCTGTGGTATCTGGCACCAAGACATTAGCAGCAGATCCTTTAAGTTGCGAGGTGGGGCCTCCAGGGACTGTCCAGCACATCCCACAGATGCTCGATCGGATTGAGATCTGGGGAAATTGGAGGCCAAGTCAACACCTTGGACACTTTGTCATGTTCCTCAAACCATTCCTGAACATTTTTTTGCAGTGAGGCAGGACGCATTATCCTGCTGAAGAGGCCACTGCCATTAGGGAATACCAATGCCATGAAGGGGTGTACTTGGTCTGCAACAATGTTTAGGTAGGTGTTTAGTGAGTAAGGCTTTAAGCCCAATACTAATAAACCTCAAAGTCTGGCAATTCAATAAGCAGTTTGCGATTTTATGCTATCTGTCGCCAGGACAATTTTGAGCCCTTTGCTGCGTACAAAGCAAATGACTATAGCAACGAAAACAATGACCAATCTGCTTCTTATCACCTCTGTTAAAACAATGCCTGAAAAAAAGAAACAACCCGGATCAACTATTTCTGTAGAAATTATAGAAAATTTCTGATGGATTTTCACCCCATTTTCTTCCAATTTGTTGATCCACCCACTAGCTAACTCTCCCCAATCACACGACAGCTTCTAATGAGGGAGACTGAAGGCTAGCACATGGTTCCACCAAAACACAAGAACCCAGCCACCATATGCTGCTCATGCTACATCACAGAGCAGCTGAAAACGCTTGGAGGAAATTGTCAACTGCAATCTTCCACATACTGTACATGAGCTCACAGAAACGCATGGTTGGTTAGTGTCACGCTGATTGTCCAACAGATGACTTTAGCATTGTCATAATTTGATCTTTCGATTTCCCAAAAACAGGGTGAACGCTTTTCTGTTGTAAAACTTTTAAACATTACAGATGGCACCGTTAAGGTGGATGATAGGCTAGTTTTGTGCAAATTTGTATCTCAGCATTCACATTTGAATGGGAATCTCCTGACACAATATAGGCCTTATAATTTGTCATATACACAGTCTCTAATTAAATGCTTTAAAATGTCAACAATTTTTTTTATTTTATTTATTTATTTTTTTAAATCCCATTTCATTGACTGGCAATATAATCTTGTTAGGCAGGCTGGATTTGACCTGGGGGGCTTATGTTTGTCCCTTGTTTATCTAGTCACAGAGTGCAGACTTACTCTGACACAAGCACGGGCTAAATAATTTCAGTGTAAGAAAGATTTTTAGAATGAATTTGCATAACTAAGTGCACTGACTCTCTATTAATTCTGAGAATACATACTACAGTCTTGCTATATCTTAGCAAGCAGATCTATATCTATATCAGTAAGCCATTATTATTGCTAAATTAAGCTAATTGAACAATTATAATCATCGGGATGACCTTGCATTCTCACACACAGAGCACAGGCTGATCCAAAAAGGCTATATAGCAGCCAAGTCAGGCAAGTCTCTGACAGGATTAAGATACTGATCCAGTTTATTCACAAAAGTCAATCAAAGCAACAGGCTCTGGTGCGAAGAGGACCAAGAGGAAATGACCAGAAAGACAAGAGTGATGTTGCAGCAAAGTTTCCCAGCTTTTGGACTACGGACTTAACTACTTATACTAGAAATGATCACTAACTAGCTTCTGTGTCTTCATTCCCAGTGTAGTGTATCACTGCTAAAAGGGTAGCCTACTACTGGTGTCCTAACTAAACCCTAGGAATAATCAAGATGGATATGAACCATGGCATCTTCAACTCTGGGTGGTTTGATGTGTTTAATGTTCACATCTATTCATTCACACTCAGTGAACACTTTATCCTGGTCAGAGTTATGGTGGATCCCATGGTGATCCATCGAACACTGGATGTGAGGGGGAATAACACCCTGAATGGGACGCCAGTCCATCACACACCCACACGCGCATTCATACCTAAGGGCAATTTAGGGGGTGGAGGAACCTGGAGGAAACCTACATGGACACAGGGAGAACATGCGAAACTCCACACAGACAGTAGCCAAAGCTAATTTCTGCTTAATACATTAATACATACCAATCTGCTGAACAAGTCACTGTGTTCTGTAGCATTGTCTTTTTTGAACAGACCAACTGTTTACTCAGCACGTGACCACGTCATTACAAATTCTGTGTGACGTCACGACGTGTCAGTCGGTTAATGTTGTTATTATTAATATAATAATAATAGAAAATACTATATATTATTATGCTGTCGTTCTTGTAATGTTTTACCAGCTAAAACGGCTTTAAAATCCAATACAGCATAATACACGTACACATTGTATGCCTTTTTTATTTTTATTTTGGCAGTCTGTGAAATAATATCACCTGAAGTCATAGCTATGTGCCACCATGTGTTTCAGGCATTGCGTCAGTGTTTCAAACTGTAAACATTTCGACCGTGCGTTAAATGCGCATCTGGGTGTGAAAATGATACGCACATCATTACATTACAATGCAATCCAACCATGTTTTTATTTTGAAATCTCCCAGTGCCTTACCCTTCATCCAGTCCACCACCTGGCTCGTTGTCCACTTGCTTACAGGTTCCATGACCAAAGCCATCCTAGTGGAAGTTTTTGCGGTCAGTGCCAAACAAAGGCGCAAAGGGAGCGACTCGGATCACTCAGACGCGCAATTCTGTGCTACTTAAATATCAGATCTGATCAGTGCATTCTGATCGACTGCTGCGTGCTCCATTGGTGATGTGTACAAGCAGAGTACTATGAGAAAAGCGATGAGGCTCTGTCAAGTCCAAACCATCCCTGTGTGTGTGTGTGTGTGTGTGAGAGAGAGAGAGAGAGAGCGAGAGAGAGAGAGAGAGAGAGAGAGGAAATCTCTCCGGTTCAGCGCATTCCTCCGCACTTGTCCATTTCATAGAACCCAAAATGCTGACTTGATTTCTCCTGAGCTTAAGGGTCTCCTCTTATAGTCGGATCTTCTATGCATAGCCACAGTTCATCAGCTCACACACGGTGGGCTAAACTACGTCAACATCGCGTCGGTGGATGTGGTCTGGAGCCGTCAGCAGTAGTAAACAGCGCGCCTCCCGTCTTTCCCGCTCTCCTTTGGATTTTGCGAATCGCTTGTCTTGTTGGGTCATATGGACCAACAAAGAGGATCATTCTGCTCTGAAGTGTGTACTATCCAAATCCTGGAATTTATATATATATATATATATATATATATATATATATATATATATATATATATATATATATATATATATATGTACACACACACACACACACACACACACACACACACACACACACACACATATATATATATATATATATATATATATATATATATATATATATATATATATATATATATATATATATATATATCTCAGTTTTTACTCAATAGCATTTTGTGGCAAAGGTGGACATGCCATACAGTGTGACATCACTTAATTATGTACACGAGAAGGCTGCATTTGAAGAATATCTAATTTGTTCATTAGTGCAAAATGAATAGCCATATAATGTAATAGCATTACTGTATTTGCTCTTTCATTTCTACTCCTCAAGGGATGTGGTAACAAGGCAGCTCTCTGCAAAGATGATGTATCATCATCTCAAGACTGCATGAACTGTATAACAGCAATAGACCTCTACCTGGAACAGCTTTAGGGTCCATAGTTCGATCTTGAGCTTCAGTTAGTCAAGTCGAGTCAAATTGATTTATATAGCACATTTAAAACAACATGAGTGTTGATCAAAGTGCTGCACATCTGGCATAATAGGAAATAAATTAAAATAGTAAAATAAAATATAATTAAAATAAATATGTAAACAACTAATTACTATAAGAAAACAAACCAGATATAACTAGAACCAGAGAATTAACAGCTAGACAGGGCAGATTATTGATAAGCCTCAGAGAAGAATTAAGTTTTAAGGGATGATTTAAATGAATTTATTGCAGGGGATGATCTGATAGAGAAGAGCAAGCTATTCCAAAGCCTTTGTGCCATTACCAAAAAAAAAAAGGCCCTATCGCTTTTGGTTACTGTCTATGTATGTTCTCCGGCATGTCCGTGTGGGTTTCCTCTGGGTTCTCGGTTTCCTCCCACCTCTCCAAAAACGTTGGAGTTTTAAGTTTTAAAGGAACTATGCAGTCACAAAGAAAATGTTCACAATTTTCCCATTTATCAAATGTAGTCAATCCGCCAAGACATGAAATTGTTTTTTTTTTGTGTGTTGTTGTTGTTTTTTGTAATGTTGCACTGGAGCAGGGAGGCAAATGTAGTTAACAGGTAATTGAAGGTTATAGCTCTCACTTTATCTTTACATTACATATGCAAACTTCATGTTTTTGCTGAAGTGTTACTATGAGAGGATTTGTAAATGATAGATATGGATATACGGATAAATATGGAACATCCACCACTCAACCTCAGTGAAATCACTGTTTTAGAAGGAACACACATTTTATATATACAAAACTGTGCAAACGTTTTAGGTACATGCAAATAAATGCTGTGGAGCAAAGATACCTTCAAAATAATGAAATTAAATGTTTCTACATTAAAAAAAAAAAATACCGTAAAGAGCAGTAAACAGTAATAAATGAAAAAAAGTCAATCTTTGGTGTGACAAAAAATAGTAGTCTCCGGTACAGTTTGTGCAGTTTTATAAGGAAATGAGCTGGTAAGTTTTATTGAGCATCTTGCAGAACCAGCCACAGTTCTTCTGGAGACTTTGACTTTCGCACTTGCTTCTTATTTTTGCAGCAAAACCCAGCAGCCTTCATTATATTTTTGTCTGAAAAGTGTCTCTTACATAATATGCTGCTTTCTTTAATGACATACAAACATTTTTCTGTAAAATTTAATTTTGTGCTAGAAAACTAATGTTTGGGAATCTAAAATGGTTTTTGTATTGACTTGATAATGCAGAAGTCATACAATTAAAAAAAAGAAGTTTGTACTAAAAAAAAATAGGGTGCCTAAAATTTTTGCACAGTAGTGTTGTATATAGTATATACAGAATACATTTCTTACTTCAGATAGTGAAGATAAAAGATTTTTCATCTTAGATAAAGACAACCTGCCTAAAATATTGACATAATGGTGGGCAGGTTTTTTTTTTTTTTTTTTTTTGTAGGAAAATCTTGTACAAAAATGTAGCATGTTATGATCATTAAAATATGATAATAAGACTAGTAAAAGCTCCAATACAATTTGTGTATTTAGTGAGCTACTCCAGATCAGTTATGGTAAATCCATGCGTTTGAAACAAGTGTGTTACTTTTAAAAACCGATTGCAAATGGTATGACAGCTTAGTAGGTATATACATCTACTGGCAGGATGTTTTGCACACTTATAAAGGACTGCTCTAGATGGTATTTACAGACAAATGTTTTATTCAAAAGTGAGAAAACACAGCAAGCTATCACCCTCCATGATGTAACCATAACAACAATTATATAATGGTGGCCTGTTGATATGTGAGACAGCAGTGGGCAGGACTGGAAAGCTGGAAATCTAAATAAAATTAACACAAGTTTGTATAATAAAAGATAAGTTTGTATAATACATAAATATAAAAAAAATCAAAAAATGAAAAGATGTATTATTTTGCAATGATAGTACGATAACATTTGCATAGACTGTTTTTAAGTATCCATTGTATAAGTAAGAAAACACCAAAAGAAACATCTCAATATTAGAAAAGGAAACAGGAAACATTCAACATATTTTCTAATATAGGGAGACTTTGTTGAGTTTTTATTTCTTACAGTAACTATTGTTGGCTTTGTATGCTTAATCCTAGACAGTCTGGTTGCTGTTTGCTACTTTTTTTTCTTGTTGTTGCTGCACAGCTGCCACATCATGCTGGTTCAGGCGTATGCTGGGAAGAATTTTAGCTTGGATTATCGACAACAAAGAATTAAAAGCACCAACACGCCTAGATCTTTAATGCGCATTCTCCTGCAGGAAATCTCACTATTAGTTCAGTTCAGTTCAAGGAACCAGTTGAATTGTGTCTGGGAAGTCAGATATACAAAATATCCACTGCTTATTAGAGGGGTTTAGTGTGTGTGTGTGTGTGTGTGTGTGTGTGTGTGTGTGTGTGTGTGTGTGTGTGTGTGTGTGTGTGTGTGTGTGTGTTGCTAACAGATGTTTTGATCTTTTCTAGTCTCGGAGCATTGAAGAAGTGAAGAGAGGCTTTTGAGAAGAAAGGGATTGGTGGGGGAGGAAAAGGTTCAAGACCTGTGTCCTTAATCAGTCTTTCACTATTCACCCCTGGCTTTTTCACCATCTGTGGTATGTGTGTGTATGTGTGTGTGTGTGTGTGTGTGTGTGTGTGTGTGTGTGCGTGCGTGCGTGCGTGCGTGCGTGCGTGCGTGCGTGCGTGCGTGCGTGCGTGCGTGTGTGTGTGTGTGCGTGTGTGTGTGTGCATGAAGGGAGTGATTCAGACTCACAGTTCTTAAGTGATCACGATAATCCCTAGTACTTCCGAAGACTCCACTTTTCACAGTGAGGACTCTGAAGTGTCCTTTTGATAGGGGTAAAAATTAACAGCCATTTGGAACGTACTATAATGTCATCATATAAAACCGAAGCTGTTTCTGTGGTATATGATCAGGATATCCCACCAGAAATGGAATTGGCCATCTTTGGGTGTTCTAACACAGTTACCTCTCTGCCTTATTATTTGCAGTTGGCACTAATGATGGGCATGGTTGTGGCTAAGAGAATCATATTGAGGGATTGGAAAGCTACTGCCTCCCCATGTTTTCAGAGATGGCTTGCTTGTCTTACATCTTGAATAAATGTGTTTTAATGAAGCAAAGTCCTCTAAACAATTTTCCAGAGTCTGGGGCCCCTTCCTCCAACACTTACATGGCAGCAGAACATTTATACATATAATGGTGCTTGAAAGTTTGTGAAAGTTAGAATTTTCTATATATCCGCATAAATCTGACCTAAAACATCATCAGATTTTCACATAAGTCCTAAAGGTAGACAAAGAGAACCCAATTAAATAAATAAGACAAAAATATTATACTTGGTAATTTATTTATTGAGGAAAATGACCCAGTATTACATATCTGTGAGTGGCAAAAAGTATGTGAACCTCTAGGATTAGCAGTTAATTTGAAGGTGAAATTAGAGACAGGTGTTTTCAATCAATGGGATGACAATCAGGTGTGAGTGAGCACCCTGTTTTATTTAAAGAATAGGGATCTATCAAAGTCTGATCTTCACAATACATGGCTATGGAAGCGTATCATGGCACAAACAAAGGAGATTTCTGAGGACCACAGAAAAAGAGTTGTAGATGCTCATCAGGCTGGAAAAGGTTAAAAAACCATCCAAAGAGTTTGGACTCCACCAGCCCACAGTCAGACAGATTGTGTACAAATGGAGGAAATTCAAGACCATTGTTACCCTCCCCAGGAGTGGTCAACCAGCATAGATTACTCCAAGAGCAAGACATGTAATAGTCTGCGAGGTCACAAAGGAACCCAGGGTAACTTCATTTGGGCCAGGATGACTTGCCATCATTGATGGAACAATGAATTCTGAATATACAAGCGAATTCTAAAGGAAAATGTCAAGACATCTGTCCATGAACTGAGTAAGTGGATCAAGCAGCAAGACAACAACCCTAAGCACACAAGTTGTTCTACCAGAATGGTTAAAGAAGAATAAAGTTAATGTTTTGGAATGGCCAAGTCAAAGTCCTGACCTTAATCCAATAGAAATGTTGTGGAAGGACCTGAAGCAAGCAGTTCATGTGAGGAAACCCACCAACATCCCAGAGTTGAAGTTGCTCTGTACTGAGGAATGGGCTAAAATTCCTCCAAGCCGATGTGAAGGACTGATCAACAGTTACTGGAAACATTTAGTTGCAGTAAATGTAAACATTTAGATTTGTGTTCCACCTGTGGACTCCATGTAGGCATTTATGTCATCTGAAATGCGGTCTGGCTTGTATTTTTTTTTATGTTGTTTTCTGTTGTTGTTCATATAAAAATAATATTGAAAAATAATGTTTAATTCTGTACATATTATTAAATCTGTACATACTGATGTATTTCAGTTTTCAGAAGGTGTCCAATTTAATAGACACAGGGTCTGAAGGTGCTAGTATAAATAAAATAAAACAAAATAAATTGATTAATGATAATTAATATCATTAATTAAATTAATACCATTGCTCTTTTCTCTCCACATCTTCTCTTCTGTATCAACCCAATCAAAAACATGACCTTCAAGAGCCCACAAACAGAGCATGGCCTTCTTTTCTTCTTAACCTATGTCTCCAAAGAGGCCATATTTTGATATCTAAAATGAAATCAATATGACAACCCAACTAACCATTAGTATACATCTCATATCATTTATTTGCTTTTAAATCCAATGGCTTAATACTGATGCTGTCTCTTTTCTATCTGACCAAATGACCCAAGATGTTACATTAAGTTTCTGTCATGATATCAGATGCTACACTGAACAATTTGGACCCCACATTGGAGACGAATTTCAATGTTTTCTTGTATGCTGAAAACATCCAGTTTTCTTGAACACAAGTCTAAGGGCAGATGGATATAAAATGCAAAATAATTTCCCAAAGCTTTTGTAGTAATGATGCATCATTTACGTTGATAAAGCATAACTATACCCTGATCAGCCGTAACATTTAATACAGGTGAAGTGAATAACATTGATTATCTTGTTACAGTGGCACCTGTCAAAGGCTGGATATATTAGACAGCAAGTGAACAGTCAGTTCTAGTAGTTGTAGTTGATGTGCTGGAAGCAGGAAAAATGGGCAAGCATATCGACAGTGGGTATAGAAAAGAATCACCCCCCTTTAAAATAATCACATTTTGTTGCTTTTCAGCCTGAAATGAAGACGGACACAGTTTTTGTTTTATCTAGCTGTATTTACTCAGTGCAACTTATAACATCCAAGTGAAAGATATAAGACCAACATGTCAGAAAAAAATATAAAAAAATAAAAAACAGAATCACTGAGTTGGAAAAAGGATCACCCTCTTGTGTCAGTATTTTGTTGAACCACCTTTTGGTTTAATTACAGCCTTTAGTCTGTTGGGATATGTCTCTACTAATTTGCACATCTAGACTTTGCAATATATCTAGACTTTGCACTCTTCTTTGCAGAACTGCTCAAGTTCAGTTAAATTTGATGGTGGCCATTTGTGGACTACAGTCTTCAAGTCATTCCACAGATTTTCAATGGGGTTTAAGTCTGGGCTCTGACTAGGCCATGCAAGGACATTCACCTTTTTCTCCTTCAACCACTGTGTGGTCAGTTTTGCTGTGTGTTTTGGGTCATTGTCATGTTGGAAGGTAAACCTTCTTCCCATTGACAACTTTCTGGCAGAGGGCAGCAGATTTTCCTCAAGAATTTGACGGTATTTTGCCCCATCCATTTTTCCTTCTATCCTGACAAGTGCTCCAGTCCCTGCTGCAGAGAAACACCCCCATAACAGGATATTACCACCTCCATGATTTACTGTAGGCATGGTGTTATTTCGATGGTGAGCTGTATTGGATTTCCACCAGATATATTGTTTGGTGTTGAGGCCAAATAAATCAATTTTAGTCTCATCTGACCATAACACCTTTTTCCATGTGGCCTCAGAATCTTCAAGGTGCATTTTAGCAAAGCTTAATTGTGGGTGGCTTTTTTCTTGCAACCCCCCAATACAAGCCACATTTGTGAAGAATTTGTGATATTGTTGTCACATGCACACAATGACCAATGAATTTGCCATAAATTCCTGCAACTGCTTCAGAGTTGCTGAGCGATGTCCTGATCCAAGGAGGGTCTGTGTTGTACCAAATACCTTCCACTTCTTAATAACAGACTTCACTGTGCTTCTAGGTATTGATAAAGTTTTTTTGTATCCATCTCCTGACTTGTGCCTGTCCACAACTTTATCCCGGAGATCTTTTGACAGTGCCTTGCCACCCATAGTTGATTGTTTGCTTCAGCTGCACTACAAAATGCTCCAGGAAAGCTCTTTTCATGCTGAGCTAATCAAAATGACCACAGCTGATCACAGTTGAAAGTCAAAAGGCTTTGTGTGCCATGGAGAATGTGATTAGCTACATGTGATTGAGTTTCCAACTCAGTGATTCTGTTTTTATATTTATTTATTTATTTATTTCTGATATGTTGGTGTTATATCTTTCACTTGGATGTTATAAGTTGCACTGAGAAAGAAAATCTGGGTCCGTCTTCATTTCAGGCTGAAAAGCAACAAAATGTGATTATTTTAAAGGGGGGTGATTCTTTTCTATACCCATTGTAAGTGACTCTGGCAAGGGCCAATCAAGCGTCTGTGGGATGTGCTGGACAAACAAGTCCGATCCATGGAGGCCCCACCTCGCAACTTACAGGACTTAAAGGATCTGCTGCTAATGTCTTGGTGCCAGATACTACAGCACACCTTCAGAGGTCTTGTGGAGTCCATGTCTCGATGTGTCAGAGTTGTTTTGGGGCACAAGGGGGACCTACACAATATTAGGCAGGTGGTTTTAATGTTATGGCTGATCAGTATAGATTTGTGTGCTGCTGAACCTTTTTTACACTTGTACACTATGTGGTGTGTGCAGAGCCAGAGTATAAATGTGCTCTAGCGTAGCTTGAATGAACAACCTTGACAGTGGTTGTACTTTGGATTTGTTGTACTAAGACAAACAATGCTCCACTGGAGAAATTCAACACAAGGCCATGTAGTAAGTCATGGCTGACATTAGGTAATCTTTAGGGAACATTATTTTACTCATTTTTAAAAAATTTATCCATCACACTGGACAGCAGGTGTATATTGTTCAGACCAGTTTTTCAGTAGGTTCATTTATGTTATGAACAGGTTAAGTCGGCTTACATGCTTTTTTAACACCAAATTTCTGATTTTTATTTATGTGAGCTACGTAAAAAATTCATCTACGGTCAATTTACTAGCACTTTTGCTAAATAGCTTGTATGGGTTTTAATAAGGCATGAATTCCTTATGTGACTTTACCCATTTAAGTCTAGCATTCAGTATTTACAGTATCTTGCATGTCTACGTCACAAAACACCAACGTCGTATTAGCATATTTAAATAAAGGCTTGAAAGTATTGAAAGTAAAAGTGTTGCTCTTCAACCTTTGTTAACTTTAGATAATCTGTGCAACATTGATATTGCAAATACCAATCATTTTTCACCTATGCATAATATAATGTGTACAGGAGGGGGCGGTGATGCTCCTAAGGAGTAAAACTGCCATTAAAAAGAAGAAGAACTACCCGCCCACTAATGTTGCCAGCTTCTCATGGATTCCCCTCTGAATAGAACAGGAGGTCTTTTACTGTAAGGCTGTGATCCATTCTGAAATGATCATGCGCCCTCTGAAGGCTTCTTTTGTAGGGGTTGAAATTAAGAATGAATGAATGAATAAGAAGAAAGCTTAATACCAGGGAAAAAATATTTAGTAATTTTGGTTTGCTTCTATACTTAAGTTTGTTTGTTTTTTTTTAATATCATTTATTAATTTTTTTTTGTAAAGTTTTGGCATATTTATACTTTATTTGAGTGTTATTGAAATTGATTACATGTATTCTTACTAAAATAATTAATGACTTTAGACCTTCAAAGTACTCAAGATCTTGCAGGTCCAGCTGATAGCTGTGCTCTGCATTTTATTTACATTTCAGTTTAATGCATCCAATCAAATAGACCAATTTAGAAAACAAAACCTATTCTAATCTTTCTAATCTAAAACCTCAAACCTAACCTATACTTTCACTTAAAGTCCCCGTGAAGTGCCTTGAAACGTGCAGTGTTATTTGATGTGCTGACATAATTTCCACTGAAACAGGGAGTCAGGGTGGGACATATCGAGCGGCTCATCCCCCTTTTTAAATAGCCAATAGCGTTTAGCTTACCTCACAGCGGTAGTACCATGGATTTTTATAATGTTGGGGGCGGGACACTACAGATTCTAGAGAGCATTTGATTGGACAGAAAATCTGACGGGAAGCTGAAGTGCAGAATGATGTCATCAAAATAGTTGATCCGTATTAGAGAGACTGTAAACTTTGAATGCATATCTTCTAAACGCAAATTTTGTCATTGTTTTGGAGCACACAAGTTTATAGATAACCTTAAGGCATAATCGTACTTAAAGCTACAAAACTTCAATTTTTACTTCATGGGGACTTCAAGTATAATTTCTCAGTACTTTTTCCAGCCCTGCTAAATACAGAGTTTGGTTAGGTTTTAAGCTGATTTTGTCAAGAGGATCTGGCAACCCTGCAGCCTAAAACCGAAAGTTCTTGATTCAGGTAGGGTAGATCAATTTTTATCATTGTTTATCATTGTTTAGCCTATATTTTGAATTATATTATTTAAATCTTGTGCAATTATTATTGAGCAAAGATATTTAAAGGAACAAGTGTTATAGAGGACTAAAATCGGCTTGAGAGGAAATCTAAAGTCATAACTAGTTTAAAAGATTGACAGCTCTTCTGCGAAAACACACCAGGCGTGTGAGTATTTCGGAGAAAACGTAAAAATACTAAACCCTCTAGTTTAATGTATGAAAATATTTATGTGCTAAATGGAGTAGTGTCACACGGACAGAATGTTTCCTCTGTGTTGTTCCTGGTGTTTGTTGTGACACGGAAATGAAAATGGCAGCGCGTTGTGTGTGACAGGAGAAACCGGAGTGCGTGCGATGCGACATCATGATACTTTCTACTCTTTTCTGTCCACAAATTATTCTGACATGTCTCATTTTGCTCCACTAAGGTACAACACAGTTCAGACACAGTGTTGCAAAATGGAGGACGACGACGCGATGTCGGATAACAGCGTGCCTTTCGGCTACGGAGCTTCAGCATTCGGCAGTGAGGCTGAGGAAGAGGAGGAAGATGTCGCAATCCACAGAGACCTAGCGCTCCGCAGCATGGAGTGGGAATCAGCCACAGAGAGGTACATCATTAAATCATTACTGTAGGGCCGAAACAGTGCTGCCGACTCTTTTCAAGGGAAAGTTACGCAAGCACGAAAACTCGCTAGAAGTTTCCAGGTGACGTCATATACCTATTTGCATATATTCCTTGGTCTGGCATGTCAAAATGCGGAGGAAGAATTTCTGGGGACTGTAGAAAAGAATAAAATGCTTTTTTTTTGTAGAAAGGAGTCATCTCTGGTCATGGCATCACAAACTATTTATGTTTACAAAATACTAACATTTCTATCGAGGACACAGACAAAAGGAAGCAGTGGTAGAGAGTAGTTGGGAAACAGACACAAAGGAAACAATAATGGATTAAATAACTCACTTTTATTATTGTAAATATAGCCACAAAGAGAGTTTAAAGTGAAGAACAAAGTGCATGGGTGGGAGCAACAACGGCGATCGTTGAGTTGTCATTGGAAACATTGGTGATTGTTGATTTATTGTGTGGAAGAATGGTGATCAGTGATCTGTCTTTGGAAACATTGGTGATCAGTGATCTGTCTTTGGAAACATTGGTGATCAGTGATTGGTCATTGGGAACATTGGTGATCAGTGATCTGTCTTTGGAAACATTGGTGATCAGTGATTTGTCATTGGAAACATTGGTGATCAGTGATCTGTCTTTGGAAACATTGGTGATCAGTGATTGGTCATTGGGAACAATGGTGATCAGTGATCTGTCTTTGGAAACATTGGTGATCAGTGATTTGTCATTGGAAACATTGGTGATCAGTGATTTGTCATTGGAAACATTGGTGATCAGTGATTTGTCATTGGAAACATTGGTGATCAGTGATTTGTCATTGGAAACATTGGTGATCAGTGATTTGTCATTGGAAACATTGGTGATCAGTGATCTGTCTTTGGAAACATTGGTGATCAGTGATCTGCTTTGGAAACATTGGTGATCAGTCAATGATTGTTGGGAATTTCAGCTTGTGTAAGTTTAGAAAGTGTCAGGCTTTACTGGTGGTGAGTTGACTGAACCTGCTCTCTAATTTGTATAACTAACATTTCTGATGTGAGCTGGAGCGCCATATCTATCTATCCAGCATATTTTACTACATGTGATATATATATATATATTATGTGATTTAATGTTTACAGATGTACAAGTTTATACATGGTATAAATGATTTGAACTAATTTAGTGCAATAAAATAATTTTGTTCCTAAAATGGCTTTTGCTCAGATCATATAAACAGAAGTATCATTTTAGCTAAAGAGTATTTATAATACTTGTATAATACTCTACATGAAATAATATTTATAATTAAATACTAGAGAACATCTGATGATGGTATCATGCGTTTTTTCTCGCAGATATGACGTGGAGCGAGCCGCATCACCTGCTCCCAGTTATGGATCAATGCACAGCGATGGGTGGTCAGGAGCAGTGGCTGATAATCAGTGTAAGATCTTGCTGCATAGACAGGACTCATCATCATCAAGCATTGGCTCTTCTTCCTGTGATGAGAAGCCAGAAGGAGAGCCCAAACAAGAAGAAATGTGAGGGCAGCTGTTTGGTTTTGTACATTTAATTTGGCTGTTATTCTCCTTGTGCAGTCTGACTCCAGGATAAAATTAATGTTTTTTTTTTCTTTTCAAACTCAGGACACAAGAAAAACCAAGTAATGCTCCTCCTCCTAAGCCAGAGTTATTCATTGATCCTAATGAGAAGCGGCACCCTGCCCTGACTGTTGATTTCACCTTTAAGGTGAGTGACATCTCATCACAGCTCATCTCATCATATGTGTGAACTTTCCTGTTATATGACGCATTATGTTTTTATTGTTACGGCAATACGAGTTCCTGCATTAAACACACTGTAGAGGTCTGTGATAACTAAATGCTGCCAAATTTACAACCCAAGGACCACAAAACTATGGAGATGTCATGCCAAAAATCAACAACATGGTTTTCACACTGGTGAAAACCATGAAATATAATACACAAATGTTATTGATGTTCATTACTGACATGCAGAAAATGTACCACACTGAAAAGCAAAACCTTGATTGCGTTTCTCTTACATCACCTGATCTTTTTAGTGAAAAACAATCAGCATTGCTTTTTACGAACTAAATGCTCAATTTGTGCCAGAGGTTAATGTGATCCACCTTTGAAAACAGTACATGCCGCTGCATTGCATTTCGCTGTGCGATTCCATTTAAGATAGAAAAGCAATCATAGCAGGTGAAAGAAGGTGAAATGCAAAACACAAGTGGTATTGTTTTTTAATTAGTGACATGCAGAAAATGTTATACACTGAAAAGCAATGCTGACTTTGTCTCAGAAGTGAATGTAATTACTAGGTGCATTGCATTTCCCTTTCATCAGTGTGTTGTAGTAGTACCACACTGAAATGCAATCACTGTTCAGTCACAGCCCACACTCGGGGATTAACGTTGTTATAATCAGAGAAGGGCAGGAAAGCATCATTTTGCAAGGGGTGTTGCAGTCCCTGTACAGAAATGGCCATTATAGTTTCTTATTAGCTCACTGTTTCTTGTTATTGTACTGCATTGTTGAACCCTTAATTATCTAGCATCTCATAATACAGTTAAAATTATACGTGTTATTACTTTGTTATAAGAAGAGAAATATCACTATAACAATACTATTTACAAATACTATTTGATACTATGAAAATATCAAAAACATTCATGTCAGACACGTTAAAACTGTGTAAGTGCATCTCACATTGCCATTACAATATGCAACACCTTTACTTCATTAATGTATCGTAATACATTCAGATGATCTACACTGAGCCAAACAATCTCATCTCCATGTTTTTTACCGTTTGCCAAATAAACTCTTATACATTTTCAGGTCCTCCAGAGCAGCCTGCAGAAACTTTCAGAAGAGCATTTCAAACGCTTTAAGAGAATCCTGTGGGAACGTTACCCAGAGCGCTTTCTGGATCAGCTTGACAGCTTGGACATTATAGATTTGGTGGATAAAATGTTGGAAATCTGTGATATAGAGGTGTCTCTGAAGATCACACTAGTGCTCCTGAATAACATGAACTTAAAAAACATTGCTGAGCAACTGCAGGGACTGTGCAAGAGAAGTAAGCATCATAAACACTGCTGAAATAATTATGATTAACTAATTTAGAAACAAAAGTGCTTCTTTTTCACTCTGAAATGGCTGAGTACTTTGAGTAAGCTCCATATTAGAATGATATATATATCGGGGTCACTATCTCACTTGCTTCATAACTACATTAACTATAGCATTCATAATAATGCAAATAATAATGATAATTTGCGATATTTGCAATAATAATAATTACAAATGTTGGATGTGGGATTTCAAGTGAAAATGACTAGCTATGTTATTTATTAAAAAGAAGTACAGTGAAATATTACTTGGAGGTATAATCAGAGATCTAAAACTAAATTCTGATATTCAAAATCCAAATATGCTCCAGTCAATGTTTTTGTGAAAGCCACGCCCACAAAAGACGTGCACTGCCCAGGCTGGAACACTTGATTGCTAGTACAAAACAGGCAACATGAATTGACAGACATTGGTGGTCCACATCAATAGTGTTTTTTAAATCCATTTCCACAGCCTGGTGTGAGGCAGAAGCCAATGTTTCTCCTCAGAGCAGATATTTTATTAATGCTGCTATACTGTGAGGACAACTTAACTAAATATTGCAAAAATGTTTTGACTTAAAGACTTTACCTTTATGTATAATGCTGATACCAGTTATGTACCAGTGTTTAAGCTTCACTAATGTTTTGAAGCTCCTATGCTATCCTCCTCGGTCCTTCTTTTAATCAAAGTGTAAAAACAAGCCTGATGTTGGTTTTTCATTCTCTCTTACAGATGAAGTCCGTTATGAGTTGAAAAAGACACTGAGAAGGACGTATAAGCATGTTTATGAAGGCCTGACCCAGCAAGGACAACAAAAACTTCTCGAGGACGTATACACAGACCTTTATTTTACAGACGGTGGCAAAGCTGCAGTGAATAGCGAGCATGAGTTTCGGCAGATACAGGAGCTGCAAGAGGATCGCCGCAACAAGAAAGACCCGCTATCCTTCACGGACATATTTGATCCTATGGCTGTTGTGAAGAGGCACATAAGGACCGTGATAACTAAAGGAGGTCCAGGGACTGGCAAATCATTTCTAGTTCAGAAGTTTATCTTAGACTGGGTGGAAGGCAGATCACACCAAGACATATTTTTTCTGCTCCCTCTGCCGTTCAAGGAGTTAAACCAGGTGACAGAGGAAAAAATAGGCTTCATGGATTTAATCTGCAGATTCTATCCAGAGATGAAAGAAGTAGATAACCTTGAGTTTGAAGGCTGCCAGGTGATGTTCATCTGTGATGGCTTGGAGGACTACACTACCCCCATTAACTTTCACAATGTTGCATATTGGTGTGATCACAAAGAGCCAACAAAACTGAACATTTTACTCTCCAACCTGATCAGGGGAAACGTGTTGTACTCTGCTTACGTGTGGGTGACCTCTCGACCCATAGCAGTCAACATAATTCCTGCAGAATTCATCCACCAGTTACTAGAGGTTCGTGGGTTTACAAATGAACAGAGAGAAGCCTACTTCAGGAAGACCATCCATGAGAAGGAGAATGCAGAAAGAGTCATTGCTCACATCAAGTCCTACAAGACACTCTATATTATGTGCCACATGCCACAGTTTTGCTGGGTGGTGCGCATATTGCTTGAGAGGGATCTCCAATGTGGGGAATTTCCCAAAGGTCTTACCCTTTTCTACACTTACCTGCTGCACCTGCATATAAAGATGCGAGGAGAGAAGCTGCTGTCACAAGACCAAGAGTTCTTCTTGAAGCTTGGGAAGATGGCCTTCCAGCTACTTGAGAAAGGTGTGTTCAAGATCGAGAAAGAGCACTGGAAACAGTACGGTCTGGAAGCTGAAGATGCCGTGATCACCGTAGGCCTCTGCACACAGTTCAACCGCGAGAAATTTATGATGTATCATGAGAAAGTGGACTGCTTCATTCATCCAACGATGCAGGAGTACTTAGCGGCTCTTTACGTCTTCCTTTCTTTCAAGAACCACAAGAAGAACGTTCTGGAAGGTTCAAAGTTTAAAATGTTCCCAGGCCCAAAAATGGATCTCGTGGATTTGTACAAGAGTGCTGTAGACAAAGCATTACAAAACCAAAATTGCAACTATGATCTCTTCCTACGTTTTCTCTTGGGCATGTCAGTAGAAGCCAACCAGGAGCTGCTTAGCATCTTGCATTCCAACACAGGGTCTTACCAGCAAGCTCGGGAAGAGACGGCACGCTACATCAAAAAGAAGATCAAGACGCATCCTGAGAGGCAAGAAAACCTTCAGAGATGCATAGATGAACTTTTCTCTTATCCTCAAGGGCACTGAACTGATTTTAATGCATTGTTTTATGGATTGGACATGGCAGAGAACAGTTTAATCAGAGTACCTGTGCAAAAGTCTTAGGTGTATCAGGTGGAGCAGTGTTGCAGGTTTTTAAGCTACAGTGTCAATGCCTGGTTATGAAACTGTCCACCAATCAAAAATAACAGCAGTGCTGTGGCCATAAACTGATACAGATGGAATTGCACGTGGAAACTACAGATGCTTCTCATTTCTTTAATTGCACCTCCTTATTTCCTTTCCTTGCTTGATAGCTCCTCACTCAGAGGAGGCAAGGACAGGATACAAGAAGAGGAAATGAGGACAGAAGGAATCAAGTACAAACATATTTACCAACTAAGACTTTTCTAGCTCATTGAAGCATCACTTTAAGGTGAACTGACTTGTATAAGTGAGCTGACTTATTGATGACACTTACTCTTACAAAATCTTATTAAACATGTACATTACACACTTACACATTGATATTTTAGGCTAAACGAGATTTTACTCATCACCTGACTTCTCAGTGTTTAAAGCAATGCATATTAATTGACTTTCATTCAATGATTTTATTGGTATCCATTGTTTATTTGATTAAGATTATTAATTTTGGTATGTGTGGTTCTTATTAATGTATCATTTATTGGAATTTTTTTTTTTTTGGGGAAGAGGTTTACATCTGTACCATAGGCTTAAATGTCGCACACTAAAATAAAAATAATTTCTGCTTAGCAATTATTTATGTGTCCTTGATCCAAAAGCCTCCTTTCTCCTCATTTCTAGAGTCAGAATGTATTTTAAGAAAAAGTTATTTAGACTGATAGATTTCAGAGTCACGGGCTGAAGGACGTAGGATCGCAGAATCAAGAAGGCATCAGATTAGAGCTTTGGAATTCAATTTAGCTGTTTACCAACAATCTAGGTTTAATTGATAAAGTGGCCAGAACATGTTTTTAGTGTTTAAAAACCCTACTAATGCAAAGATATCAAATGATATCTAATCACTGGTGGTTCTGTTTCAGTCATGTCTGAGGTAGAGGAGAGATGACATATTGCAACAGATGAGCTACAGTAAGGATCTTTAGTACAGGTTTACACTGGACACGGATTATACTATGCTCACAGTTAAAAATGCATGTTGAGCAATGTTTCTAAATCGTTCTTATGAACAGCATGTGTGCAAAAATAGATTTATTGCATTTTATTGTCTTGATATTTTAAATACTGCCAGTTCCAGGGATGAGAAAGTACAGGAAAATGATACTTAAGTGAAAGTATGAGTATTGTGTTAAACTTCCTCAGTGAAATTTGGAGCTAGTCAAATTTACACTTTTTTTTTTTTTTTAAATTTGTAACAATTTACATGACTCAATTTGTATGAAATGCTACAATATTCAGAGTTAACAGAGGGATTAATGTTTATCATTTATGATCGAAGGAAATCCAACATTATTTGTATCAAAATTCAGACAGCTAGTATTAAAAAGGTTTTTTGGTTTGTCTATCAGGGGCAACCTTAAATGTTCTATGGTGAACATACAGCAAAGGGTTTCCATCAGAAAACGTTCCCTGGTAGAAAGTGGGAGCTCTTGAGGAACCTTTTTTTCTAAGAGTGAACCCAAAATACTTATAAAATGAATCTAAAAAAAAAACTATTTAAAAAACTTAAGATTATATTCTATATACTGGTTACTACAAATTGTTTGGGTCTGAACAGGTTTATTTAGTTGTAACTGAAGCACTAAGAACATTTATACATATCTAACAAAATCCCCCCCCCCCCCCCCCCAAAAAAAAAAAAAAAACCCTTAGAAGACAGTCTCAATCTGGTTTCAGGCATTACTGTTTCTTCTTCACGACATGGGCACAGTCATATTTGCCCCTGACTACTGTGAGCTTGACACCTGGCAGATCCTGCGTCCTGCCTCCTTGCACCAACACAACATTGTGCTCCTGGAGATTGTGTCCTTCACCGGGGATAAACACCACCGCCTCCTTACCGTTGGAGAGACGAACCCGTGCACATTTGCGGTTGGCTGAGTTGGGCTTTTTGGGCTTCCTGATCATGGTCTTCAGGACTACAGCTTTCAGCTGCGGTCGACCGAATGTGGCACCAAGCTTTTTGGGAGGTGGGGCCGGTTTGCCCTGGCGATGAATCTGATTGAGTGTAGCCATGGTCCTGGTTAAGAGAGGTCCAGACCAGGGGAACGCACACTGGGAGGCTGTAACAGTAACATCATAACAAAGAACACATCCATTTATATTCCTCTTGAAATGGCTGCCTTTTTTTTTTTTGCATCAGATTTGCATCTGATTTACAATAGCAATAGAGAGCCGCAGGGTCTTCACCGGGAGGGCTTGTAGTTTAAGAATGATCATTATTTGTACATAATTTTGTCAAAGCAGTGTTCAATCAAACCATAATTACACACTGTGTGCTGTGTCTAGATGTCTGTACTGGTATGTGCCAGCTCTGGTACATGGTTCAAATGTAATGAAATATAAATACAGAATATATTTAACAATTATTTAAAATTTTACACTACTTGATACAATATTATGTATTCCTACTGAAAGAGAAGCCCTGGTGGTGTATAAAAACAATCATATTCTAGATCAGTTTGAGGTAATGACATTCAGGCACTGAAAGCCCCATGTTGGTAAAACACTTCTCCAAAGTGACAAATTAAATAAATAAATAAATAAATAATCCACCCTCTTTTATATGAATAATTTCCATCCTTTTTTCCCCTCTCAAACAATGGTAACTGGAAAAGGGAAGAATGTGCAGGAAGATGCAAAGCTCAAAACACAACAACAGATTGAGTTTGCTGCCCAGGCGGTGGGACACATACATTCTAGAGAGCATTTAATTGGTCGAACACAAGACTAGTACACAAATATGTCATCAAATTTTTTTTTTTTTTTAATCACTTCCTCGGATATGACAAACTATAAAATTAAAATAAGAATGTATCTAAAACTACTTCTTTAGTATTCTTCTAAATATACTGTCATATTGGTGTCTATAACACTAGGGAACATGTACAAAACTTTAAACATCAATTTTCAATTCAGGGTCACTACAAAAACCATGTGACATGATATTCTGTTCATTTGTGCACAATTTCTTAATACGCTGAAAGCTGAAGAACAAGAAGAAAGCAGCAAACAATGGATTTACACATTTGACTTTAATTAATATACTCCATACAATACATTCCACTACATGTGACAGACTCACCTTGCAACATTGAGGACAGCCTCGGCCTCAGATTCCCAAGAAAAGCCATACTGAGCAGGCTGCAGCCAAAACAACACAATTACACGCTATTAATGTTTACTTAAATTTCGTCAGTTCATTCAACACTTACATGATGCTAATGGAGGAGAAAGCTCGGTTAGCTAAGAGACCAACATGGTCAGAATATCAGCAAACCACCGTTACCTAATGATAATATACTGATATATACATATATATATATATATTTTTTTTTGCTAGAAAGGACACGACATACCTGAGTCTAACCAGCTGACAGACCTCTAAAGTTGTAAAACTTAATAGCGTCTTTACTTTCTCTTTGCGCAGAGACCGGGACGTGAGAGAAATTTTGACCTCTTTCTGCGTTTATTTTACAGCCATCGCCGCCACCATCTTGAAAGTGACGTCAACGCGCACGTTTCTATATTTCTTCTGGACTTCGATGCTTCACCCAGTGAAAAGTACACACTGACCTCTAGCGGCAAATCAATGAACTGCACAAAAAACCCTCAGAATTCTATGGACTCGTGCTTCAAGTCTTCATTGGAAGTTCGTGCGTGCGAGTTCAGAGGTCGTGGTCACGACGCGCTGTATGTTCAGGTGCTTTTAGGCGAAAAAAATGGACTGCGTGAGAAAAAAATGACTGTGTGAAAATACTTCTTGTTTTTTTTATTTTTTTATTTTTGGATATAAATGACAATAAGCTTGTTTCGTCTTACTAAAGAAAATACACAGATCAGCCATAACATTAATACCACCTGCCTAATATTGCATAGGTTCCCCTTGTGCCCCAAATCAGCTCTGACCCATCGAGGCATGGACTCCACAAGACCTCTGAAGGTGTGCTCTGGTATCCTGCACCAAGACGTTAGCAGCAGATCCTGTAAGTTGCGAGGTGAGGCCTCCATGAATCAGACTTGTTTGTCCAGCGCATCCCACAGATGCTCGATGGGATTAAGATCAACACCTTGAACTGTTGTCATGTTCCTCAAACCATTCCTGAGCAATTTTTTGCTGTGTTGCAGGGTGCATTATCCTGCTGAAAGAGGCCACTGCCATTAGGGAATACCGTTGCCATAAAGGGGTGTACTTGGTCTGCAACAATGTTTAGGTAGGTGGTACATGTCAAAGTAACATCCACATGAATGCCAGGACCTAAGGTTTCCCAGCAGAACATTGATGAGCCTTGGGCACCCATGACCATGTCATTGGTTTACTAGTTGTCCTTCCTTGGACCACTTTTGTTAGGTAGCAACCACTGCATATGGGGAACACCCCACAAGACCTTTTGGAGATGCTCTGACCCAGTCGTCACACTTTGGCCCTTGTCAAAGTCACTCAGATCTTCACGATTGCCCATTTGTCCTGCTTCTGACACATCAACTTTGAGAACTGACTGTTCACTTGCTGCCTAATATATCCCACCCCTTGACAGGTGCCATTGTAATGAGATAGTCACTGTTATTCAATTCACCTGCCAGTGGTTTTAAATGGAATAGTTAATTGTGCGGAGTTTGCATGTTCCCCCCGTGCTTCAGGGGTTTCCTCCAGGTACTCCGGTTTCCTCCCCCAGTCCAAAGACATGTGTTGTAGACTGATTGGCATTTCCAAACTACCCACAGTGTGCAAATGAGTGTGTGAGTGTGTGTGCGGTTGTGCCCTGCGATGGGTTGGCACCCATCACAGTTCCCTGTGTTACTAGGATAGGCTCTGTCTCTGCTCTGCCACGACCCTGATCAGGATAATGCAGTTACTGAAGATGAATGTTGAGATATATATATATATATATATATATAAATATGTATGTATATAACAACAATCTGGAGGACAACCACATAGACACAGAGAGAACATATGTGGAAACTCCACACAGAGAGTAACCCGAGCTTAGGACTGAACTGAACTCTGGACCCTGGAGTGATTAGGCAATGTTACCTGCTGTGCCACTATCTAAACCAGAACATGTTTGTTGTATTTTATTGTCTTGGTATTGTAAGTATTTGAATCTATTTTGTTTTCAGGTTTAAGCACAGCCACTTCCAGTGGTGTATATGAAAATGATGCAGCTGGTAAACACTGTCCTACAGCCTATTTGTGTCCTGTGCAGTTCATTTTGTTAACCACCAGATGCCAGGCTGGAGATAGACATGTATTCACAATCCACTATGCATTCATAATCCAGCTATGTTTTTTTTTTTTTTTTCAGGTTTTGTCTGTATTTAAGCCACACAGGTCTTTTTTATTGCGCTGATATTATGGTATTATTACTTAACAACTGTTTATTTCTTCTCAAACAGAATATGATGAATGCTGTGTTTATGGCATTTTGCAGCACACAAAGAGCTTGAAGAGTTTTGTTTGCTCTTGCACAACCATACAAGTGGGATTGTGTATGGGCTGTTTGTGTGGCTGTAGCTGGAGGATGCTCAACCAGAGGGTGATAAACACAAGAATGGAGCGAAGGAGTGGAGAGCAAGGGATGGATGCGAGAGGCGAGGCTGAGTCATAAGGAAAGAGGGGACTAATGAATGAGCAGGCACAGATGTGTGAATGAGGGAGGATGAAAAGAAGTGCAGCTGACTGATTGCAGGAGTGGGAGGAAAGCGAGAGGAGCAAGCGAGCAACTAAATCCTTGTGGGCCCCCATACCTCATCTCTTTCTTTTTTTCTTCCTCTTTTCAGACCTGTCTATTTTGGTTCCTCTTCAGTGCTGAAAGGCCATTGCTCTCACAAGGACAGGAAGATGAGACAGAGAGTGAGAAAGTGTGGTGGTGGCCAATGGGAGGATGCGGATGGGCATGGTGATATTTTTGGGTATGTGTGGGAGTAGGTGGGATGTTGGTATGTTGGGCACTCTTAATGGACAGGAACTGAACTGAATAAAGTTGACATGTTCGCAGGGCCATAGAGGTGGAGCCTGTATGTGTAGGATCTAAAATGCCTCAGCAACAGAAGAGAAAATGGAGCCAGAGACATTTCGAGAAAGAAAAGGCATAGGCTGACGGGGAAAGTGAGAGGCAGGCAGGAAAAGCCATATAGGGTATTATCATGCACTGTGTAGGCTGAGTGAATGAGTATAGGGTGTGTGTGTGTGTGTGTGTGTGTGTGTGTGTGTGTGTGTGTGTGTGTGTGTGTGTGTGTTGGAGTGGGAAGCTGATTGTCTCCACCATGCCTCGAGTCAAGAGCATACATCAGGAAAATAGCTAGTGCCTCATCATGTGCGTCAGTCAGCAGCTCTCAGGTCCATGAAACCATGGAGACACACTAAAAAGGCTCTAAATGAAAGGCAGGAAGTATTAAAAAAAAAAAAACAAAAAAAAAAACAATAGACTTGTTGAGGGCAGCATTAATGAACTCATGGACACTGATGCTCCTTGCTTTGATAAAGTTGCATTTAATTTAATTGACTGCCATATATATTTTTAACACAAATGTTGTTTTAGATTAGTCGTTTTAGACAAGATGACCATGCAAGATAGTAAGATCTTTATTATCATTGACAACATTTTGATAGAATAAAATATTTTCATGTCTTTATATAATTGCACAAGCACAAACATTTCTTGTAAACAACATCAAGGAATAATAAATAACAAGAGTTTAGGAATCAATCCTCTACTTTGCTGTAGACAACTCTACATTGGTGTATGGGTGCAATAGAACCAATACAAATTAGTTTCAATATTCTTCAATATTATCCTTGTGTAAAACACAGTCTTCACTATAAGTGAATACCAAAGTGGCACTTTGTAAATTTGCCATTACAAGAATACATTTAAGTATTTTTTTTTTTCTCAAAATGACAGTCCATGAATACAAGTGCTCATATGACATTCATTTTGTTAAAGTACAAACACAAAATAAACATTTTTCTATTTTTAAAATTTCTTTAAGTATAATAATTTATATAATTTGCAAAAAAGTGAAAACTGACAATATGCCATACTTTATCAATTAAGTCACAGACTTATTTTAGAACATGTGATCACTGGTTCCATCTGAAAGAGAACAAGACATAAAGAAACAGGTTAGAATATTAAAACCCAATGAAAATTCTGCCCTTGAATAAAACAAATGAAATATCAACACCTTTCATTGATTCTCACCTTGATAGAAGTGCTGTGGTGAGTCTTGAAAAGGGAGTTGATACAACTCAGGTTGTTGCCTCAAGGCAGGATTCATCGAGGCAGCTGCCTCAAACACGGGTTCCATGTTGACCAGCTCCTCCAGGAGGGACTGGGCACAGGGTAGACCAGAGGTGGGGTCGTTTTCTGGAGCAGGGGTGGACTGTGGGGAGGCTGGGAGAGTCATCTCATCATCCATTATGCTCTCCATTGAAACCTTTCCCTCATCTTGTGCCCCTGACTCCAGCGACCTTCCCCCAACCATGCTGGTACAGTGCGTCGACTGGACGCTACAGAGGTGCTGCACACCAACTAAGGCCTCCTCCTGAATATATCCTGGTGAGCAGGTACTCACTGGGGCAGGAGGAGTATGCTCAATAGAGGACTGAGGAAGAGGAGGTGGAGAAGGGGAAGAGAAATAAGGAGATGGGAGAGGGTTAGTAATTTTTTCTTGCAGTAAAGAGATTTCTTCTTGATCCAGTGATGAGTGAGATTCACCACAGCACATGGAGGGTGGAAAGTCAGTGGTCAGAGGCTTAGAGTTCTGTTTCAGTAGGACAGAAGAGGAGGGGGGATGTGTGGATAGTGAGTGATCTTTCCAGAAGCCCTCAGCAACTGAACTGAGATATTGAGCCAATAGTGAGATCTCCATTTTCTCTCTTTCATCTTTAACTTGCTGGGAGAAAAAACCTGGACAGCGCTGTTCAGTAGGAGAAGCCTCTGGGGTCAGGAGGCCCTCAGGGGGACCATGATTGATGGAATGAGGGACATCTACATACAGTGGCCCTCTGATCTCTGGTAATGCCATAAGGACACATTCATCATTAGCTGGACTATCTGAGGTAGGAGTTAACTTCTCATACAGAACCCTGTTGCCATGCTGTACAGATAGTGTCACCCCTACATCTGTTGAATGGGAAGTTGGATGATTGGCTGAGTGCATGGTTTGGGTGACTGTGCTGGCCGAGTCTGGTTTAAAGAAATCTTCACCAAACATGAAACGACCTCCTCCAAGTCTTGGAGTGTATGGGGGAGTGCAAAGCAGCTCCCCTATGCTGTGTGTTTTGGACATACAGAGATTGGAAAGAGGTGCAAGGGGCACAGGGGTTTGGGTAGCTGGGCATGCCATATTGGTCATGACAGTCAGAGAGGAATGGGGAGTAGGGGTTGATCTTGTGCTTTCTGGTAAGCATATTTGGTGGCTTCCATGTTGTTGAGAAAAATCATTTTCATCTAGGGGGAAGTTTGGACAGGGACCAGAGCCCAGTGGCAGGCCTGAGTGAAAGGTGGAAGTGCCAGGCAGCTCCTCAGAGGAGCTGCGTCCAGAGACAGTAAAGCTAAAGTCAAATGACTGAGCAGACAAGCCACTGCTGCTGGGGGTGAAGACTTGCTCTGGGCTAGACAGGGGATGAGAGAACTGTTGAGCCAAACCCTCCTGGTACAGGAGAGCCAGCTGGTTTTGCTCAGAGTTCAGCTGCTGACGCACAGACCATGCTTCAGACTCACTAAGGGATGAAGGAAGATAAGAAAGGTGTATCAGGGTTTTACATAACATCACACAATTTATCATAAAAGAATGCTGTTAAGGGTCAAAAAGGATAGTACCTAATGACATAGTTCTGGCAGGTAATGGGATGTTCTCCAGTCTGGAGGTGAAGGACCATGTAAAGCCAAACCCATGAATGGTCAGCTGCCTCCACTTGAACCACCATCTCCACCTGCCTCTCCCCTCCTTCACGCACTAGAAAGGAATAAAGAAATGCTTTATTCATACCACTCATTATCTCTTTTGCTGTTAGTACAAGTGACTCAAAGTCATACTGTTGCTGTACATGTAGTATGAGTATATAAAACTCACACAGGGCGCAGTGCTGTGCAGAGGCATGAGAGAGATCTCGAGGATGTAGCAGACTGTACCAGGAGTGAGAGCGTAGTGTGTCCACGTCATAGCCCAAGTAGACACTGACACTGCCATGAAACAAAAAAGTGAACAAAACAGTTATTTCTATTTACCTTTGCGTTTGGCTAATAATCACAGTGCCAATGCTTATAGAATAATTTAAACACTCACCATTCTTGGGCCATCTGTATCCTCATATCACGGCTATGCTGGGAGTGGAAGGAAGTAAGCTGGAAAGCTTGCTCGGCAGGTGGGGTAGGGAGTGGGTTCCTGGTGCCGGCAGGGTTCGATGGCTGAAGGTCCAGAGGTGAGCAGAAACACATCCACACTGCATTGGAGGTCCAGTAAGATGATGCGTGGTAGGGCAATGGGAGGCAGCGTGCTCGCACCAGAGTCACCTTGTTACCAGAGCCCTGCCTTCTCACAAACTTTGAAGTGTTGAAGCGACAGCGAAAGAGGCGCTCTAAAAAAAAAATACATATTTATATAAATTATGAATGACAATTTGGTTTCAGTTTGAGCATCTGGGGCATGAAAAACAGCTGGAATGACTCAAGTATTTCCTGTTACCTGTGTCAGTTGTAGTGACTGGCACAAGATTGCTCCTCATGACGAAGTGATCGGCTGGATCAATGATGTCATAGACACTGTCACTCTGAGAGACTAGATCTACCTGTGATCATGAAAAAATAATATTTGAAATTTACAAATTATGCGATTTACAAAGAAACCTGAGTAGTTTTTGTTAAAAAAAAAAAAATCAATGCTTGTCAAATTAGAGGAAAATAATAGTAGAAGAACGATATTGAACCTTAAAGGACACTGTTTTCAAGTGCTTGTGGAAAAAATAAATGATTAATATGTCTCACCATTGAGTGCCCAAGGTGTTCAGTGACGTTGTTGGACAAATAGAGGAGTTTGCCCTCACTTGTCAGCAAGAGGAGAAAACCCGGTAAAGTGTTCATGAGCTCAGAGAGTTCAGGAAGAGACATGAAGCTTGGGTTCACATCCTGGCTCCCAGCTGCACTTAAATCTAGACACAAGAAGAGGGTAAGTTAATGTTGACCAGCCACTAAAGCTCTAATTTAGACGGAAATATAAGGATGAGGCTCATTAAAATATAGCGTTGCAAAAACGATTATTATAGCAAAGCAATCCAAAGCTGGTCCAAAACAGAACGGAACTGTAACGGAACTGTGAACATCAGCACCACGGACAGCAGCTTCTCTAAAGTGACATTCTCAGACTGAAGGCAATTCCGTTATTACGTTGAATATCGATAAAGCAGGTTAAAAAGAATCGTTCAATTAAAAAAAAAAAAAAAAGTATTTCATCAAACGCCGTACCTACCTTGAGAAAAAAAGACGGATTTTCTTGTGTACATGCAGGCGAGGGACATGATGTGCAGGTAGGACAGGCGAGCCTTGTCTGCGTCCGAGATGGGCAGCAGGTCCTTCAGGTTGCGGATTTCGGCGTTGATCTGATCTCTCCGCGCTTTCGATGCGCCTTTCGTGGAGCGGTACATTTTTACTGGCTGGAGCCTACAATTGTCCTCAGTCTCACCGCCGATGTGTGACAGGAATCGAGCGCAGTTTCAGGAACAGGGTATGTTATAGCGCCTATTTAATCATTGGGGCAACTGGTTGGAAGTGAAAAGTAGCGGGATAACGAAAATGAAAACTTCAAGAAACAAACATTGTTTCAGAATTGTCGCGTTTTCTGGGTAGGCTAATATTGTTTAGAGATAAATAAGATTAAAGAATTCTCTTTTCTGGTGTGTCGGTTCTGGTGGAAATACCGCATCCAGGCCCTTTATATAGACGGAAAGCCTGAGAAAAGGAGCGACGGGGGCGTACACTGACACATCGGATTCAGTATCCTCATGTGTCTCTGCATCTCCTACATTCACTCCCTGATGATGACGTGAGAAGATGATGGGAACCCCTTCAACGCACATAGCCCGATATGGACAAAAAATAAGGCCGCATGAGGCGGAGACAGTGGATTTATCTGTCTGTCCGTCCGTTGATTTATATAACTCTGAGGACCACGACAGAGCGGAGGTTAACTCTCCGTCTGGACGAAGGGGCATGTAGAGAGACATAGTGGGTTTTAAGTTTTAATTTTTTTCTGTCCATTTAAGCCAAGGGGATATAGTTTAGGTTTTTCTGCCTATATGGAGGGACATAGTGGGTTATAATGTTCTGCCCACATAGAGGGACATAGTGGGATTTAAGTTTTTCTGTCCATATTGAGGGACAAATTGGGTTTTAGCATTCTGTCCACATGGAGGGACATAATGGGATTTATGTTTTTTTGTCCATATTGTGGGACACAGTGTCTTTTTCCCCCCTCACCATATGGAATGACATAGTAGGCTTAATTTCCTTTTCAGGTGGAGGGGACATAATAGGGTTTTCTTTTTTCTTTTCTTTTCCACATGAATTTAATATTAATTAATAATGAATAATCACTAGATGTGTTTTCCAACTTCTCTGTACTACATCAGGCAAACAGGTAGCAAAGCTGGTAGGAGGCTGATCGCTCACGATGTTACAGCCACCATGTCTACCCATCACCACACACACACACACACACACACACACACACACACACACACACACACACACACACACACACACACACACACACACACACACACACACACACACATAAACAATAAATGATAAACCACAGTAAACTATGATTTCATGATTGGATCACCCACACACTCCATGATCAGCTGCATTTATTTAGCTTTCAACAAACTAGCAAAGGTCATGATAGAAGCTTTTTCATAGCCAAATGACACATTTATATCAACCAGAGCTCAAAAGCCTCTTTATAATTAGAAATGACACGATTTTACCAACCAGAACTCAGATTCATGAGATGATGCTTATAAATTGAAGGTTCCAATCTTAGGGCACTACTACAGTCCTGTGTTCATCTGTTTATTCATTTATAAAAGTATACACATTCTCTATCACTCTGAAAATAGCCTAGATTTTACAGTTGGGATTGGGAATTGTGATGCTGTACCTTTATAGATCCTTTAAGAAGTTACTAAGTACAGAGGCATGGTTCAGCCCAACTTTAGGCAGATGTGCAATCGTTCTCCCTGCAATCCATTGCACATTTATACCCCTTAAGCCACGTTGCTGAACACACCACTTTATCCAAGTGAGTGAGAGACATGAGTTCAAACGTTTTCTTATATAACCAAACATGTGAGGCACACGCACACACAAAATGAAGGACACTTATCTGTTTTCAAATCTTTTCTATCTATTTGTTCCGGTATATTTTTAAATCAAGAGAATCAAGGTCCTCGATCCATTCCTTAAAGGAAAGATAATCTGTTGCTTGGCAACTCTCCCACTCATACGCTAAGATAGCACAGCATAGACAATGTTGCTGAACCTGATGGTCTCCTGCCTCCTGTCTCTGGCTAGTTAGGTTTTCAATGTGCCACTAGATTCCGGTTTCACAGGCTGAGGCATTATTGTTTGTAGTAACAACATACACCACAACTGGCAGTCGAATCTGGTCAGAAAGTGTTGATTAATTTTCTGTAACAGCAGGCATGACAGTAGTACTGGCAGTAATTCAAATCACAGGTTTATATTAATGTGCTCATTCTAATGCGTTATTGTTTCTATAATAACAACACATTCACAGGGACTTGTTTGGTGGACCTGCCACATGATCTAAATCTAATAACAAGAGCATCTTTAAATAAGTGTTGTTATTTTACAAAGAAACAAAATAACAACAAAAAATGTATAATCCTTGAGGTTTTCTGTTTTTTCAAGACACGTTTATTTAGCATTTATGTAAGGAGTATCCAGTGTCAGCCAATTTTGTCAGAACATTTATCTCCACAGGAGACTCTAGATAACATGGCAGTTTTTTTTGTCTTATTAACTTCAAGAGAGAGAAAAAAAAGGGGGCCTGACGAGGGAAGAACTGTTAATTGCTGCTATAACAAATTATAATAGGACATAAACTATTTTGTGGTTGCTCAAGGTGGCTCATTTTGTGGCTCATCTCTGTATTTCTATGTAAATTCCAATCTGGCTTTCCAATTCTTACTACTGATGAGTGGTTTGCGTCTTATGGTAAGGCTTCTATATCTCTGCTCTCAAAGTCTTTGAACAGTGGATTGTGATACCTTCACCCCTGCCCTGTGGAAGTTGTTTGTGATGTCACTTTCTGTTGTTTTGGGGTTTTTCTTCATAGCTTTCACAATGTGTCTATCATCAGCAGTTGTTGTTTTCCTTGGCTGACCCATTCTGTGTCTGCTGCTCAGTACACCAGTGGTTTCTTTCTTTTCCAGGACAAATTGTTGTATTGGCTATGCCCAGTGTTTGTGTAATGCCTCTGATTGATTTTGCGTCTTTTCCCAGCTTCACAATGGCTTGCTTTTCTCCTAGAGACAGCTCTCTGATCTTCATTTTGGCTTATCCTTTTTAACAACAAATGCAGTCTTCACAGGTGAAACTGAAGGCTATAACCAAGAGTTTTATATATATATATATATATATATATATATATATATATATATATATATATATATATATATATATATATATATATATATATATATATATGCGCAGAGCTATTATATTGTTTAAACAATAAATCTAATGGGACACACCTGGGTAACAAGAAACACCTGTCAGTCACATCGTCCAATATTTTTGCTCACCTACAAATTGGGTGGTCGGATACAAAATGTGCTATGTTCTATGTCGTTTAACATCTACATATAAATACCAGGAAACAAAAGCTAAATTCTATACTCTCTTCTCATATTCATATTTTGATCTCAAACCCAGTTTCAGAGGGGAGTTTGTCTGTAAACAGTTAAAATGGTGTTGTTTAGATCAATTCAAAATTTTTATCATTGCCAATTTGTGTGTTATAAGTGAAATAAAACGCTTAAGGGCATACTATTATTGGGGTGGTAACAGGATCAGCATTGATTAATTTCCTCTAATTTCCTTTTCCTATAACAGCACTCCATGTCATGTTTTATTACTTACATAAGCCATATACTGTATGTTATATATGATCCTGCTTTTAAAACCCCAATTCAAAACAGTTGGGACGCTGTGTAAAATGTACACAGCGCCCCAACTTTTTTGGAATTGGGGTTGTATATGAAACTTGAAGCCATCACTTTACCAACTTTAGGCAAGCAGACTGTGGACTGTGGTCAGCTGTGGTTGTACTGTGTGACACTTCATCACTTCCATGAGCTGTACTGTCTGCTCTCAGTATGCTGCTTAGTGCTAAATGAGCTGTTCTCTCAAGTCTTTTAACAACTGCATGTAGGTGTGAAAGAGAATGTGCGACTCAGAAATATGTGTCTGTATATGTGAGAGTGAGAGTGCATGTGTGTTGTGTGTGTGCTTGCTGATTGTATATATGTGTTTATGTGCATGAGTGTGTGTAAAAGTTTTTTTAAAAAACACACACAAAAAACACCAACCAATGATTAGATGAGTGGAGCAAACGCCTCCACATTTCCCTCCTCCCTCCATCCTTCTGTTCACAAAGCTTGTGCAGCCTGCAACCTTGTGCATGTTCTTTCTTTTTTCTTTCTCTCTCTCTCTTCTTGGTGGTTCAGGTTTATTTTTAGTATTCAGCACAAAAGACTTCCTTGAATTCACCTGTTTTCATAAAAATCAATCTAAATAAAGAATGTAAGAACAGAGAGAGCAGCATCTGCAGAGTGCAACTCTTCACATAAGTGCGAATCTAACTAAGCAATTCAATGAATTTGGTGTATTCAAGCAACATCAAAGTATTAGAGGTATGTGTTTTGAGCTATTAGATATAGTCTCTGACATTTCCTTGTCTGAAGTTGATGTCATTCTGTATTAGATAAGTTCTTTCTTTTTGTATTTTTGTAGTCTGATTTCCTGTGTATTTCTGAGCCACCATTATTACCAATAATAATGCTTCCGCTTGCCATTTTCCTTCCTGCAATTTTGTCCATTATTGATTAAATAACGGCCTGCTTGACCCCACTCACAATAATGATCATGTAATGAATGGAAGAAAATGAGAAAACTGGGTGCAAGAAAAGTGTACAAAGGTGAGAACATTTGCAGAAAGTTTGACGTATGGCAGGATATACGCAAGGTCTTGTGCTCTAGATGAAAACTTTTCTGGCTCCTTGGAGGACTTGGCCCTGGGGGGAGAATGAGTCATTGAGAGCTGCCACCCTGACCCCCGAGCTCCCACCTGAGGCTTTTTGTTGTTTATTACGTGGGTGGTGTGGCCATCTGCTGAAAACAAAATGGCGGTGGGTGGGCTTCCTTAGCTGCTGACTGATGCAGGCTCCCGGAATATGAGTAATGTCCATAAGACATCATCTGTGCATTGCATGTCCACTGTCTTTGCACAAGCTGCATGACTTTGTAACATGTGTCTTAACAATATAGCTTGAAATAAATGGCTTTTTGGCAAATCCAGCATTATTAACAATGTTAATTTTAATACATGTAGTTGTTAAAAGGTGTCTCTACTTGGCTTTCAAATATGTTTGTTAATGCAGAAAGCTTCCCATCTTCACTGGCAATCAGGTGTTCTATCATATGCAGTGTGTGTGTGTGTGTGTGTGTGTGTGTGTGTGTGTGTGTGTGTGTGTGTGTGTGTGTGTGTGTGTGTGTGTGTGTGCGTGTGCCAATCGTTTGCCAATTTCCAACAAGATTGGTGACTACACCTTTAAGTGGCATGAGAAAGTTACCAATACTCTTAAGCGTATTTGTTGTGCTGTAATTGGGCCATTAAACTATTTTGTTGCACTTATAGTCAAGTTTGTATATGACCTTTATGTTTCCTGGACTCGGCCACCTAATCACAAATATAAATACATGTGATCAACAAGTGCCCAAATTTTTTACTCTAGAAAATGTTTAGTTGCTTATCTATATAAAAAATTACTCTAAATTGAAATACAGCTTCGAATTCTTCAAAAGTAAAGTAGAAAAATATGAAAGTAAAAGTACATAAAGGTTTAAAAAAGAAAACGAAGTCTATCTCAAATCCCACACTGATTTAGATACTCTTGGTAAATTAGTGCCTCTTTCACCAAAGAACCAGATAAGGCTAAGGCTAACTAACAACTTTATTCCTAATCTCTCAACTGTTAGCTAGTATGGTCATAGCACTGATGATACAAACTAACTGAATGCGAATAGCTAGCTGTCCCTATACAATAAGCTGTGATAAAGACAGTGTGTATGAAGCGGCAGATAGATTAGTGATAGCTATCAGGCCTCATTCTAACTGTCACATCTGCTAAAGTTTAGAATTGTCAGGTATTTAGAGTGACTCCTTGAAGCTGCCTAATGATAAGAGTGACCGTATGGGCTCCCGAGTGACACAACAGAAGAGCATTGACCCTATCGTTGGGAGATCATGAGTTCAAATCTTGACAACCCCCCAGCCATCTGTGGGCAAACTTGGCCGTGCTCTCTGGTTGGGAAGGATGGCATACTCTCTCTCCTGTCAATTACAGTGACACTAGCCATTCACAGCAATACTATCCATTCATAGCAACACTAGCCAATCACAGGAATCTGTGATGTATGCAGAAGAGGGCATGTTGGCTTTGCATGTCTCGGAGGAATCACGTGTTTGCCCCACCATCTCCGGGTGGTAGTTGTTGTGTGGTAGGGGAAAGTTAGTTAGTGGGTGGGAATTGGCAAGACCAAACTGGGGAGAAAATGAAAAGAAAAAGTCACCATATGCCTTTACAAATACAAGATTACAAAGTAATATAAATGTAGTGATGCTTGAAAATGTAGAAAGTAAAAATTTTTCTTCTGAAATGTAATAGATAAAAAATCAAAAGTAAGTAAAAGCTTGATGTGAAACCAATTAGTATTAGAAGGACAAATTTCATCATCTTTCCAAACATAAAACCTGTCGTTTTCTCCTTTCCACTCCATAATTGTCATTTGTTTCTGGGGGGAACATTTGATGCTTGACTATGCGGCCATGGCAACAGAACTGCAGTATCTTAGTAACAAAATATGTTCATTGTGAGAGACGGGAGGAGAGATTGTTTTTAATAGCACAGCAGGGATGCTGTACTGAACTTTGAGCAATACTGAACCTTTTCAAACAAGGCACAGAATGTCACAATATAGTGATGGGGTAAAAGAAAGAAATATGCTTTTTTAACCCCACTTTTTAAGGAGTCAGTACCAAAGCATGTTCCTCAGGACAAGCACATCGCAGAGGACCTCCAGATCACTACACTTACCTTGATCTACTTTGGTCAGGATCTTGACCATTTCTTGACCAATTGTGGATCGCTAATGCATCACTGTACATCAGTTATAATTTTCAAAAAGTTTTTAAGGGTTTATAAAAAAAAAAAAATCTTCATAAAGTGCCAAAGGCTGGAAGACTGATGATTCATAAAGCGGTCATGATTGACAGTTGTGATATGTTTCCATATAGCCACATATTTCCCTTGGAAACAAGAAATTAAAATGGTCATGTCAAGGTGATTTATTTCAGCAAAAACCAAAAGCATTAATGTTATGCCACACCTGCGCCAAATTGGTAACTGACAAATTTAGGTCATGGGGGAGTTACAAAAGCACTCCAGAGAGCATTTGATTGAATACAAATTTGGGAACCAACCCCCGAACCAATTTTGCCAAGTGCAGAAGGAATATTTAATACAAACTCCACTGGTCATGCATTTATCCAAACAACCAATCGTGTGGCAGCATCACAGTGCTAAAAAAAAAAAAAAGCATGTAGATACAGTCAAGAGCTTTAGTTAATGTTCATATCAAACTTGAGAATGGGTGAAAAAATGTCATTTCAGTGACTTTGACTGGGGCATGGTTGTTGATGCCAGATGGGCTGGTTAAAGTATTTCAGAAACTGTTGATCTCTTTGGATTTTCACTCACTACAGTCTCTAGAGTTTACACAGAATGGTCTGAAAAACAAAAAAACATTCAATGTAATAATATTTTGTCCAGATTTGTTCTGAAAAATTGGTTTTCTGAAGGGGTTAAGGGCCTGTAAAGCCTACTGAACTACATTTGTCAATTTTGGGCTTTATAAATAAACCTGACCTGACCTGACTCTTATCCTCACATATCCTGTGTGTGCATGGATGCGTCTTAGTGTGTTTAACATAACCACCAGCCAACTTTTCTCAACAATACAGCAGTACACTGCCATGCTGCCTGTTACAGAAATAGGATCAAGCAAGCGTGACATTTTAGTCAGCAAATTCAGAAGGAAGTTATTTGGAAGGACAAAGTGACACCATTTACAATTACACAACTATATGACAGCTTCTTCTTCAGCCACCATGTAATCACTGCAGTCACTGGCAGAGATTTGTTCATCATTCATTGCTATCAGAGGTAGTTCATTGATGATGTTTCTAAAACCATGACAGTGATGTGCTGTATGAGGGGGTGGAGAGGAAATAACTGTGTCTCTGACCCGGCCTCTGTATTCTCACAAAAATAGACAGTGATACCCTTGTTTTAACATTCCAGATACCATTTTTAACATTTTACCTCTAAATATGGAATCATGAGTGACATTTTTGCAATTCGTGCCTTTTAAGTTGTTTGTTTGTCTTCCTAGTTGTTGTTTTTATAAAATCATAAATAATGATGAGTGCTTATATAATTATTATTACATTAAAACAAACCAGCCACTGACATAGCATCATGTGTGTATTGAATTATGGGATTCTCCTATTGCATGTGGTTATAGTAAATCATTTTGAACTAAGAAAGCTGATAAAAAAAAATTACTCAGTAAACAAGCAACTGAAGATGCCATAAAAGACAGACCTCAATCAAAAATATAGAAAGAGCAGCCAAGGAGAAAGAGTCTGAAGGTTTGTTTTACCCTGTAAGTCACATGTCCACTACCTCCCACCTATTGCCATCTGCTGCTCTACCCACAAGGCCTCTGTTGTGCCAGCACCAGCCATGAGTGAGGTCATCTACTCCAAGCTGGAGACTGTAACTACTACTACTACAATAATAATAACACACACACACACACACACACACACACACACACACACACACACACACACACACACACACACACACACACACACACACACACACATACATGTAGTGTGCGAGTGCGTGTGATGCTTTGTGCTACTTTATCAGGTGCAGTAGTGGAGGAAACACCTTACTGTCACTGCAGGGTTGAGAAACAGTCTGCCAACCAAAAATGTCCACTTAACAGCAGTAATGGGGTCAGCTGATTAAGGGCTAAAGGATAATATACACACACAGTGGAATAAAAAAAGGCATCTACTCTTTAACCGTATACCAACAAGGTGGAACAAATTAGGTAGATGTGTCCAATAATGTGGCAGTAACTATAAACAAGAATGCTGCTGTGCCTGATACACTCATACCACCTGTGCTGACAATGTTTCAGCACCCAAACAGCATCAATGATGGTCTTATAGTGGTCACTTTCTATTGATGGGGGTACAGGGGGCTTAGTGGTTAGCATGTTTACCTCGCACCTCCAGGGTTATGGGTTCGAATCCTGTCTCTGCCCTGTGTGTATGGAGTTTGCTTGTTCTCCCTGTGTTTGGGGGTTTTTCTCCAGGTACTCTGTTTTCCTCCCCCAGTCCAAAGACATGCACTGTAGGCTGATTGGGATTTCCAAATTGTCCATAATGTGTGAATGAGTGTGTGAATGTGTATTTGATTGTGCCCTGCAATGGGTTGGCACACCATCCAAGGTGTACCTTGCCTTATGCCCAGAGTTCCCTGGGATAGGCTCCAGGCTCCTCCGCTACCCTGTGTAGGATAAGCGGTATGGAAAATGGATGGATGGATATACAACATGAATTTATTGTTCTATGTTTAATTGTAATTTGAGTTGTTTTGTACCACCTAATTTGAAACTAGTTTGATAACAACTAACATATTAAAACCTTATATGACATTCTTGATTCTAATTAGTCAGAAAGTTTTTATTAATTTTCTATAATACCAGCTCTGACAGTAGTTCTGCCTGTAATGCGAATCACAGGTTCATATTAATGTACATTCTTCCTTTGCTTGTATAACAGCCTCTACTCTTCTGGGAAGGTGTTCCACTTGGTTTTGAAACGTAGCTGTGGGGATCTGTGCCCATTCAGCCACAAGAGCATTAGCGAGGTCAGACAAGGCCTGGTGCTCAGTCAGCGTTCCAATTCATCCCAAAGGTGTTCAGTGGGGTTGAGGTCAGCACACATCAACCTTGCCAAACTATGTTTTTATAGACCTCATATTTGTGCACAGGGCTATTGTCAGGTAGGGAAATCTTAATGCTACAGCATACAGCCGTGGCCAAAAGTTTTGAGAATGACACAAATATTAATTTTTACAAAGTCTGCTGCCTCAGTTTTTATGATGGCAATTTCTCCAGAATGTTATGAAGAGTGATCAGATGAATTGCAATTCATTTCAAAGTCCCTCTTTGCCATGAAAATAAACTTAATCCCAAAAAAACATGTCCACTGCATTTCAGCCCTTCCACAAAAGGACCAGCTGACATCATGTCAGTGATTCTCTCGTTAACACAGGTGAGAGTGTTAACGAGGACAAGGCTGGAGATCACTCTGTCATGCTGATTGAGTTAGAATAACAGACTGGAAGCTTTAAAAGGAGGGTGGTGCTTGAAATTATTGTTCTTCCTCTGTTAACTATGGTTACCTGCAAGGAAACACGTGCAGCCATCATTGCTTTGCACAAAAAGGGATTCACAGGCAAGGATATTGCTGCTAGTAAGATTGCACCTAAATCAACCATTTATCGGCTCATCAAGACCTTCAAGGAGAGAGGTTCAACTGTTGTGAAGAAGGCTTCAGGGCGCCCAAGAAAGTCCAGCAAGCGCCAGGACAGTCTCCTAAAGTTGATTCAGCTGCGGGATCGGGGCACCACCAGTGCAGAGCTTGCTCAGGAATGGCAGCAGGCAGGTGTGAGTGCGTCTGCACGCACAGTAAGGCGAAGACTTTTGGAGGATGGCCTGGTGTCAAGAAGGGCAGCAAAGAAGCCACTTCTCTCCAGGAAAAATATCAGGGACAGACTGCTATTCTGCAAAAAGTACAGGGATTGGACTGCTGAGGACTGGGGTAATGTCATTTTCTCTGATGAATCCGCTTTCTGATTGTTTGGGGCATCTGGAAAAAAGCTTGTTCAGAGAAGAAAAGGTGAGCGCTACCATCAGTCCTGTGTCATGCCAACAGTAAAGCATCCTGAGACCAATCATGTGTGGGGTTGCTTCTCAGCCAAGGGAGTGGGCTCACTCACAATTTTGCCTAAGAACACAGCCATGAATAAAGAATGGTACAAAAACATCCTCAGAGAGCAGCTTCTCCCAACCATCCAAGAACAGTTTGGTGACGAACAATGCCTTTTCCAGCATGATGGGGCACCTTGCCACAAGGCAAAAGTGATAACGAAGTGGCTCGGGGAACAAAACATCGACATTTTGGGTCCATGGCCAGGAAACTCCCCAGACCTTAATCCCATTGAGAATTTGTGGTCAATCCTCAAGAGGCGGGTGGACAAACACAAACCCACAAACTCTGACAAACTCCAAGCATTGATTATGCAAGAATGGGCTGCCATCAGTCAGGATGTGGCCCAGAAGTTGATTGACAGCATGCCAGGGCGAATTGCAGAGGTCTTGAAAAAGAAGGGTCAACACTGCAAATATTGACTCTTTGCATAAACTTCATGCAATTGTCTATAAAAGCCATTGACACTTATGAAATGTTTGTGATTATACTTCAGTAACAGTTAGTAACATCTGACAAAAAGATCTAAAAACACTGAAGCAGTAGACTTTGTGAAAATTAATATTTGTGTCATTCTCAAAACTTTTGGCCACGACTGTACAAAGACATTTTAGACAATTGTGTGCTTTCAAGTTTGTGGCAACAGTTTGGGGAAGGCCCACATATGGGTGTGATGGTCAGGTGTCCACATACTTTTGGCCATATAGTATGCGGTATGTCATCCTTTCTACAGTACTCATTAATGAGCTTGTATTATGGGTACTCAATAAAGATAAATCGATGTGTTTTCATTTACCAAAGGAAAATGGATAAACATTAATAATGGTGAAGCTTTCTGTAAGAAGACATTTATGTAACATTTAAGAAAGGAACGGTTTTATAACGGTCAGTACGTTTTCTGACAATGTTTTTTTTAGTAATATGACAAGCTGTTGTTGTTTTTTTTGTCTTATTAACTTAAAAAGAGAAAGAAAAGAGAGGCTAGTGAGAGAAATACTGTTTATAGTTGCTATAACATAAGTGATAACAGTAACTAACTTGTTTAACGTATATTCCACAACATTAAACATAATTTAAAAGATAAAAAGGTGAATGATGTGTTGTTCATTAATAACAACGCCCTGCATCTAGAAAAAAAGTTTATGCTGTTTTGCAAATCACACTTGCTTTTACCTATTTTGGTCATGCTGAGTTCAAATATGCTACTGAAAATTCCCATACTATAAAAATCACGTACCGTTTTCCCACAAAATAAGAATGAAGTTTTTAATAATTTTGCTAAATTTATATTGCTTTCAGGGTTTTATTTAAATTGGTAGAAGCTGTCAAATTTCACTATTATTATTTATTAATTACAACAGTAGGCACACAAAACACAACACTTGTTTACAACATGAACAGCAGACAAATAGTCTGTGAAATGTTTGTGAAAATCTCTAAATAAAGCTATTTCCAAAGACGAACATTATAATAATATGCAGAGTGCTTAAGGAGGGAACTTCCTTTTGAGGGCTTTTCTGGAATGGCTGACTTCTTGACAATCTCTCTGAAGGCACCAGCAGTAGTCAGCCATCATGTTCACATTCCATCTACCATGGTTTGTCCTGGTCACCCAGCTTCATTCCAAACCAAATTCCATTTCAAACCAGGATAGGCATTTTTCAACTGCTTTACCTGATTTGTTAAAATAACCCAAACCCAAACCCTAACCATAACCTTAGTTGATTAAACCGTGCTACATTTTTGCCACTGAGTTCACTGTTTTCAGTTTCAGAGTGTGTTTATTTTCTTTCTCATTGTATATTTCTGTTACATTCAATAATTTTGGCACAAATCTAATCCCGTATAACAGCACATCCCATCTTGTTTTATTCCTTACTTAACCTCTGATAAAAACCTGATAAATGCAGGGATTAATTCTGATGGGCTGCCATGATGGATATTCATTTTTCTTCTGTTTTGAGAGAAAAATAGCACAAAGATTCCTCTGAGAGACTCCTAGTTTCCTGCAATACATCTAATAAACATTGTTATTTCAAGAATATAAACCATTTTAGATGCAACATTATAATTAGTCTCTAACTGATATCTGAGTTTAAAGTCAAATTCTTTTGATTTGTTCATGTATACAATTGAAATAATGCAATTATGTTATAATGCACCTGAAAATAAATAGTTTGGAACAACGGGAATTAAATTATGGCTTAAATGCAACTGTCTTTATTTTTCAAAGATCGTTTACAGTTTGCTGCAATTAAATTAACAGATAAAGCTTTAAAGCTTGATCTTTGCTGGTGCAAACCACATACGCTAAAATGGTTAAGAATTCCAGTGCACTTGTTGCACGTGGAAAATAAAGTCATTCAATTTTGTGTGAATATTCAGCATCACTGTTAATATTACTGCAAAATACTGACCACTTTGCAAACCCGCCCTGTTTTCCTTTCACGGTTCTCACATGACTCTGGAACATTATCTCTCAGTTATCATTTTATCTCTGTGAAAATGAGTCTCACGCTTATGTTCCACAGCTTGTGTTTGTGTTACACTGTCACCCTGTGGAGGCTGCTGATTAGTGCAATCAAGGTATTTGCACACCCAAGATATACACATAGATAACTATTGCACAAACAGCTAGCAATATGTGATGCTCAATCAGCATTCTTATATCATGTTAAACTTTGCAAAACAAATGTAAAGTTTAAATGATAGTCATACCACTGCACTGTCGAATTCATGATTCTGATTAGTCAGAAAGTTTATTTTCTGTAACAGCATGGCTCTGACAATAGTGCCGGCTGCAGATCACAAGAATAAATCACAGGTTTATATTAATGTGATCATTCTAATACATTCAAATATAGTAACTAACTCAAATGATTTGAATGGTGAACATAATTTAAGTGTAATGATAAACAGTGTTGCAATTTAACAAAGAAAATGTGTAAATATAAGGAGAATATTTATTTATGAAAGTAGTCTCCAAATCAGTGCTTTGAGATGATGACTTGTTTATCACTAGTTGATCAGTAACATGCCATAAGTTAGACAGAAACTTGCAAATATCAGAACGCAAGCCATGCAACATCAATGTTGGCTTAGTGGTTAGCACTGTTGTCTCGCTGGGGTTGAGAGTTCAAATCCTACCTCCGCCCTCTGTGTGTGGTGCTTGCATGTTCTCGCCATGCTTTGGGTACTTCGGTTTCCTCCTCCAGTGCAAAGACATGCATTGTAGGCTGATTGGCATTTCCAAATTTCCCGTATGGATGTGTGCAATTGTGCCCTGCTCAGAGCAGTATGGAAAATGGATGAGTTCCTGAGCAGCACAACAGAAAATCATCCACTTGTTGGGAGATCTGAAGTTCCAATCACAACAATGCCACAGGCACCCATAGCCAGGAGTCCAAGAGAGCATGTGAATGGGAGGGATGGTATTACTCTCTCCCCTATCAATCAGAGTGACACTAGTGAATCATGGGTGTCTTTGAGCTCATGTATGTGTAAGAGACAGTGCAGACAGCACGGTCCTACTGTCTTTCAGCTGTGCTGTGACGTGTGCATGAGCCACAATCTGAAAAGATGTGGTGGATAGCTTTGTGTGTCTCTGGGGAAACATGTGCTAGACTTCACCCTCTCTGGTTGATAGCTGTTGTGTGATAGGGGAGAGACAGTTAGGGGTGGGAATTGGCAAATGACCAAACAGAGAAATTTGGGTTTTAAAAAAAGCATATTTATTTAATCTGGATCTCTTAATGAGAGTATAAATGCAGGGTATAAATTTAGAACAATGCTTTTATATCTTGGTGGGGACCAAATGTCCCGACAAGCCTAGGAATATCTGACAGTTTTTATATTATGGGGACATTTGGCTGGTCCCCACAAGGTAAAAAAAAAAAAAAAAAAAAACTGCAGATTTTGTTTAAAAAAAAAAAAAAACCACTAAAAGACCCTAAACGTTTCCTTTTGGCTACTGATGTTAATGTTTAAATTTATTAAATGATTAAATTTAAGTGTAGGCACAATAGTAAGACAAACGCGTGCGTGTGTGTGTGTGTGTGTGTGTGTGAGAATCTATGGTGAGAAAGTGAGTGAAATGAATGTACCTATGATTTCACACATTCCAGAATAATCAGGCTAAAGTAAGCCACACTAAGGGGGGAAATCATTTCACAGACAGCTGTGCCAATTTTCAGACTTCTCAGTGCTGAATTTAGTTCTTTGCCATTATGCAGCTTGTCCATTTTCTATCTGGTAACACTTTATATAAAGGTTGTTGTAAATTCACTGCATCTTACATAAACACTGTTTGACCTGTTTCCTCAAAGAGATTTTTTAAAAATGACAGTCTACATACTGTATATTGTATTATTTTCAGCTAAACTCTCCATATTTGAACAACCAAAAAGGACATGAATTTTCCTCAATTATCTGATTCAAATGCATGACATCTCTTAAAAAAGAAATGTAAAGTAGTCGATATCCATTCATACCATTCATGTAATATTTCAGTATCTACAAGGAATGGATAAGTATTATGACCCTGTAAAAATCCTGAAAGCAAAATTGAGTTTAAGTAAGATGTTACGAAAATGTTATGTAGACAACGTTCAATGTTGTTCTATTTATCCCACCACCCTACAATGCCCCTCTAATCCTTGGTTTCTTTTCTTTTCTAGAAAGTGTAAGGTCCTACATAGATGGAGAGGCGGAGGGTTGAGCTACTCTGGTAGCTCATCAGGGTGTTGACGGACACCATGTCCAGATCCAGAGTATACTCTTTGGGTCCGCTGACTTCCCGAGCCAGAACCAACATGGCACTGACATTATTGATTTGCTAAAAATGCAGAGGAAAATCATTTCAGATAATAATACACCTATTTGTTTTGTGCCTATATTATCTTTGAAATATCTTTGAAAAATCTTTGAAATCTCCTCTTACCCGGATGTAAAAGTCTCCTCCATCGTCCCCGGACCGGATGTGGAAGGTGTTGTAGGCTCCGGGGTGGACACTGGTGGCCTGGATTTGGAAGATATCGGAGGGTACAGAGCGTTCAGAGGTGATGCTCATGTAGCGATGCACGATGGAGTAAGGCAGGTCACGGCATTCTGGTTTCACAGTCGGACACACACATCGACTTGAGGGTTTGAAAGAGAAGCATGAGAGAGAGTCTGAGTGAGAGCAGGAGAGGATGTGAGGAACAGATTGGGTGCTAAAACTTGTCTTCTAACCCTGTTGGCACTGATACTTCCTGTCTGGCCTCTGTGAATTAAAGAAATACTCCAGGGTTTTTCAGTCTAAGCTTTATCCATCACATCTGTTGCATATGTGCTTCCCACAGACAAGAGGTTTCCTAGTACTGGGAAAAGAACAGAAACTTTGTTTACTCAAAACTGACTTATAATGGAAGTCTGTGGGCAGTTGCTGAAGTCAGTCAATAAGTGCTTAAAATAAGTGACTACATAATGAGAATTCAATAAAGATTTTAGACAAATCTTTTCTTATTAGTTTTGTCCATTTTCAAACACCTGTGCAATGCAGTCAAAAAAAAAAATTCTAGGTACTTACACTTAGACCCACACCAATACATTAGAAATGCCTAATCACATTAGAAATGCTCCCCTTGAGAAAGCAATCCTATCTCCGAAAGGATGAATTACACAAATGAAGGGGCTCTTGAGTGGCACAACAGAAAAGCATTTGCCCTACTGTCAGTATATCCTGAGTTTGAATCCTCGCGATTCCACCACCACCCATAGTTGGGAACCTGGGAAACCTGGGAATCAAACAAGAGATGGCATATTTTGTCTCCTCTGTCAATCACAACCATCCATAGTTGGGATCCAGGGAAACAAAATTGGATGGGAGAGATGACATATTTTGTCTCCCCTGTCAATCACAGCAATACTAGTAAATTGTGGGTGTCTGTAAGCTCCTGTATGCACAAGATGGCAGATATAGTGCCTTCCTCAGTGTGTGTTACACTGTCCTGTGGCACAGCATGAGTCAGAGTTTGAATAGATGTGATTGACTGGCTTCATGCGTCTTGGAGGAAGCACTTATTAGCCTTCATCCTGGATGTTGGTTGGTTGGTAGGTTTGGATCTGGCAGGTGACCAAATTGGGGGAGAAAATGGGGAAAATCCCTCCAAAAAGGAAAAAAAGACACATTATGCATTTGACTGTAGAATTTACATATTCTTAGGCTTCTTTATTATTATCCAGAGAAAGGGGGAACCTCGCAAACCACATGTCCAGGGAAACGTGTCAATTCCCAACCTTGTTACTCTCATATATATATATATATATATATATATATATATATATATATATATATATATATGCACAGATGATACATAGAGATTAGTGTGAAAAATGCTTTTTTTCATGTCATACTTTCACAAAGGAAGAAGTAATAGTGTATGCATATGTGTATGTGTGTGTCAATCACTTCTCTGAAACATGGATGTAGGGATCCCGGCAGCGATTGGAGTTCACACAGTGGTATCCGCCATGGATATTTACACAGCTCTGTCCCTCTGCACACTGATGGGTGCCTGACTCACACTCATTCACATCTACATACAGACACGAACATCATGAAAAAAAAAAAAAAAAAATACAACAGTGTGAATGGGCAGATTTTGGGAGGATAGAAAATAGGATTTTTTTTTTTTCTTTATGAGTCACTGTTTCCACCTACCTAATGTGTTTCCAATGCCATTATGAGGAATGGTGATGATCTTTTATGTGCAGTTGGTGTGAGCTGGTGAAAAACAAAGTGAAGCCTTACCTTGGCAGAGGCGTGAGCCGAGGAGCTGATATCCCTGCGGACACACGCAGGAGAATCGGCCTGGTTCGTTCACACACTGGAACTGACACAGGTAACTGGAGTAGCTGCACTCATCGATGTCTGTGGACAGAGAAAGACGGGCAATGAGTGCGAGCATGTGACAGAAACCTTATCAGAAACCTACTGATAAGAGGAACAGAGATAGACATTTGAAAACAGCTCATTATATGAGAGCGCATTATTATAAATATACTATATTATTTATTATATTATATTGTATTTATTAATATACTATATTATAAATATACTGTTAACTTATTATTTCAATGTGGTGAGATCACAAGCTCTTCCATGTTAAATAATTTATTTATATGTGTGTTAAAAAATATAATTGGGGTTACAATTATAGTCTGCAGTATATATTTATCGAAACTGGACAGCTGATGATTTTCCAATTTTCAACTGGCCAGTTTCAGTGAGCCTGTACCCATTGTAGCCTCAAATTCCTGTTCTTGGCTGGCAGGAGAGGAACCTGATGCGGTCTTCTGCTCTTGTAGCCCATTTGCCTCAAGGTTCAATGTGTTGTGCATTCTGAGATGCTTTTCTGTTCACCACGATTATAAAGAGTGGTTATTTGAGTTACCTTTCTGTCAGCTCAGACCACTCTGGCTATTCTTTTCTGACCTCTCCCGACCGTAGAACGGCCACTCACTTTATGTTTTTGTTTGTGTTGCAACATTCATTGTAAAATCCAAAGAGAATCTGCAGGTTCTGAACTACTAAATCACCCCATCTGGCACCAACAACTAACCCATGGTCAAAGTCATTGAGATCACATTTTTCCTCATTCTGATGTTTGATGTGGCCATTAACTGAAGCTTTTAAGCTGTGTCTGCATGGTTTTATGCCAGATGATTGACAAATGAAGGTGTTCCGAATAGAGTGTATATGTGAAAAATATATTTAAGGTTTCTTAAAGTTGAGGTGTCAAACTTGTTAATAGCAGAAAAATACAATTTTGGCCAAAACCCAATTTTATTTATTTGTTTGTGTATGTGTTTATGTGCTTATTTGTTTATTATTATTATTATTATTATTATTATTATAGCTGTAAGCCAGAATTCATCCTCACATACTGTATACATACACATGTAACATATATAACATAGAATATTTTTGCCAAATTGATCAGCCCAAAAATGACATTAAAGTTAAAATCACTTGTCAATCATTTCAATTGTTAGATCTCTAATACAATTCTAGGTCAAGAAATAAACACAAGAAGTTAACCACTCACCATTGCATGTGAAGCCATCAGGGTCGAGGTCGTAGCCCTGTTCACAACGACACAGAAATGTCCCATGTGTGTTGTAGCACCTCTGCTGACATGGTGCTCCCATTTCACATTCATTTACATCTAAGAAAAAAAAAAAAAAAAAAAAACAGCACATAATGATACACATACAGCAAAACATATACAGGGGAAATATGGTGGCTGTCACACCACCTGGACAAAATCATAAGATGGATGATTCTTTCAAAATATTTAAATGTGCAGTTGAAACATTTAGTACTTACTGACACTATTCAAACTATGATAAATGAATACAAATATTTCTGATTCTCTATTAAGCAATATTTATTTAAAAAAAAAAAAAAAGATAATATCCCCCAGTCTAACCCCTGAAATGACATAAAAAATAAAACACATTCAAAACACATTTTTCTTAATATACCTTTCAATCTATTAATTAAATAAAAAATATGAAGACATTAACAAAAAAGACCAATTTTGGTATTAGCATAAATTAAAGATAACTTATTAATAATTAAGAAATGATTAAGAAATGACCTAACAGCTAAATTCATCCACACAGTATAGAAATAAAATGTTTGTTTTTTATGTTAAATATGTAAAGTTTTTTTTTCAGCTAATTTCAGTTAACAAGAATTAAAAATGTTTTTTGGTTATGTTTTTCTTCCTTTTTTATTATTATTATTATTATTTTTTTTTTTGCTGATTACCCTGTTTGCTCTTTGCCTGAATTTTATTTTATTGTTTCTGATAGCTGACAATAGAATGTGTGGTTAATGTCGGGTTAATCACTCACCCACACAGGAGCGGTTGTTCCCTGCCAGCTGGAAGCCTGGCTCACACTGGCAGGAGAAAGATCCAGGATAGTTGACACAGCGATGCTGGCAGTAGCGGTACATGCACTCATCAATATCTAGCAGGACAGAGAATGGTTAACACATACTGGCACACAGATGTGGAGGATGCGGAGGAAAGGTCATACAAAAGTCATCTGTCTCACCGACACACTCCTGGCCTATCTTTCTGTAGCCATCGGAACACTGGCAGGTGTATGTTCCGAGTGTGTTAATGCAGTGCTGACTCGGCTGGCAGTTATGCAGGCCCAGTTCACACTCATCGACATCTGTAAAATAATGTGCACCACCATTATGTAGGACTGAACTGAGAATGTGTAATGAATCGGTAAAAGACAAGAGACTGGCATGAACAGAACAGTGACCCTAAGCACACTCCTAAACTACACTGAATGTGTTCGAATGACTGTTCACCAGTGGTATCCATATCACATAGCTTGAGTAATTTTGCAAAGAGGAATGGGCAAAACATTTTTGGATCCAGATGCACAAAGCTGATAGAAACATATCCCAGAAGACTGTAACTGCCAATTACAGACCCAGGGGAGTGGATACTTGTGCAACCAACAAATGTCTGCTTTTTTTTGTTGTTGTTGTTTTGTTTAACTAAACTAAACTTTGTGTCACAATCAAAAAGTTGGACCTTAAATTGTTGTGTAAATCAAATAGTTAAAATCCCAATTAAGTTCATTTCAGCTCCAGGCTGTAACATGTTAATTAATTCCTTAATTACTTATGCATATAATTTATTTCATTGTATTGATACCCTCAGCCCTCCATAGCTATCTGCTCTCACTCAATGCTAACTTAGGTTACAAAACTGAGGAGTTGGAGGTTTGTTAGTTACTGTAGCTATAAAGCATGCAAGAAGACACAATGAGTTTGACTGCATGCTAGATTCAAGTTTAGTCAAAGTACGCAGAAGTGTATTTTTACATTTGAACATTAGTACTTCCTCATCCTCGGGTACTGCAGTGTAATTTGTTATTTCCATTTAGTTCAAGCCGCAAGTGTTCGATTTACGGTGTTACTACATACTTGAGTACATTACATATAGACAGAAAGACTGTCACTCATCCAACTATATCTTACCTATACAGCTCTCTCCCTGGGCCACATAGCCCACAGGACAGGGACTGAAAGCCCCAGTGGACACCCCAAGAAGACTCGACTCTGACTGGCCAGAGGGCTCGGGTGCAGTGATGACAGAGGCAGAGCGAGGTAGACACAGGTAACCACCGTAGTGGTTAAAGCATTTCATCTCCCCCTGACATGGCTCAGCAATCGTCTCACACTCGTTTATGTCTGAGTACAGAGTAATGAGGAATGAGAGATGATGGAAAGCCTGAAACATGCTGGCAATACTGAAGAAAGACTTTTAAAAAAAATCACACAGAGGACAGAAAGTCTGTGATATCTCACCAGCTCATGCTAATCAGAGGACAAATCACTGAATCACTGGATCACATTGCTCTAATCACCTGCCACCCACCTTTACAGTGCTGGTTCTGCGCATCCCACTCATAGCCATCTGTGCACTCCTGACAGAGAGACACATACCGAGACACATTTTCACACACAACTTGAGACATACTGTATCTGCAAAGATCGGCAGTTACATCAAAACAGTCACACTGCCAAAACCTTGTCTGGCCTTATAATACATAGGACTAACAATTCAGAGATTGATATCAACGGATCCAAGGAGTCAACTCGTGCCGGTGTGAATTTTTCACTGTTTGTCTGTATCTGCGTCAGTGGACAGCACTTTTATAGGTGTGGTTTGTAATGTTTGAAAGTATTTTAGACTTGAAATAATCTTAAACCTTCAAAGATACCTTAGAAAAATGGAGATCTACAATGTTACCACTTAATTCATCTCATTAGTTTCCTCATTTCAAACTTCTGTTTACATTTTTTCCAACAGGAAATTAACCCCAACTGGAACAGCACTGACCCTTTTCCTTAAAAGGCAACTCACAAGGCACACGGAGCTTTCATACACTTTCAATGGATGAGGGAGGTTGGTTGGGGAGAAAGGGCCAAGGCAATGTTTTCATTACAATTCATTACAAATTCAACCCAAAGGGCTCTAAAAAAATAGCTTAAACATAATGGCTCCTTAAAATAGGGCTCAGTCCTGTACTGAAGAGCAAACTGGTGGGCATGGAAAGATAGATAAATAATTAGTAACCCCATCTAGCAAGTTACCTGTCAGGTCTCTTACATTACATTATTACGTTATATTGAACAATGCAAGAACTAATTCTGGGAACATATACATAGGAGTAATTACTATATTCTGTTGTAATCATACTAATAATATTGTGCATTGCTACATTAACATCCCTGGTTTTGATAGTTCCATTGTCATAATGAGTCTGTTTGTTTAGGTATGTTCTCTAACAAACTCTGGGGTCTTTATTGTGATCATTTTTCATTTGCACACAGAGTGAAACCATTCGACTAATTATTTTACTTTAGCACCAGAACTAATTTAGAGGTTTCACAGCATGAAATGTGAATACTTATGTAATCATAACCTTTATGTAATCACAACCCCCCCACCCCTTCTCCCCACACTTAAAAGTCCATTTTGGTTCCATTTTGAAACACTACAAAATGTGGAAAAGTTCAATGGGGTGAACTCTTGTGCAATCGAGGAATAATGCACTTAATAACGTCAAAATGTCTGGCCAGCTAACTGATTTCAACTCCATATAATAACACGTACTGTATGTACTTCCCTTGAATCCCAATTTAACCCCTGAACACAGATTATTATACATTAATTATTACTTATAAATGGGAAGAAAGATGTGACAGGAGACCACATCCTTAAAACTAAAAGATAATGAGATACTTCTGGTTCTTACCGTGTAAGTGTCAGTCTCCGCAGGTGACTGACAGTTCGTCACAGACAGAAAGACCAGAGGGACACACAGCAGCACACAGCACAAGCCCTTCATATTTACACACACTTGTGCAAAGATGAATGTTGAAGCAGATGTGTAGACTCTTTTACACGGATATCAATAAGTCAAATTTCTTCACAAAAAGTGCAGGAGGAACTGTTCAGAAACAGAGAGAGAGAGAGAGAGAGAAAGAGAGAGAGAGAGAGAGAGAGAGAGAGAGAGAGAGAGAGAGAGAGAGACATTTGAACCAAGAAACACTAATAGTCATCCCAAATGTAACACACTTGCAGATGATGTAAATCGTTTAGACTAGAGGTGAAATAAAAAATGCTCTGTGTATGCCCAGGGCATGTTGAAAGCTTTGTGACAGTTAAATGCTCTAAGTGACATATATCTGAAAAAATAGTTTAGTCAAATCAAATCAACGTGGTGTGACACAATATCAAATAAGACATTGCATGCGAACATTATGTGAGAAATAATAATGGCATTTCTGTTTTTGTTTTGTTTTTATATACTGTATATATGTGGGGTGCAGTCTACAGCTGCTCCTGATGTTTGTGCTGGAACATGAGTGCTGGCCAGCACTGCAAGGAAATAATCACGCTGAGGCTGCCTTCCCAAAATCACAAAGTTACATAATAATATTCTGTACCCTGGGTTCAAATCTTAACAGCATGGTTTTGGGAAAACACAGAACTGATGTTTGGAAAACTCTCTGACTTAGATTTATATTCATTATATTCACTATGTTGGGTTCTCTACCCAAGATCTTCAGATGACTCAAGAATTATTGGCATCTATAATGAGAATGTGTGTGCAATGTCTACTTTATACAATGATTAAACATCATAGGGAGCTGTATACAAAAAAGAGCCCCAGTGGAGAAATATGGTAAACTATGGTTGTAGATCATTGATGCTTTGGTGGTCCAAGAGCTTTTGTGAAGATTGATGGCAATGTGAATTCCACCAAGTACCAGATATTTTAGCTTATAGCCTTGTTGCATGTTTCAGGGGATAGAACATTATGACTTGTGGTTGCAGAACAATGAATCAATGTTTTAATGTTCAGGTATGTTCAAGTCTCCAACCTTGTCACTTGTTAGAAGAAGAGGCTCAGAGCTGATATTCTCTCCAGGGCAGGCTTCAACAAATATTAACTGTGGAGATGCCAAAGATTTTGAAAGCAGTGTTTTGCATCAAGAAAGTTTCACCAATTTTATGGTTTGAAAATATACTGTATTTGAATGAAACAATATACACAGCACTCCCACTCATTCATTTGAGTTATTTATTGGGTAGAAATCAAAATCACAAAATCACATGATCTGATGTCCAGTTCCATCCTGGAGAGCATTCTTAATTAAAGTTAAGTCTGTGGCTAAACATTGAATAGAAATAAATAAAAAGTACCCATCATAGAAACCCATTCATTTCTACAATACACTCTCTGAAAAAAAGGTACAAAACTATCATTGCCTGTCACTACTATGAATGTAGTGTATAATTAAAACCTAATTTTAAAATGAGGTGTGTATCTAGACCTTCAGAACCATGTGCATACACTATATGGCCAAAAGTACAATATGTGGATGACTGCCCATGACCCAATATGTGGACCGTCCTCAAACTTTTGCTGCGAAGCTGGAGATATATGATTGTCTAGCATGTCTTTGTAACCTGTAGCTTTACGATTTCCCTTCACTGGAAATAAGGGACCAAACCTGTTCCAGCATGACAATGCGCCTGAGCACAAAGTGTGGTCCATAAAGATATGATTTGCCAAGGTTGGCTTGAAAGCCTTGACCTTGACCCCGATGAACACACCAGGTCTCCTTGCCTGAAATCAGTGCTGATACTCGCTATCGCCCTTGTGGCTGAATGGGCACAAATCCCAGAAGAGTGGAGGCTGTTATAGCTGCAAAGAAGTGTGGGGGCAAGATGTAGACATAGATGTAAATCCCATTTACAGAAGACATTTAGGTTTGGGTTCAAAAGATGAATATGAGATGACAGATCAGAATTTTAGCTTTCATTTCCTCATATTTACATCTATGTCTATGGGAGATAAGCAAGCCTGTTGAAGCTAAGAAAAGGGATAAATCTAACAGAGCCATTGCACAAGCATTGGGCATAGCCAATACAACAATTTGGAATGTCCGGAAAAGAAACAGGTCAGCCAAGGAAAACAACAGCAGTTGATGACAGAAACATTGTGAGAGCTGTGAAGAAAAACTACAGTTAGTGACATCACCAACAACCTTCGCAGGGCAGGGGTGAAGGCATCACAATCCACAATTCGAAGAAGACTTTGAGCAGAAATAGAGAGCCCGTACCACAAGATGCAAACAACTCATCAGCAGTAAGAATCGGAAAACCAGACTGGAATTTACAGAGAAATACAGAGATGAGCCACAAAAGTTCTGGAACCAAGATTAACCTCTACCAAAGTGATGGAAAGGCCAAAGTGTGGAGAAAGAATGGATCTGCTCAGGATCCAAAACATAGAAACTCATCATTCAAGCATGGTGGAGGTAGTGTCATGGCTTGGGTTTGCATGGCTACTTCTGGAATGGGCTCACTAATCTTTATTGATGATGTAATTCATGATGGTAGCAGCAGAGTGAATTCAGAAGTCAATAGAAACAATCTGTCTTCCAATTTACAGACAAATGCATCCAATCTAATTGGGAGGAACTTCATCAAAGGGACTTCATCAGGGGGGAAAAAGTGGAAGGTTTTAGACTTGCCAGGTCAATCACCAGACCTTAACCCAGTTGAGTAGCATTTCACCTCCTGAAGAGGAGACTGAAAGGAGAAACCCGCCAAAACAAACAACAACTGAAAGAAGCTGCAGCACAAGCCTGGAAAAGCATCACAAAAGAGAAATGCAAAAGTTTGGTGATGTCGTGCCCAAGTTTATGCAGTTATTGCAAGCAAGGGATATGCAACCAAATATTAAGTGTTATTTACTTTAATTTTCTTTAGGACTATCTGTTCTATACTTCCTATACTTGTTTAACACATCGAAATTTAAATATCAGGAAATAAAAAATTCTGAAAATTCTGAAATTCTGATCTATCATCTCATATTCATCTTTTGATCTCAAACCAAAATGTCTCAATGTATAGCGAAAACAATAGAATTAGCCTTGCTGTTTCAATACTTTCAGAGGGGACTGTATAGGTTTTAAGGTACACAACACTATCTTCACTCTACTAAAGGTACAAAAAAGTACCCCAGTCACAAACAATGGTACAGTATGTCAACTTTTTTATCTGACAAAAAAAAAAAAGCACACTAAAACATCCGAGCCTAGCTTGCTTTCATTTTTATCTTATTATCTCATCATATTCTATTCTCTGATACATTCATATTGATCCTGTAATTGATTTTAGCTAGCATATAATCACAAAGTCCATTTCAGTCACAGGCTATGTGACTAAAAGACAGTAAGCCTTAGATAACAACTGCAGATGCTGTGAGGTTCTCAGTGTTGCCGTGGGTGATGCAAATCTACATGTTGGTGTTTGATGTCAATTAAATGTCTTTTTTATTGCATGACAGCAGCTATATATTCTACTTATTCTTGCAAACAGTTGCATTATCCAGAAAACAAAAGTATTCAGTTTGATGATAAAATTTGCAGAATTCAAATGGACAAATAATAATGAACCACTCACTCTATGCAAGTCCTTTCACATGTATCTCTCTTCAGAGTTTCTGCTCTTTCTTCTACTCCTGTGACTCTGTGATCTGCCCCTTTTTGCTCCCCCAATGTCTTCCTGTAATAAACAGGGTGCTTCCAGTAAGGTCTGAATAGTTCAGAGTGAGGCAAGCTGGTGGACCCACTCCCAGTGTGTGAGATAAAATCAACTTAAGACAGCCCACTTACTCCCCCTTTGCCACCCTTCTCCCGCCCTGTCTCGTTCTAACCCCCTAGGATTCAAATTCCTGGTCTCAGGCCCAAATTCCAAATTCATCTCTCAAGCAGTAAGAAACACAAGCAACATGTGTCGTTGCTTGTCTCCTGCCAGTGGTGAGGAAAACAATGCACCTGGGTTCTGTCAGTCAGATCCTCTGACACACATTACACAAAACTGGGTTACTGAAAGCATTGATTTTTAACTGCATTTGGATCTGCTTTAATGTTTTCTCAATCTATACAGTGTGGAGCTGCAGAAACTGTTCCCTCACCCCCAGGTTCCGCAGCTGGAGATTTCCTGGCTGAATGGGGGCCTGAGCAATGTGGACACAAATTAATGAGGGTCACAAAAGAACCATAGACCAGAAAACAGTCCCCTGACTGCCAGAAACATGTTGTATTTCTTAATTACCCTAAGGTTTATGAACAGTTAGTGTGTTTCTCCCCTGCACATTCTAGCAAAAGAACCCAAATGGGACCCTTGGGGTTCTGGTTCATTTTATACCAACTGCATCATCATTTCAGTGTGGTGTGTTTAAGCCATTGTGATAATTGTCACATTTTCCATTGCACATTCAAAAACAAGAAATGTGCACAAAACTGGAACCAATGGTACTTGGTTTCTAGTTCAAGTTTATTTTCCACCAATGTGAGTGATGACCGGAACAGTCACAGTACAGGTCAATAATAAAAGCGACTGAATCATCATCATCATCATCATCATCATCAAGAGTGGACATTCTGAGCTATTAATTGTTTAAACAATCAATTTAACAGCGCACACCTGGGCAACAAGAAACACCTGTCAGTCACATGTTCCAATATTTTCACTTGAAAAATGGGTGGGTTCAAACAAAACTTGCCATGTTCTAAGCTGCTTAACACATCTACATGTAAATATTAGGAAATGAAAGCTGAAATTCTGATCTATCATCTCATCTTTTTTATCACAAACCCAAATATCTATAGTGTATAGCAAAAGCAAAAGAATTGGACTGTATATCACCTAATAGAGCATACAGTTGAACAGTTCCTGTTAGCCCTTCTTTTTCCTAATAACATCCTATTTTACTGTCAGAGCTTAAGTTTTTGGTGGAGTTGTTTGTTGTGTGACATGATAAGTTTAACCAATCATGTTGCTAACCACTACCCCGGAGTACCATGTTAGTGCCAATATTGACCAGATACCAAAAACCATAAAACTGGAACTAGGAGACCAGTGGGAAAATCAGTTCCAGCTTCCTGGTGCCAAAGCTTCTGGTTTTTTGTGCAGTACAAGAAGGTACTTCATACAAATGTATTTTGAGACACTGCAAATATTATACTCTGAGCACAACTCAGATTTGTCATACAGAGGTTATACAACTGTTCTGGTTTGGAGGATTTTTTATGGCTATTTGTGAGGGTTATTGGGGTGACTGCTGTCACAGTTCACAGATTTTTACAAGGCAGTAAAAATCTCACACACCTAAACCCCCATCCGCTGTCTCCAGAGCTGCCGGGGTAAATGAAGCCCCCTGCTGCACATTGATAGTTGCTTTTTACTGAGAGAAAACATTACAGTTTCTCCACTTCTCTTTCAGAGGAAGTTTATGCTGTATCTGCTGCGGTAGGCACACAATGGATTGTAAGAGAAAAAGAAAAGAAAGCTATGAGCCACTATTGTGTAAAAGTATATATTTTACTTAATAACAAAGTGTCAAACACTAATATTTTCACACAAGGTGCTAAAAAAGGAGGCAAACTGTGGAAATTGAGTGGAAATCGGTTGTGTAGACATCCAAGATAATACAAATAAATTTGGGAATGTGAGAATGACACTGCAGGAATTTTTTGGTGGACCAGAGCACCATTTTAATTGTGGTACATTTTCAGGATGCAGCTTTTGATTACGCCCATGTATCTCTCCCATATGACTTGATACCTGTTAGAAGACATAAGCATGCTTTTAAGAAATTCTCATTCAACAAGGCGTAATGTTTTAACATGCAGACATGCATTCATACACACATACAGACCCGCACACACACTAACCTGAATGCATCAAGTGTGTGGGCAGTGCTGGTGTAGTAAGTGAGGAAAAGCCTGAGATCTCCAATGGACCATTTATCAGATCGACAGGGTTCAATGAACTGACGGGAGAAAGTAGTGTTTCAGACAGTGATGTCTAATCCAGGCAGATCGTCCATCACTACATCTAGTTTATTACAAATATGGGTGCCTGAAAAGGGTATTTGGAGTTATACTATAGAAAAAGCACTGCTGGTTTCCTAGAAAACCATTTCTGTTTCCTAAACAACCTTTTAGGCAATAATTCTTCAGTCATAAACAAAATAATATATTTTTTAACCAGAAAGATCCTTTCATGTAATGTAACATTTATGGTGGGTTTTATTTACATTTTTTGTATTCCATGACATGCAAAAATGGCTAAAAATCAAATCAAAAGGTTCTTTAGAACACCAAAAATCTAGCCTTTTATGCACACAGACTCATTATTCAGTAAAACTATAATCTGCTATTTTGACAGAGACTAATTGTTTTGACTAGTGAACTACTGAAAAACTACCGAAAATGCCCCCTCAACTTGAAATTTCAACTTGCCAACTTTGGCTAGTCTTCTCAACTACCAGTTCCTTCCCTGTTTACGGAGTGAAGTCAAATCAACATGGCCACGGACAATGTGAACAGTGTAAAGCCTCCCTTCTCTACTTTTAAATTAGTTTATAGCAGTATTGGCTCTAGATCAGTTAATATTCAGACACAGTACTTGGTTAAATCTATAACATTGACCATACTAATCACTGTTTTGAAAAGGTATTCATCAACATTAGAGTTATCACTAACGTTAGCCGACTAGTTTGTTGCTAACATTGCTCGTTATTGTCTGCTGGCTAGCTTGTTGCTAAGCAACTCGCTATGGTATGCTGTTGTTGCTGTATCTCAATTTCAATCCACAATGTTGCATGAACGTTTAAACTATATAAACTATAAACACTATAGTAGAACAGTACCAATAACCACTCAGGCCTGTAACTGTAAAAGTTCAGTTAAAGTAGGTTTTTACGAGCTTTACGTTCTCTGACAGAGCAAACAGAAGACACTTTCATGGAAGTGTCCATGGTTTTTTATCACAAACTACTGAGGTGGGAAATGTTATCTCCCGAGATGTCATCACTTGCCAGTTACCACTTACAAGGCACCACGAATGCAGCATTTAAGTTCAAATAAATACAGCCCCTCCCTTTTGTTTTCCCTCCAAATCCACCCCCCTCAAACCACATGCACATGCTCTAATTAGGCTACAATATTTGAATGTACAGTAAGTGCCAGAGGAAGAGCATTCTGAATTGACATGCAATATAATTGACAGGTGCAGGCACCTCCTTGTCCTGACTGGTCAAATGTTGGTGGTTCACATCATTTGTGTTTTCTCCTTGATGGAATGTGGGGAGAACTTTCAGTTGATGGAATGTTGGGAGAACTTTGCCTAATATTATAAACAATGTTCAGATGTAAAGTTCAATGATCCCAACTTTAAAGATGATCATAAAATGGTTGTATGCAGATTTCACATGTTGTACGCATTTACTTTGATATATCATTTTTTATATATTTGTAGGATTTAACTAAAATCTGATCAAATATGATGTAAATATGGTTGAACATTTTAACAACCAAATTTATAGCCAACCAATTTTACCAAGTGTCTAGTTTCAAAGTGAATAGTTTGCCGAAGTGTTAGTCTGTTTTGCTGAAGTCAAAAGTACACATCAGCCGTTACCTTCTCCACAAGGTTGATGAACAAATCCCGCACATCTTTCGTGTTTGTGAGTTTGGATGCGATGTTGATCAGCGCTCTGGACAGATTCTGTAGAATGAATTGTGAGACATCAATAAACTTAAAAACTCACAATATTTAAAAAAAAAAAAAAAACTGCAAAAGAAACCTGTATCAAAAACAGCATTAAAAACATGAATCATAATTTAAAAAATAAAACAGAAATATCCAGATTGACTCACGTTACGTTATTATTGTACCAACCCCAAATAAAAATGGGCACTTTGATCGCCAGTGTGCAAATGACTAATGAAGCTGGTGACAGTGACAAATCCACTGTGAGATCTGCATACACACATTCTCTTTTGTTCATTCATTCATTCATCTGCAATGTCAGTCTCCTACGCTGGGGGTGAGATCTGTGCTAAGACAACACCTAGTCACATTCAGACTCTGCTATCAAAGTCATCAGTTATGTGTGAGTATGAGCAACACAACTGTTTTTTTCTCTTTCACACATATACTGTATATTCAGAAGAAATACAGGTGCATCTCAATAAATTAGAATGTCGTGAAAAAGTTCATTTATTTCAGTAATTCAACTCAAATTGTGAAACTCGTGTATTAAATAAATTCAGTGCACACAGACTGAAGTAGTTTAAGTCTTTGGTTCTTTTAATTGTGATGATTTTGGCTCACATTTAACAAAAACCCACCAATTCACTCTCTCAACAAATTAGAATATTTCATAAGACCAATAAAAAAAAACATTTTTAGTGAATTGTTGGCCTTCTGGAAAGTATGTTCATTTACTGTACATGTACTCAATACTTGGTAGGGGCTCCTTTTGCTTTAATTACTGCTTCAATTCAGCGTGGCATGGAGGTGATCAGTTTGTGGCACTGCTGAGGTGGTATGGAAGCCCAGGTTTCTTTGACAGTGGCCTTCAGCTCATCTGCATTTTTTGGTCTCTTGTTTCTCATTTTCCTCTTGACAATACCCCATAGATTCTCTATGGGGTTCAGGTCTGGTGAGTTTGCTGGCCAGTCAAGCACACCAACACCATGGTCATTTAACCAACTTTTGGTGCTTTTGGCAGTGTGGGCAGGTGCCAAATCCTGCTGGAAAATGAAATCAGCATCTTCAAAAAGCTGGTCAGCAGAAGGAAGCATGAAGTGCTCCAAAATTTCTTGGTAAACGGGTGCAGTGACTTTGGTTTTCAAAAAACATAATGGACCAACACCAGCAGATGACATGGCACCCCAAATCATCACAGACTGTGGAAACTGAACACTGGACTTCAAGCAACTTGGGCTATGAGCTTCTCCACCCTTCCTCCAGACTCTAGGACCTTGGTTTCCAAATGAAATACAAAACTTGCTCCCATCTGAAAAGAGGATATTGGCCCACTGGTCAACAGTCCAGTTCTTCTTCTCCTTAGCCAAGGTAAGACGCCTCTGACGTTGTCTGTGGTTCAGGAGTGGCTTAACAAGAGGAATACGACAACTGTAGCCAAATTCCTTGGCACGTCTGTGTGTGGTGGCTCTTGATGCCTTGACCCCAGCCTCAGTCCATTCCTTGTGAAGTTCACTCAAATTCTTGAATCGATTTTGCTTGACAATCCTCATAAGGCTGCGGTTCTCTCGGTTGGTTGTGCATCTTTTTCTTCCACACTTTTTCCTTCCACTCAACTTTCTGTTAACATGCTTGGATACAGCACTCTGTGAACAGCCAGCTTCTTTGGCAATGAATGTTTGTGGCTTACCTAGTGAATCAAACTGAGAGACCATTTTGAAGGCTCAGGAAACCTTTGCAGGTGTTTTGAGTTGATTAGCTGATTGGCATGTCACCATATTCTAATTTGTTGAGATAGTGAATTGGTGGGTTTTTGTTAAATGTAAACCAAAATCATCACAATTAAAAGAACCAAAGACTTAAACTACTTCAGTCTGTGTGCATTGAATTTATTTAATACACGAGTTTTACAATTTGAGTTGAATTACTGAAATAAATGAACTTTTTCATGACATTCTAATTTATTGAGATGCACCTGTAGCTTAATTAATGTTTCTGCTAATAATTCAAATTGTGTTTTGTGAATGAAACGTGGAGAGCTGACAACAGTGTAGGCTTTTTTGGATGTAAGTGGTAAATCAGCTGCTAAATAAAGCACCAGTATAAATCAGAGGAGTTGTAATACACAACAATATACAAAGCTGAATTTCCTACAGATGAATGAAACAGTAGAACCGGTTAAACTGTTAGACGAAACCTGCAGGTTTTTTTTTTTTTTCTTCAAATTTTTATGTAAACTTTAAATAGAATTTTTTTAATATAACAAATAAATTTAATATCCTGAGATTTTATGTAGGCCACTTAGTACTCTTGTGGATGATAATATTTTAAAATCTCTAATTTCCCACAACAAAGAGGTGCAGTACACTGCTCAGATAAGGGTGCAGAGCGTCAACATTCATGTTGATACCACTGTCAATAGAAAAACAGGATAGTGTCCACACATCCAAAAGGTTTTAACAGGTGCACAGCCAAAATATCAAAAGATCAAAAGATCATAAAAGAAAGAAAGGATGGCACACTGCTATAATGCTCTCAAAAACATTCAATAATAAATAGAGCAGACAATGTTTCAACCATGACGTCTTCGTCAGGCAGTTAAAACACTGAATCCTGAAAATCTTTAAATAGACACACCTGACAATGGGCGTGGACAACAAACAAACAAACAATTATCCAATGAAGTGAATCATCTTCTCTAATATAATAAACTCACCAATAATCCCCAAAATAAATGACATCAACACACACACACACACACACACACACAAATTCAAACCAACAAAAAAACAATATAATATAATCAACATTAGACCTACACATAAATTAATACAAACATATCAGTAGAAACAAAAGACCAATATCAAAGAACAATTAAATACAGCTTAAATGATCACAAAAAAAAAAGATTTTAATTCAAAATCTAAATTAAGTCCTTTCGGAGACAAAGCTTGAAGTGTATATACTGTATATAGAACGCTGTAAAAGTCATCTATTAGTATCACTACCTCTTCTCAATGTCTTAACCTGTTCAATCCCTATGTATTGTAAAGTAGACAAATTATGTATCATTTGATTAAAATGGACAGCAGTGGGGTCCTTTTGGTCATTTAAACGTATGTTACTTCTATGTTCATCAATCCGTGTTTTTAAACTCCGTTGAGTTTTTTCTATATAGGCCAAATTAGGAACATCAGGAACAGAGAAGCAAGAATGTACCGAGGAAAAATGGTCAGCCCTAACAACCCACTGTTGTACAGTATATTAGGTGCACGTTTATACACTATTTGTGGAAGTTCCTTACAAAAACAATTCATTACAGGGTCAGGATCACAGAATATACCAATACTACTGTACAATTTGTTCAAAGTCTTGAAGGCGAGTATTGTATAATACAAGATGCGATTATTTTTAGACTTCACCCATTTTTTATTGAGACATTCATTTTGATCTGCATTCTTGAAAAGGGCAGCTGCCTTTTTAATCCAACGAGATACATAGAGGAGCAGGTTCTCTGCCACAACTCAGCGCAACTGCATTGTATAACTGCACTGCATTCTGGAACCCAGAGTCCTGCTGTGTCTATTTCTCATTAATATGACATTGAACTTTGCTGGGGAAAAAAGTGAGTGGGAAAAGAAGCTCTTGCTCTTTTGTTTGAGATCCTATTAAACAGCATTGGAACTGCATTAGCAATGTCCCCCTGTGATGTCAGCGCAGCAGGCCGCTAGCTTCTCTCAGAAATGACAAAAATACAGCACCAAGCAACAAATTAGCACCAGAATCGCTAAACACATCACAAATATTTCAGTATAGAGTATTTCAATATATATTAATGTGTTTCAAGGTGGATGTTTCCTTTAAGGCTTCCAAGCACTGCAAAGCTGACACTGTTTGGCCCTTGAGCAAGGACCTTAACCTGTATCTACTCAGATCAACTGTAAATCACTTTGAATAAAAGTGTCTGCCAAATGTAAATCATAATAAAGATGATGTTTTGTACATTGATGTACTTGTCTTAAGTGACTTGTGATGAATCTATGAATAAATTTTTTTTCACATCCTGACTTTCCAATCTTCACATGTACTTCACTTCTAAGTAAAGTGGGTGGTGTTAAACTTGGATAAAGCTTAGGTAACCTTTTTCCCTCACCAGTCACAAGACTGATGCTGTTTATCTGTTCCTCATGGTTTTATCAAATCTCTATTCTCTCCACTTGCACCATTGTGTTTATTTCAGCTATAGCAGGCTGAGAGTCTCTGACATTGAGATGCCAATCATGTGTTCTCATTATCATATTTGAGCACACCTACCATGGCAGAATTTTCTCGTCACTGAATTCAGCATTTTATTTTATTTTTTCATTTTTTTAATTTACATTTTTTAACATAATTAGATTTGGTATCATACAAACATTTTTATTGGGATTTTAAGTAGGACACCTACCACTATTTCATGAATTCTCCTTTTCAGCGCATGCTGCAGTTCCCAGTGTGAACAGCACTGCTACTGTGTTTTATGTTTTTGTTTATATAGCCATGTGTGTTTTTGTTTGGTCTTGTCTCCACCCCTGTTATTGGTTTAACTACCTCGTGCGTCATGACTGCTCTCGCAACTCTAGTTTTCAATTAATTCTTGATTGATTTGTCTATTTAAACCTTTTGTTTTGTTGTTTCACTGTGAAGTCTCATTCATGTTAATGTGTGTTTCTAAGCCTGTGTTAGTTTTCCTGTTAAGTATTTCTAGTTCAGTGTTCCATGTTTCCTGTTTTGACCCACGCCCATGTTTACATTTGTGGCTATGGATGATTCATGTTTGATCTTGCTTGCCTGTTATTTAACCCATACTATGGACTGTGATGACGATTTTCGGTTTACCCCTAATATAGAGTTATATATGTTGATCCTTCATTACAGAAGACTTCACCTCTGAAGGATGTAGCGAATCAGCATGCACAGCGTTGCAGAACTAAAGTCCACTAATCCGCACACCCTCTCCCTCTGTATCCCGGCGTTTGATTCCACAAATATTCCCCACCAATATTGCAGAGTTCCCACCTATATTGATGATTAGTATTCCTGCTCCCTATGAGGGCACTGAATTCTCCCCAAATGGATTCATCCTACAATGTGAATATTGTTTTCAAAGCCTGGCAAATCCCAGGAGATACAGAGAGTAAGTTTCATGCTACATTATATGGCCAAAAGTATGTGGACGCCTAATTAAAACCACAGGTAATAATATGGAGTTGATCCCTCTTTGCTATTATAACAGCCTCAACTCTTCAGGAATGTCTGTCCACTGGGTTTTAGAACTTGGCTATGTGGATTTGTGAACATTCAACCAGAAGAGGAATAGTGAGGCTGGGCACTGATGATGGCCACGAATGCCTGGCATACAGTCAGCATTCCAATTCATCCCAAAAGTATAGAGTGGGGTTCAGGGTTAACCCGTAAACCCAGATGCCCGAAACAGCCTACTTCACTGAAGGGAAAACTGGAGACAGAAGGGGAAATGAAAGCTCCTGTCAAGCCCAAGCACGAGGCGGCTTCCCCATATGTGCACGAGCACGAGGCAGACAAGGCAGCCTCCCCAGGCAAGCCCAAGCACAAGGCTGACGAGGTGAGAGGACATTGTCACTCCACTCAGGCAAACTGGGGACATTCTGCCCAGGGCCCAGGACCTCTTGACTCTCTTATGGTGTGTTTTGGTTCATGTCTTGTCTCTACCTCTCTCTTGTCATTGGTTTGTCTTCCTAGTGTGTCATGATTGCTGTCACCTGTGTTTAATTCATTCTTGATTGGTTTGTCCATTTAAGATCTTCTGTTTCATTGCTTCAGTGCAAAGTCTCATTCATGTTAATGTGCCTTTCTGAACCTGTGTTACTTTGTTTTCCTGTTAAGTATTTCTAGTGCAGTGTTCTGTTTCCTGGTTTGACCCACCCCTGAGTTTACATTTATGACTATGGATTATCCTCATTTGATCTTGCCTGCCTGTTATTTGACTCATGCTATGGACTGTGACGATGATTTCTTCTCAACCATGCACATTATGCACTATTGTGGATGACAGTGTTTTTAAATCTTTAAGTCAGATACATGATGATCTCCAAGCCTCACCTTAAAATTAGCCTCCATCTCAGTGAAGACCTTGATTTTTCCTTTAAGCTGGGAGCAAACCAGACTGCAACAGAAACAGAATTATTGAGGAAAACCTCAAAACACTTATAACTGCTTACAGGCTTGATATTACACTCCACTTCTTCTGTACCTTTTGTGTTGATCCAGCATGTCTTTATCATTAACCAGAACCTTTAGCTCTTTTAGATCATGCAAAAACTCTTTCTCCAGATCTACATCCATGTCTTCCATCATGTCATCTAATAGGCAGAGAGGGGCAATAAGTGTAAAAAAAAAAACAGCTTATAAGTTTTGCCCATTAATTTTGTTCCATCATGGCATCCAGTTGCCTGTTACTACCATTTTCCAGACAGAAACCAGCCAAGTGTTGGCTTAATGATAAGCAGTGCTTGGTTTTCCATTGGCACGGACAACGCGGATTCTATTTTTAGGAGTGATGTAAACAACAGGGCCGACAGGATTTTTGCTTTTGTTGGCTTGCTAGCGTACTAAACCCCAGATTTCATTTTTAATTCATAATATTTTAACAATATCAGTTTCACTGGTGGACTTATTTTGGGTCCTTGACCTTTTCTCTTGAAAAAAATCCTGACCGTTTCAAAACATTTTCATGAACTGTATCGAGATAGGGAAAGACATGAAATCTGAGGCTGCATTAGTGCAGAAAATAAGGACATGATTAAAGTATGACTTTTTGTGTTATATTACTTTGACAACAGAACCTATACTTATTCTAAAAAAAAAAAAAAATCTATTCATTTCCATAACTTTTGCATACCTTAGCAAGAATCTTTTTCATACAAAACTTTAAAAAATTGTCCAACTTGGAAAGGTCCTCTAATTTACATGCTATATAGTGGTTGGTAATTAACTGTATGACATACAATATGGTGATTGAAATTTGCCCAGTGAAACTAAACCTAAAAATAAAAAATAAAAAAAACATTAACTCATTGTTAGGTGCATTACTATGAGATCAGGCATCTTACCAGCAGCCCCCACAGTCCAATAGCTGATGAGCTGGCCTGCACAGAAGGCAAAGTCCTGAAAAGACAAATACTGCAGCTTTCTCTTGCCAGTCTCAAAACGGCTGTTAGCGAAGAACACTACAGCACCGTAGTTCCTGCATGGGAGAAATGAGTCAGTGAGGAGAATGGGAGAGGAGATATATTCTTCATAAAGAATGAATGGAGGACTGAAGTAGTGAGGAAATGAAGGGAAGTGAAATACCATTACCATTCTGAGGCTTCCTCAGTACTCACCTGGCCAGTGAATTAGACAGGAGGAAGTGATGCTGCACGTTCTCCACCAGGGGGCCTTTCAGCTCCTCCACCACTTTGAACACTCGCTTGAAATTGTCAAACTGAGAGAAAGAAGCTACAGTGTCTTTTATATCACTTATATTCAACCCAGATAATGTACAGTTCTGCTTATAGGTTTACATACCCCTGTCAGAATTTGTATTAAAATTATTAATCATAATAATAATTGTAATACACAACTGACCCTCATCAAAGGTTTACATACCCTGCTATATTGGGCCTGTTAATACTCACTCAAAGATACTGAGATCGCTGTGAAGGTTTAGAATCTGTACTCGAGTCTTATTTGATTGTAATCAGTGTATGTACATGAACAGTTAGTGTGTTTCTTAGTTATTAGGGAAACCTTGCGCATTTAATCTATGATTGCACTGAATGTACTGGATACTAAAATATAGGGACAACAAAAGAGCTTTCAACTGATCTGCAAGGAAAAGTAATACTATAAATTAGTAAAATGTTATTTAAAAAAAAAAAAGATATCCAAAAGATATAAAAAGATTTGAAAATGTAAATCAGCACTATTCAAACTCTGAGAAAGAAGTGAAAAAACAGTGGTTCTGTGGATACCAAGCCAAGATCAGGTAGACCAAGAAAGATTTCTGACACCAGGAAAATTGTAGGAGATGCAAAGGAAAACCTTCAAGCATCTTCTACTGAAATACAGACTTATAAGAAACTGAACTGATCTACTTCAGTGAAAATTGGCTGCAGGGTAGATCTGCCAGACAAAAAGTCATTTTTAAGCCACCACCATAAAACAGCCTGCTTGCAATATGCCAAACAGCATCTAGAGAAACCTCAAGAATTATGGAAAGTGTCATCATTTGGAGTGATGGGACAAAAGAGAGACAAACACACCATCCCTACCATTAAGCATTGAGGTGGATCTCTGCTGTTTTAGGGGAGTTTGTGTTTGTTGAGCTAAACTGGCAGAGGAAATTTGGTCAAAATTGATGGCTGCATCTGGGGCACACGTAGACCTTCCAACATGACAACAATCCAAAGTAAAAGGCCAGGTCGTCCCTTCAGTGGCTGCAGAGGAAGAAAGTGAAGGTTCTGGAGTGGCCCTTGCAATCCCCGGACATCAACATCTTTGAGACACTTTGGAGTGAATTCAGATGTGTGGTACATGTAAGGCAACCAAAGAATTTACAGGACCCGGAGACTTTTTGCCAAGAAGAGTGGGTAGCTTTACCACCCGAGAAAATAAAAGTGCTCATTCAGAACTATCATAAGAGGCTGCAAACTGTCGTTGATGCTTAAGGGGACAACATGCGATATTAAAAAGCAAGGGTATGTACTTTTGACAAGGGCCATTTGTGTAATTTCAGTTATGGTTATGATTATTATAATACATGGAAATGTATGATAAATAGCTTCATCTGAGCACAATTACTAAATAAAAGAAATATGTTTTGTATGATCACTCATATTTTCTAAAAATGCAAAGATCTTACATATTTTGCAAGAGGTATGTAAATTTATGAGCAAAACTGCTCTTAATTATTTGGAAAAATTAAGCCTGTTTAGCAGGGCTGCGCAATTAATTGTACTTTAATTATGACCACAACAAGTCTTCCTCAATTAACTAATCATAATACAATAACTGCTAATCTGGTGCAATATTGGATGAGCTTAGCTAAAGGCAACTGGCTAACATTAGATATTGGTAAATAAACTCATGAACTCCCTATTTATATGATAAAATTTATATGTTTACTTTGATTAAAGACTGGTCTTATTTTGGTTCAAAGATTTATACACCTATTTAGAGTCATTTAATTTCTAGCTGATGGAAGAAACTTCATTGCTATATTTCCCATTTATTTGAAGGGTGATAAGTATAGAATGAACTCACTGGGGTGTGCTGTTCTAGAAAAATAATCAATTATGGCAAGGTGGGTTACCACATACCACATCCAGAAGTGTTTAATTCCTCTTCTACCACAGCTATTTTCCAACAGTTTTGTTTTTGGTAATTAATAGAATGATGTCATAATAATAATTATTTATTTTTTTTAATCAGTTTACAGTTACATTTAATGCTGTGGAAAGTCTGTGAAATAGACTTAGTTCCTGTTATCACTTACATTGTAGCAGATACTGTATAAGTGGCATAAAGTGCAACAAAACTATTTTGTTCTTAAATTGGTTATTAATTGCCATGATGATTTTAATACTGAGATAAAAAAAAAAATGACCATTTTACTCATTATTGTGTAGCTGTACAGTACTCTTATCTTCTTACTGTAGCAAAATAAATAGCAAACAGCATTATTTGCACAGTCTTCCTTTTTGCACACCACTTTGCATATTGCACATTTAGTATGTAATCTACCCACCCATATTTTTGTATTATATTCTTTTTTTTTTTTTGCCCTGGATTTACTTGATATTGCATTTGCATTTGTATATTTTGTTTAGTAGATGTTATATGTTAATGTCCAGTATTTCTCAATGGAGCTACCATAAGAATTTCACTGTATAGAATCTAGCCACAGGAGGTCACAAGCCAGTGTACTTTTTGTGCCGGTCCCAAGCCCAGATAAATAGAGAGTTTTGTGTCAGGAAGGGCATCCGACGTAAAACTTTTGCCAAATTCAATATGCGAATCACGAACATGACTTCCATACCGGATCGGTCGGGGCCCGGGTTAACAACGACCGCCATCGGTCCTTGACCTACAGGGCACTGGTGGAAATTGGGCTACTGTTGGTCGAAGAAGGAGAGGAGGAAGGTGTGTTAGAGGAGGAAGGCGTGTCCGTAGGCAGAGAGAGAAGAGGAAAGGCAGGAGTTTAGGACTGAAAGTAGGGACTTTGAATGTTGGTACGATGACAGGTAAAGGCAGAGAGCTGGTAGATATGATGCAGAGGAGGAAAGTCGACATTCTGTGTGTCCAGGAGACCAGGTGGAAAGGGAGCAAGGCTAGAAGCATTGGAGCAGGGTTTAAACTGTTTTATCATGGTGTGGACAGGAAGAGAAATGGAGTAGGAGTGATCCTGAAGGAGGAGTTTGTGAAGAATGTTCTGGAGGTAAAGAGAGTGTCAGATAGGTTGATGAGTCTGAAGCTGGAAATTGAAGGTGTGATGTTGAATGTTGTTAGTGCTTACGCTCCACAGGTAGGTTGTGAGCAAGAGGAGAAAGACAGATTCTGGAGCGAGCTTGAGGAAGTGATGCAGAGTGTTCCCAGATGTGAGAGAGTGGTGATAGGGGCAGACTTTAATGGACATGTTGGTGAAGGGAATAGTGGGGATGAGGAAGTGATGGGCAGGTTTGGTCTTCAGGTAAGGAACCCAGAAGGACAGAGGTTGGTAGACTTTGCTAAAAGTATGGAGATGGCTGTGGTGAACACGTACTTTCAGAAGAGGCAGGAACACAGGGTGACATATAAGAGTGGTGGCAGGAGCACACAGGTGGACTATATCTTATGTAGACACTGTAATCTGATGGAGATTAGTGATTGCAAAGTAGTGGTAGAAGAGAGTGTAGCTAGACAGCATAGGATGGTGGTGTGTAAGATGACTCTGGTGGTGAGGAAGATGAAGAGAGCAAAGGCAGAGCAGACGACAAATTGGTGGAAGTTGGAAAAGGAAGAGTGCTGTGCGATTTTCAGGGAGGAGTTGAGACAGGCTTTAGGTGGTCAGGAGGTGCTTCCAGATGACTGGACTACTACAGCCAAAGTGATCAGGGAGACAGGTAGGAAGGTGCTAGGTGTGTCATCTGGAAGGAAGAAAGAAGACAAGGAGACTTGGTGGTGGAATGAGGAAGTTCAGGAGAGTATCCAGAAGAAGAGGTTAGCTAGGAAGAAGTGGGACAGTGAGAGGACAGAGGAAAGTAGACAGGAATATAGGGAGATGCAGCGTGAGGTTAAGATAGAGGTAGCAAAGGCCAAACAGAAAGCTTATGAGGACATGTATGCAAGGTTAGATAGGAAGGAAGGTGAGAGGGATTTGTATCGGATGGCGAGGCAGAGGGATAGAGATGGTAAGGATGTGCAGCAGGTTAGAGTGATTAAAGATAGAGATGGAAATGTGTTGACAGGTGACAGGAGGGTGAGGGAAAGATGGAAGGAGTACTTTGAGGAACTGATGAATGAGGAAAATGACAGAGAGAGAAGAGTAGTAGAGGCAAATATTGTTGAGCAGGAAGTAGAAAGGATTAGCAAGGGTGAAGTTAGGAGAGCTTTGAAGAGGATGCAGAGAGGAAAGGCGGTTGGTCCTGATGACATACCAGTGGAGGTATGGAAGTGTCTAGGAGAGATGGCAGTAGAGTTTTTAACTAGGTTGTTCAACGAGGTCTTAGAGAGTGAGAGGATGCCTGAGGAATGGAGGAGAAGTGTTTTGGTGCCGATTTTTAAGAACAAGGGTGATGTGCAGAGTTGTGGAAACTACAGAGGTATTAAGCTGATGAGCCATACAATGAAGTTGTGGGAAAGAGTAGTGGAAGCAAGGCTAAGGGGAGAAGTGAGCATTTGTGAGCAGCAGTATGGTTTCATGCCAAGAAAGAGCACTACAGATGCAATATTTGCTTTGAGAATGTTGATGGAGAAGTACAGAGAGGGTCAGAAAGAGCTGCATTGTGTCTTTGTAGATTTAGAGAAAGCGTATGACAGGGTGCCAAGAGAGGAGCTGTGGTATTGTATGAGGAAGTCTGGAGTGGCAGAGAAGTATGTTAGAGTGGTGCAGGATATGTATGAGAGCAGTAGGACAGTGGTAAGGTGTGCGGTAGGTGTGACAGAGGAGTTCACGGTGAAGGTGGGACTGCATCAAGGATCGGCTCTGAGCCCCTTCTTGTTTGCGGTGGTGATGGACAGGCTGACAGATGAGGTCAGACAGGAATCTCCATGGACTATGATGTTTGGGGATGACATTGTGATCTGTAATGAGAGCAGGGAGCAGGTGGAGGAAACTCTAGAGAGGTGGAGGTTTGCTCTGGAGAGAAGAGGAATGAAGGTTAGTCGCAGCAAGACAGAATACATGTGTGTGAATGAGAGGGATCCAAGTGGAACAGTGAGGTTACAGGGAGAAGAGATAAAGAAGGTGCAGGATTTTAAGTACTTAGGGTCAACAGTCCAGAGCAACGGGGAGTGTGGAAAAGAGGTGAAGAAGCGTGTGCAGGCAGGTTGGAATGGGTGGAGAAGAGTACCAGCAAGAATGAAAGGAAAGGTGTACAGGACAGTAGTGAGACCAGCGATGTTGTATGGTTTGGAGACAGTTGCACTGAGGAAAAGACAGGAGGAAGAGTTAGAGGCAGCAGAGCTGAAGATGTTGAGGTTCTCTTTGGGAGTGACGAGGATGGATAGGATCAGGAATGAGTACATCAGGGGGACAGCACATGTGAGATGTTTTGGAGAAAAAGTTAGAGAGGCCAGGTTGAGATGGTTTGGACATGTTCAGAGGAGGGAGAGTGAATATATCGGTAAAAGGATGCTGAGGTTAGAGCTGCCAGGCAGGAGGCCGAGGGGAAGACCAAAGAGGAGGTTTATGGATGTAGTGAAGGAGGACATGAAGGTAGTCGGTCTGACAGAAGAGGATGCAGGGGATAGGGCTAGATGGAGGCAGATGATTCGCTGTGGCGACCCCTGAAGGGAACAGCCGAAAGGAAAAGAAGAAGTTTTCCATGTATCAACTGTGCAAATGACAAATACAAGACTTTGATATCAGTGTGAGTGTAGCATTTACTTCTCCTTACACACCTTAGAAAATTAAGTCATACCTTGTAGCCAAAACAAAATGATCAACATCTATGCACACCAATACCATTTAATGCCCAGTAAATAGTTAATACCCTGTTGTAGGCTATCCCCTATTTCTCCAGTGTAAGAGCTGACAGCACCAGCTGAGAGACTTTCCTGTCTGACGCACCTGACGACGGCAGCTCTTTAAGGCGATGCCTGTCTTCGAGCTGATGTCATCCAGGTCCTTCTTGGTCCCTTTAGAAAGCTTCTTTCCCAAAACCTCTCTGGCAAACGTATGGTCGAACTCATAATACCTACAAACATACCAAGACACAAAATGAATCAACTCATTCCTCCTGAATCTGCAGACATAAAGATCATAAATATATAACTATATGCTATATTGTGTATTCTGCAAATTATAAGAAACTGCTCTAGATAAACATCTCAAACGATACCTTTCTACGAGCATAGCCTGCCGCTGGGTAGGGATCTGAAAGAGGAGCTGATTGGCCAGTTTTGAGGGGGAGTGCAAAAGCCGCTCGCACATCTGGAAAGTTCTGTACTGGTCCATGGTATCACTGTGCAGGACCTCTTCGCTGACATCACTCTCACGGAAAGCAGCACTCTCTAGCCGCATCCTCACTGCATCGTTCACTGCAGAATACATGAATAAAAGTGTGAGTCTTGAAGGGCTGAAATCGGGCACAGTTGGGCGAGTTCTTTTACACACCTAAAACAACCTGGGTTTCTTTATAGCATCGTCTTACATGTGCAATATATTTTGTGCACATTTTGACTGGGTTATTTTAACAGCTTGGAATTATTATTAAAAAATTATATTATTAGAAATCTATACTCTTTATTATGGTTATTCAGAAGGTGTTGATTAAAATTCTATAGCAGAAGCTGACAATAGAGACGTCTACATTGCAAATCAAAGGTTTATATAATGTGCTCATTCTAATATGTTATTTCTATAGTAATGCCTAATTCACAGGGACTTGTATGGTGGAGATGTTATTTAGCATTTGTGGAAGGAGTCTCTAGTATCAGTACTTTGTAACAGTCAGAGGAAAAGCTAAAGATAAATGCAGTTACCCTACCTGCCTCAGTGACCCTCTCAGCTTTCAGCCTGTGTACAACTTATAACAAATATGTCAATGAAACTGGACAAAAAGAGGATCCAAATACTTAAAAAGAGGGTTAAAAAAAAAAGAGTCATAAATGTTGGGCTTACAATTTTTAAGAGAATAAATTGTATCACACTAAGAAAGAGAGAAGAATGTTTGCTGTCATTTTGATTTCTTTAGTATCAAAATGACAGCATACCTTAATGTACCTTAATATACACTATTTGGCCAGTTTGTTACTCAGGATGTTACTAGGATTTCCTAAAACATATCCTAACATGATAATTGGCTTGTTGGTGTGAAATAAATGTATTTTCCCTATTTGTTTTAAGGGTATGCCAAGCTTGTGATGGATTGTGTCTCCTTGATCGACACCATGCAATCAGACAGCTCTGAGTCAATAAATGTCCACACCTGAATATCCATCCAACCACAGCTGGTACACCTCTTCATCGATGATGGTGGTGTTGCCCACAAATACGTCTAATTCCATTGACATCCTCTGAAAATGAGAATTTACAAGGTGTAACGCCAAGGTCTAAACTAATTAAATCATGAGTCAATGTTATAATAATGACACATAACCACATGGACAAATCAAATGGGCATTAGACAACAGAATAAAATCCTATCAATAGCCTAATTGCCAGGAATCACTTAAATGAAAATTATTGTTGGACTTGGAGGTGATGTTAAACTCCAAAGCCCCAAACTTAAGGTGCTGTTTCTGTTCTGCTTTGTACAGCAAGACTAGTAGGTGTTAGCTGCATGGTGTTTCTCAGTAGAAAGGGTTCTCAAGCTTTTTGTAGCCAGGGGCCCAATTAACTATTAAATAAATTGCACAGACCCACTTAGTACAGATTTATTTCATTAACATGTTTTAAAAGTAAGAGTTTGTCTGTTTATTAGAGCTATAGAGCTTTCTATTCCTGACACTTCCACACAAAAAAAAACATATTAGCCCAAAATTGTTGTTGTTTATAGGCCAACTTGTTGTTGAGTTATTGAGGTTTGGATTAAACCCCTTTATTGACTATTTCAAGTCAAACAGGCCAATAACTAGCCTATAAGAACTAAATGATTAATATGATCAATTTGATAATGGTGGGTTGTTGGTGGGTTTCCACCACTGTAACTAAATGTAAAATAAAAATATTTTAAAATGGTAAAAAATAAATTAAAATAAAAATTAAAGCACGGACCCCCTGGTGGTCCCAGGACCCCACTTTGAGAACCGCCGCTCTGAAGGACTCATCTATCACTAACCTGCGGATATTACGCAAAATCTTAATACAGTAAAAAGCATGCAAAGTCAAGGGAAATAAAAAAAAATAAAAAATAAAAAAGCTTTTAGTCAATTAGCTAGTTAACAGTAAACAATTCTCTAACTAAAAAACAAAAAAAAACACTTACAGGATAACTCATCTGGCTGTCTTTGGTTTATCGTCACTACCATATCCGTGCCTGCTGCCTTGTTGACGCGAAGTCTTACGCATGCGCAGTGCATATCGGGCGCTTGCTGGATCAGGTAGCGACAAGACGCGTTTGGGACTACGTTACCCATGTATCCCGGAGATTATGTTTAAGACTGGAGAATACATTGCTGCCACCTACTGCTGACATGCAGGCAACCGAATAATAATAATAATAATAATAATAATAATAATAATAATAATAATAATAATAATAATAATACGCTAATATTTAGAAGTAAAGCTTTCCTGTGTAATATTAATGATGAATTTGAGACCCCACTCTAAACTTTACCCTGCTGGAAAAAAAACAATAGAAACCCTCATAGAATTTGTAATGGTTTTAATGGTTATAATAGGAATTGTATTGGTTTTAATGGAAACTGTAATGGTCCCTGTGGGTCTCTACTGGTAATTTGTTGCCTTGTATTGGTGGCATTTTATGTCTAGTGGATGGATTAAAACCATTACCATTACCATTATTGGTCCTTAATGGTAGTGGTTTTAATGATTATTAATGCATGGCAATAAGATCCTAATGCTTAGCCACGACTAAGTAGTTAGAACATGATCAAGTCGTGGACACGACTAAGTGAGGTGAGGGAATGAGATCAATAATTGTGACCACATCTTAATAATATTTGTTTATTGTGTTGTGCCCCCAAACTGGATTGTGCATATTTTACAGTAACCACCATACACATACCTCCTAAAAACATGCCGATAGGTGGACTGGCTATGCTAAATTGCCCCAGGTGTGTGCATGGTGCTCCGCAATGGACTGGCATCTCATCAAGGGTATGTTTCTGCCTCCAGACCTTGACCAGGATAGTCTTGATGACATTATATGGCCTTTATATGACCTGCTCCATTCTGGTGCCAGTGTATTACTGTGTCATAAAATATAAGAGCCAGTCATGTTTCAATATGCAAATGTAGGCTGCAGATCATGTAAAACATGCATAAGGATAAGGGGGCGTTTCCAATTTGCATATTCATACAGGAATCTGCATTTTCTGATAAAAGGATCATTAATTAACAAAAGTATAATTGTTTCTGTGTCTTATCTGTTTTCTAACAACATTTTTTTCTATAGAAAAGTTTTGGTCTTACAACCCTTCTTCTTATATAAAACTAAAGAATTCCATTAATTCAAATGAACGATTTAAGGAAATAACCCAGTCACAATCTAATACATTCACTAAGAATCTTTATTGTGTTTCACTCATATATGTTACTGGCCACATCTCTGTTATGTTGCAGAATTTATTTCCTATTGTTTTTCCTATTGTGATTATGCATTGGTAAAGGGTTTTTTTCCAGCAACAGGCAAGACATACAGCCTACCACTGGGTCTCAGTGAGCACAAAAACGTTCAGAAAAGCGTTTTTCTCCAAAGGTTCATGAAATGTCTGGAGTAAAAGGGTTTTTAAATAGATGTGAAAATGGACATGGATATGTTTGACTGTGTGGTCTGCACAAGACATCAAAGTTCTTATGGAAAAAAAGAACACTAAGAATAAACAAATAGCTTTTTTGTGGGCCATTTTATGTCAATGCTGACTATTTATAGTCAAATTCACTATACATGAATTTGTATTCACTAATACAAATTCATGCTCACAGGGGTGGCTAAGACTTTGATCATTTAATTTCTAAACCGTTTAGACTGAAAAATAGGAATTCCTTCAAAATTAATTAAGTAAAACTTCTATTAAAATGTACTATTCAGTACTATTTGTGAACAACATGCAAAATATAATGTTGCTTATGTTTAGCATGGTAACATAATTGCCTTTCAGCGTTCTTAAACTAAAATATCAGCTGTCAGGACTGATCTGAACCTGCAGACTCAGTTCTGAACTTGTTCAGGGTTGACGGTTATTCGGGATTAGAGCCATCCATCTTACAGGCAGGCTTATGGGCCTCCAGAACTAACTCCAGCCTTTCCTTCTCCCTCTCCAGCCCAGCAATCTCCGCCTCCAGCTGAGCCTTCACATGCTCCAACTGCTCAGTCTCCTAAAGGTCAAACAGAAGAGTTTAGCAGTACATATAGAGTCCAGTGTTATATATCATGAGAGAAATAAGTATTACATTAAATCTAGAGTCAGGATGGAACAAATGGTTCAATGGTAATAATTTATTATTAGTTACAAGCCGGTGAATAAACCAAATTTAAGTGCTATCCATGAGACTCACGTTTTGTAACGTGTCCGTAAGCATGCGTCGACGATCCCGACATCTAGCAGCTGCTATTCTGTTCCGTTCCCTGCGGGCTCTCCTCCTCTCACACTCCTCAACGGATCTCTAGAAGTGATTCAGAGGTAAGGATAACAGTTAATTGTACGGAAGAACTCTATTTTAAAAAAGAAGATAAAAGTTCATGATGTAATTCTCCCAAACCTTCTCCCACATTTACATAAGCAATATGGCAGAATCAAGCGAAAGATGATACTGCCATCTTGTGGGAGATAACTGTACAGCACACACAGATTTCCCCAAATATTACTCCTCTTACTCATCAACGGCCAGATTTACAATTTGGTCTGAGCGTGTGCTTTCTGAATCCCGCGCGAATATTACTACACTGACTCACCCTATGAGATCCTATGTGACTAAGGTGTGAATCACACAGCCCTCTTTACCATAACCGGATGAGTCAAATGAAAAGCCTCATCCCTGCTTCCACTGTTTAGGACGTTAAAACCATAACATTTATATCTCCAAACGAATCTACAACTTACAGGTTGATTGCTGTGTTCTTTATCTGGATCGTGAGATCTGCCTCTTGTCCCAGAATGGAGCAGCTCTGGACTGAAACACTGTGACAGGAGACATGGACAGTTTGGCAGTGAAGAGGGCAAAAAGGAGGCCATGGTGTCCCAGGTGCATCCTGCTTCTGAGACTAGAGACTCTGAGATTAGAGAGGACTCGAGAAGCCACTCATCATCTGGCCTGGAGGTGACAGAGTCAGCATTGGGGCTTGATGTGACTGCATCTGTGATCTTCTGCAAAATAATGTGAGGGAAGCAAAAAAAAAAAAAAAAAAAAAAAATACAAACTTTTTTTAAAAAACAAATTTTAAAAAAAGAGGAAGAAAACCAAAGGGTGGGAGTGTTAAGAGGTAGGGCTATGATTAGAGCATTAGTATACTGATTCATATATAGCCTAATTAATGAGCTGGTTGAAAATAACTACACATGGATTATTTTATTCACTGAGCCTCTGTCATTGTCTTCTCACTTTGGTTTAACTTTCAAATAGCTATGCATAGGTCGTTTAACTTGTTTCCTCTCTACATCGCATGTTATTACTCAAGCATCTGTTTTTCTGCCCTACTTTAGTTCCATTTACATTTGTTCAATGAGTTTAACAAACCTTGTGCATTTGGGTGGTGGTGTTCAGGTCCAGTCGTGCTGCCATGTCTGTAAAAAGTCCGTAAGTGAAAGCTGCACTCCCGTGGCTCTGATACATCTTTCCAAAAGTTCCCCAGGATTACCATGACCGTCGAAACCAATCATTTAGACCGTCCGTTTTTACCCCCTTAAAATCGCATATTTTCATCTCATCATCTCCTGAATTGAAATCCCTCGCGCCACAGGGTGAATTCAAACGACTCCACGCGCTCCTACAGGGATGAAAGTAAAACACGTGACTCAATTACTTTTCACTACACTAGTGTGTTTCAGTCCCTCCCTTCTCCTCCTGGGTACGTGATACTCTATCCGTCCAAAATGAGCTTTATTATAACTTTCACGTAATGTGAAATATACCAAAATATACAAACGAAGTCCATATGGTTTCCAACGAGCCTTAAACTTTTCGGCGGTCCACATCAAGGTTAAAATCAGTAAAATAATGCATGGCACAAATATGCTGATAAAGGAAATAATTTTTTAAACAACTCAGAATTGTTTGGCTTTACTGTATTTGTCTATTAGCTCTACGTTTGTTGTGTGTTTCATTTAATTTTACAATTTCTATTCAAATATCCGACGGTTGGTCAATAACAGACTACACTGAACACATTCCATTGTGATCCCTCAGATGATTCATATAAATGGCGCCGATATTTGTTTTTCACTCTTCTGTATTAGCATCAGTTCGCTTTTTCCACAATTAGCTGGAGTGCTGAACCTTTCAGACATAGCTAGTTCAGTCTTAGTTTAATTTTCCCACTGACTAATGACTAACCTGCTGTTAATCTGTGTACCCTGTAAGCTAATTCGTTTATGCACAGCTGTTTAAAACTAAACTTGAACGCTGCTTTGAGTTAGGCATAGAGAATTATTTCGGCTAATAGGATAGCTAGCTCAAATTTCTTCGCCCTAATCCTTTTTATTTTATTTTATTTATATATATATAGCCTCTGCTTTGTTGTCTTTGTCAGTAGTTGTGACTCACATTTCAATAGCAGCAACAATAAAAATAAAAAAAAATGAGATTTAGCTTCAGGCCATCTGATTCCATTTTCAAACCTGTGTGTAGTATTTCTGCACCAGCTTAGTCACTCCTGTCCACTATCGAGCTGATCAACTTAATATGTCACCCACATGTTTTTTTTTTTGTTTGTTTTTGTTTTTTTTAAATGGTAATTTGTCATCCTTCAGGATGCAGGTGAAAGAAATGATCTGCCTCTGTATTACTTGGCCAGAGCTACAAAGTCAAAATGCTGTTCAGGAACCAACATGAATATGGTTTTATGATACATCTCGTGATACACATTGACATAATCATTATCAGTGATGTAACCTGGGATCATCAATTGTTTTGGGGCTTTCAGCATCAGACACCCTTGCCCAGGCAACCCATCCGGGGCTGATCAGGCCCTGTCTTGTGTCCAAGTAGCTTAGAATTTATCGCGTCTGTCCAAATGGTTATTAGGTGGTGTTGCACTTACAGTTCTGTTTTTGTAGTAATTCTGCATATTTGACCTGTTTGGTAACAAATGTGAATTAGTCATTCATTTCATGATTTTCATGAAAGCATCTACTTCCCTGTAGTATTAGTAATACAACCTGTTTAAACAGCCTTCTCCACATCTTGATTATCATTTAAATCTCCTTGGGCAGTGAATAACAAATGGGAAAAAAAAAAAAAAAGTCAGCTCTATATGAATCACTCAAAGCTAAGTGCTTTACTAAAGACTACAGAATGTGTATTATTGAATAAATACAAATGTGTCACCTGCATCTATTTACAACAGACAACTTCCTCTCTAGTTTACTCATTTTTATAATAAATGAAAAGTGACTACTTGAATTGTAATACATTTATGTCCACATATACAATTATTTGTAAGGGTAAAATAAATCAGTTCACCATCTTAATTATAGAAACATTTATTCTCTCCTCCTCAAACCTCTATTTATCATTAGAAAAAAAAAATCAACGTGATGCTGTTTGTGAGTCAGGACACTGATGTCATGTAAATGAGTAATACACTGAACTCTTGTTATTGCTATTTAAGCTTTTATTACTCGACACGTGTGTACAAATGTTCAAATGAAAAAGTCTATAAGACATATACTTTCATCAGCAGTAAAACATCTATAATTCTTGTTCTTTGGGGTTTTAATTAACCATGGTTTTTAACCATGCAGATGGCATGACACCTATAATGGTCTGTAGGCACCAACAGTGACGTCAAACAGTTTCGGATTGGTCAGGTTCCCTTCCTTGTCCAAAAGGAAGTAGAACTTGTGATTTTTTACTTTGAGAGGGATGAAGGAGGGCGATTCCTGTCTGTGTGCATGACAAGCCACTTGATTCAAAGGTACAGTTAGATGCCAGGCATTGCTCACTCCTAGGGGTGACTGGGTACACACGGTCACCTTTCCACCTCCCTTATGCAGGACCACACGACTGACAGAGCGACGGCTGAACAACATGCCCAGTCCAACAATTCCTCCTCCTAATGGCAGAGAAAGATAGAGATGAGACTGGTGGTGAGAAGGTCTGGTAATTTATATAATAGAAAGGAAGAGTCAAGTTCCTATACAGACTGTCAAGAATATTTGTATAAAAGTAAAAGTGTTGTTAAGCTTCATGATTTCATTATGAAGCAATAGATAGCCAATTTATATTTTATACTAATTATGAATTTATTAACTTGGTGACTTTTTCACTAGATTTGCTGACTTTTTAGATAACATTATCAATGTTAAGAGTCTAGTGACAGTGATTTCTAGTGACTTTTTTGAGCAGATGTTAGCAAGTGTGTGTCCTGCACAGCTGCTGGGCAGCTGTGAGAGAGCAGTTGAGAGAGCAGGTTTGATGTATAAATCCCAACTGAGTTGCTCTTGCATGAGCCTATCACCATAGTTCCCAACAGCCCATTGCTCACCATTGTTCCTAACAATCAATCACTGATTACCAATGTTTGCCCCACATTTGTCCCACATGCGCACTTTGTTCTTTATTTAAAAGTAATAAAAGCGAGTTATTCCATCCATAACCATTGCCTTCATGTCCATTTCCCAAATACACACTACCGCTGCTTCATTATGCCTGCTTTCTTTACAGAAATTATGGTGTATTTAAATCCTTTGTGTTGCCATGACCAAAGATTCCTTCTTTCTCTTATAAGAATTATGTTATAATCTCTCATTTTTAATAAATGTTTTATATTCTGATAAAACTCAATGTTACATTCGTCTTCATAAAATCTTCCTTCTTCATGTAACACGTTTTGATATACAAATAACCATGACGATGCAATGAATATGCAAATTAGTCTACAGCGACTTTTTTGCATGTAGCTACTTTCCCCTGAAAAGTGTTTGCGACACTGATTCTAAAATGTTCAAAATCATTAGCTATATACACAATATTAGCAATATACACAATATTTATTAAACAAACAGACCTTAAAAGTGATGATAGCAGGTGTATGTGCACAGGTGGGAGTAGAGTCCCCCTCCCTTAGATACATATAGGCTCCTGAGAAGGATTGGCAGAACACTAACCTATAATAAGACAGCCGAGAGTGAATCCAAATCTCCAGGTATTGGATCCAAGGTTCATGTCAAAGCTAAAAAGCCCCAATTCCGTCCTAACCTTTTGAGGCTCTTTGCTGCTCTTTCGCGTGTCTCGAAGACCAGTGAACGCAAAATAGGCCAAATAGCTCCAGAACAGAAACTGACCTCCACAAAACAGAGCCAAGAGCCTGAAGAAGCGGGTTCGGTCATGCTCGAACAGCAGCACATCTCTTACCACGGCGGAATGGGAACTCCGCAGTGGCTGACGGGGGAGTAACCTTACATGAGATGTCAATGACATGCATTTAAATGGATTCAAGTTTGTGGGATTCTTGATGCTGCCCACATACCGCTTGGACAGAGGCAGAACACCGCGGAAATGCTGTATACAGGTCACCCGATGGGGTCCAATGAAGAAAGCCCGAGCTGTAAATAATACACACTGAAACGCCATGACGCTCGGTTAGATATTTAAAAGTACAGTATTTTTATACTCCAATAGGTTGTACACTAAACTCCATTCCGTGCCGCTTAATTTTTTAGCTAAGACAGATCACCAGGACGCCGCCATATTGTTCTTTACTCCCATTAGTACGGAAAGCGCGTTGGTCCAAACTGTAGTCTATCTCTATAATTTGATTACGTCATGCTCCCTATTTACTCGCTGTACATTCAAGTCCTCCTGGGAAGTTCGTATTTACAGGTCAGGTGCGTTCAAGTCACTTTGGTCGGAGCAAGATGGCGGTGTACTTTCTCTTACAAAAAAATACAGCAATGTTTTTTAACTCTACTTCAAAAAAATAAATAAAATAAGAGAAAAGAATGCGCATCTGGTGTGTTTTGCTTTTTTTTTTTTAATGTTTTTAATCAATTTATGAAGCCACTGTAAACATATTATATCGTTGTAGAATGCTATCGCATTTTGTGCAGGCAGTTAACTTTCAACAAATTTACCGTCAACTACAGACGTCCACTGATTCCACCATGTTTTCTTACTGACACGCCCCCAACTCAGAAACTTCCCGAATTTTGCCCACTCGTAATTATGACGTTGTGGTGGCGTTCAAGTGCGTTCAACTCGTAAATACGATCTTTCCGACGTGACTTGAACGCACCATCATTTCACAGAATTTGGTCCCGACAGGGAACTCTAGTTCAGTGGAAATCAACATTGATGATTTTTGTGAACATATTTATATTGATAATCTTGATGTTTTTAGACGTCCATGTAGCACAAAGTTCATAAGAAATGCTCTTTGTTCTGTTTCTTTTCCTGCAGACCAGATTTTTTTATTTTTGTAATACATATTGGGCAAAAGCATGGAAAATACAAAAATTACTTTTGTATCAGTAACCAAATTAAAGCAGTATCTTACAAAATACTTTATAGGGTTTATCCAGTGAAGCATGCTTTGGAAATATTTAAGCTGAACATTTTATATACTTGTGAATTTTGTGGATTGGAAAAAGAAACAATTATGCATTTGTTTTATCGTTGTATTTGCTCAATATTATTTTGGAAGGATTCAGAAACTATATATATATATATATAAAATATTATATAAAATATTTTACACCATTAAATCACATCCCATGTGATAGAAATGTATGTATTTGGTGTGCTTTTTATTTTCATAATGTCATTTTGGAATGTAAACAACAATACATGGTGCAGTTATTTATTTTATTAGGTACATAATTTTCTACATTTTATATATGACTTTGAATTATACATAAAATGTTTGGACTGAATTTTGTGTAAGAATGTTTGTGTGGCAGCATTAATGTTGTAAATAATGTGACTATGTGCAATACCTCTTGTTCTTGTGGCATTTAATTAAAAAAAAAAAAGAAAAAAGAATTTGGTCATGACAAATGTCTGTACTGTTTATTGGCCCCAAGGTAACCACAACAAAAATAATTATTGTTGTTTACATCACATTGTACATATTAATGTATTGGAATAAACCTGCAGTCATCCATGTCATAGAATATATCTGACTGTATACAGAACAACCAGCAGTGGAATAGCCACAAGGATGAGACATGGTGGATTTAAATAATCCTTGTAGGTATTACTAACTATAAAGCAACTGTATGCAGCCAAATCAGCAATGTCATTGTCATTTTTGCACCATGGAACAAATCAGATATTCTGCAGATCCATCTATACATTATTAGGCTGTGCCCCTCCTTTGCCACCCTATATACTGTATAAAAATATGGACATGCTGCTGGTTTTCAGAGCTATATTGCATTTGCAATGTTCTAGACATGTTCCAAAATACGTGACCATTAATATAATGTACATAGACAAAAGGGTACCCTTGAATATCGAGTAACAACTTAAAAAAAATAAATAATTATGTGAACTAGAAATGTAATACATTTAGCACCCTGAGTATATAAATATGATCTTTATATACAATGCCCTCCACTAATATTGGTACCGTTGGTAAAAAAAAAAAAAATAGCAAAGAAGGCTGTGAAAAATTGTCTTTATTGTTTAACCTCTTCATATTTTGTTTAAAAAATTCACAAAAATACTCTGCTCTCATGGATTTCAAACAATTGCAAACAGAACACAGGTTTATCAAAAAATATATATCTTTGTTAAATATAAGTGTGCAGAAATTGTGAATGCACCCCTGTGAATTCATATGAGAAAAATATATTTGAAGTATATTCCCAATGATATTTTACATTCTTTTAGTACACCTGGGTGACTAGGAACAGGAAATTGTTCGACCATGACTTCCTGTTTCACAGGGGTATAAATATGTGATTACAAATAGGCCAAATTCCCTTAGTCATTCATAACAATGGGTAAAACCAAGGAATATAGCTGTGATGTGCGGCAAAAGGTTGTTGAGCTTCACAAAATGGGAAGTGGCTATAAGAAAATAGCACAAGCATTGAAAATGCCCATTTCCACCATCAGGGCAATAATTAAGAGGTTCCAGTCAACTGGAAATGTTATGAATCAGCCTGGAATTGGGTGTATGTCTATATTGTCTCTACGCACTGTGAAGAGGATGATTTGAGTGTCGAAAAAATCTCCAAGGATTACAGCTGGAGAATTGCAGGAGTTAGTTGCATCTTGGGGTCAGAAAGTCTCCAAAACTACAATCTGAAGTCACTTACATCACCACAAGTTGTTTGGAAGGGTTTCAAGAAGGGTTTCTACTCTCATCCAAAAACAAACTCAAGCATCTTCAGTTTGCCAGACACTACTGGAACTTCAAATGGGAGGTGGTTTTGGCGCACACAGAGTGGTAACCATATGGAAAAGTACCTCATGGCCACGGTTAAATATGGTGGTGGTTCTTTAATGTTTTGGGCTGTTTTTCTGCCAGAGGACCTGGACATTTTGTTAGGATACACGGCATCAAATATCAACAGAGATTAAATGAAAACCTGACTGCCTCTGCCAGAAAGCTTTAAAATGGGCCGAGGTTGGATCTTCCAGCAGGACAATGATACAAATCATACATCAAAATCAACCCAATAATGGTTTACTGACCACAAAATCAAGGTCCTGCCATGACCATCCCAGTCCCCTGATTCGAAAGCCATAGAAAACCTGTGGGGTGAACTGAAGAGGAGAGTCCACCAGCATGGACCTTCGAAATTTGAAGGATTTGGAGAGATTCTGTATGGAGGAATGGTCTCAGATCCCTTGCCATGTATTCTCCAACCTCATCAGGCATTACAGGAGAAGACTCAGAGCTGTTATCTTCTCAAAGGGAGGTAGCACAAAGTATTGACTAAAAGAGTGCCAATAATTGTTGCACACCTATATTTAACAATTTAAATAAATAAACCTGTGTTGTGTTTGCAATTGTTTGATATCCATGAGAACAGAGAATTTTTGTGATTTTTTTTTTTTTTTTTTTTAAACAAAAGATCAAACATTTAAACAGTAAAGACAAATTTTCACAGCCATCTTTGCTCATATATCTAACATGTTAGATTACAGGTTATTACATGGGACAGGTCTATAAATATAAAAGAATACACAGCGAAATGATTAACAAAATATTAGCCATTGTTATCAATGTTACATTAAGGTCAGTGTGTTTATTGTATCCTGTTTATCCCAATACCGTGTGTAATGTTTGGGTTCATTTTTGTACAAATGTGTGTGTGTGTGTGTGTGTGTGTGTGTGTGTGTGTTTGCTTTTGGAGCTGTTAATGGCTTAGGCCCATTGTTCTACTTGAATAAACCTTATCAGAGCTCAAAGACAGCAACAAGTCCCTTCTTATTTGCATACAGAGCTATAGACAAAACTGAAAAATAGACCTAAAGAAAATAAACCATCTGGACAAAACCTGTTTAAAAAAAAAAATAGTAACCATATAAAATAAACCAATAATATAATAAATTATGAAATAATAATAAATAATTCAATATTATAAGTAAGAACATATACAGAAATAAAAGAAAATAAATGAGTTTTTATGAGGACACATGAAACACTAAATCAACCCAGAAGTGGGACAGATACTGAGATGACTTTATTAATGCTGTGAATTTGCAGGCGGTTTAATGAAAAATAGTTTTTGATGAAAACTCAGTACTTATGTAAGTCTAGATGTCCAAAATTGTGTAGTTAGGTGTCAGTCCTAGAGCCTTTGCATTAAAGTAGTCGAATGCAAACAGATTAAATTCTCCGTTTATTTGTTTTCCACCAGGCCACACTGGATGACTACACTGATGTAGTCAAGACAGTGTGAAAAAAAAAAAAAGGCCTACCTTAAATGCTAATTGCTGTCCATACTTAAACAATAGGACATACACCCCCACCCCAACCTTCCATACCCTCGGGCCCACCGACTCTTATTTCACTACTCCAACAAAGCCTACTGTCCCGGTAATTACTCTAAACATGTCCACACCCATGAGCCAAACAGCTCACACAACTCACACCATCTGACACAACATGAAGAAGCAGCTTGGTTTCTCTACACTATATCTATTTTAAATTGCTTAAGATAGTACACTCATTCTTTTTTTTTTTTTTTTTTTTTTTGCGTGTCAAACAAAAACATCGCCATTTTTAGAGATTTTTTTAAATAGAATAATTTCCTTGTTTTGACGCGTAACTAACATACTTCAGCATGTTTGCACCGTTACTCTAAAGCGCATGCGCGAGGCTTACCTGGTCGCCTTGTTAGGTAAATGAATCGGTTTAGTTCAGCTGGGCGCGAGAAGTAAAAGTGAACTTCACCAAAAACAAAACAGGGTTAAATTTGGCAATGCGCAACAGGTAACAGCTTAAAAGTTGGTAAAAACGCGAATATTTAGATTATTGAAATTAAAACCGAAATATTATTGAGCAAAAAAAAAAAAAACGAAAAAAAAACAACAACAAAAAAACAAAAATGCCGCGAGTGTTTTTGGTTAAAAAGACGAGCAGCACTTCCGGGAAAAGAAACTGGAATGAAGTACCTGACTGTGCGCGAGGAGACATCTATACACCAGGTGGGTGTTTATATGGTTTATATTGTTCACAAAGCAAATATTGCTATGTAAATGATTTTTTTAAATGTGGTTTCATGTTCATTAATTCTTAAGTCTTTCGAGATTAGACGTGTGTGCTGAATGAAAACACCGGAGAGAAAGACAGTTGCTTAAAATTCTTTATAGGTACTTGAATAGAGGATCCATGCAGTTGTCTAGTTTAGGCCTGTTGTTCATTTAGAGGAGATCATGGCTTGTGATTCATGCTCCCTCGCCCTGCACAGTGAGATCATATGGGTCATATGGGTCAAAACTATTAATTCAGTATGCAATTAAAATAATTTGTAGCCTAATTAGTGCTATCTATGTAACTTCAGCTGACAAGCAATAAGTTTTGTTGAGCATTAAACAGCAGAATAGAAGTTTTGAAAGGATCAACAGATCTACAGTAGAACTACTAGATACTTAGTAGCACTAGATACATTAGAATGAAATGTTTCTTCGGGACCATGGGGGTGCACACACACACACACACACACACACACGAACGAGTAGCATGGTGCATAGGACTGCATAAAGAACAAATAGATGAAAATGTGAGATGAGTACAAAATGTACAATAAATACACAGGACAGGGCACACTAACTAGACACAACATCAGAACAGTATTGGATGGAAGAAAGCAGTGCAAACAATTAGTAAAATGTAGAAAAGTAGACTCTATCCTGTCATGCAATTTAAGTAGAAGAAACGTCTGTGATGAACTAGGAAAACTGTCTCAGCTGGGGAAGATGGAGAAAAGTAGTAAAAAGTGTCCCATACAGTCCATCAGATAATGCTTGCATAGTGTACAGTTTACTATTGATTGATTGTTTTATTATTGTTTCATACTTGAACCTGACCTACATTTATAAGTAATCTTTCTGGTTGCAGTTTTTACAATCAAAATAACGTTTAAATAATGTTTAAAATGTCTATTAATTGTTTTTCACTAAAGTTTGGAATGACAGTACAAAGAGCTATAGCTAGACCAATTGTGCATAATCTCAGGCCCACGACAACTTCCCAGGATGTTCCCTGTGAAGGCAGGTTTGAAAATGGCCACCGCGAATGTTTTCCCTTTGAAATCCCCTGTTGCTGTTATGTCAGCATGGACCACACTTATTGTGTGGAGCTCATTGATGTACTTCAAGGGTGTCCAGCTCAGGTCCTGGTGAGTCACTGGCTCAGTTTGGTTATTTGCGTGCTCCCTGATTTAACTTATCAAATAACTGCAAGGCTTATTGAGTGTACTGGAGAAGGGGAAATAAGCAATCTGAGCGGTACATGGTCCAGACCCATTGGTGGAATTGTTAGTACTTATTTAATTTGTTGGTGTAATAGGCCATTTTGCTTGCTTTTCAGTGTGTTTCTTCACTCCTCGTGACCATGAGTGTGAGCACAGCCCTGCTGAGCTGCCCGTCTGTCCCTCCACCCCACAGAGCAAGACCACACACGCACACACTCAGTGTCACAGCTCGACTGCCCAGCTGTCCTGCTCTGCCATGCAGGAGTCGAGCTCACACAAGCCTCCTCTCATCTGCTCCAAAAATAAGGTCAGATTAATTACATTTTGGGGAAATTAAAGAACATTCTAATAGTGGACTTGTTGCCCCATTTTAGACACATGGTCTCTGTTTTCTTTCAGCCCAAATCTCACCTTTGCTTCATAATCTTGCATGGATACTGTACATTTGTATCTAAGAACTCCTGCTGTAATCTTAAAGATGATGGGATGAGCACAGGACATCTTATTCACAATATGCTTATACTGAAGGTCCTTTTAGCATACTAGGTATTGTTTGACATTACTGTATGCATTTGCTGAATATGAATAGTTTGTATATCACTATCTGGTGTTACCTGGAAGAAGATGGGTTTACTTTGAGTCTGATTCCTCCCAAGGTTTCTTCCTCATGTTGTGTCAGGGAGTTTTTCCCTTTTTCCTTTCCTTGTCATTAGGGATCTAAATCTACATCTGGATTTCTGTAAAGCTGATGTGTGATTATGTCTATTGTTAAAAGTGCTATACAAATAAAACTGAATTGAATCTCTTTTGATTCCGTTCATTTATGCAGACGGCCAAGATGGAAAATGAAGCATTGAATGTCTCACAAACCACACCAGATTCCCCTTTTTCCTGCCCAATATGCAAGAAGATTTTCAGTCTTCCCCGAGTGATGAAACGTCATTTAAGGACTCATAGCGACTTGAAGAGGTACTCATGTGAATACTGTGGGAAAGGCTTCAATGACACTTTCGACCTCAAGAGGCACGTGCGCACCCATACAGGTGAGCCGGTCATCACGTGCTGCCATCTTTTCTTCTCCCCCTCTCTCTTTGTCACACCTCACTAAGCCAGACAGTTTCTCTTGCAGGTGTGCGGCCCTTTAAGTGCACTGTGTGTGAGAAGGCCTTCACTCAGCGCTGCTCCCTGGAGGCTCACCTAAAAAAGGTTCATGGTGTCTTTCAACAGTATGCCTACAAGGAACGCAGGGACAAGCTGTATGTGTGTGAAGAGTGTGGCCTGACTGCTCAGACACAGGACAGCCTGCGCAGTCACATCCAGGTCAAACATCCCAACAGCAGGATTGCCAAAGCCAAATCCAACAGCAGGACAAGGAAGGCACAAGACAGGGGAGGAAGTGTGTCACCCTGTTCTCCTCATTCGCTAAGTGATGCCGATGCTGGTGTTTGAGTAATGCTGAAATGACAGATGACATGGAACATATTTCAAATCAGGGGGAAGTGGTCACTGGGGGTTTAGATCAGACAGTTGAGAGTTCAGATCGCCAAGCACAGTGCTGAGTAAAACCTTTAACCAACACTTGGACCAAGAAGTTGTACCCTGTGCTCTGACACCCTTCCACATGCCTTTCAATGTGTGTTTTATGTGTAGTTGCCATAAAGGCAATTTATTACTTATTGATTAAGATGATAAAATATAAAATACTTACAGACATCACTGTACATCAATCATACTATTGATAAGGATACATATGCTGTTGTATTGCACATTGTTATCCTTAATATACACAGAAAAGCATATGTATCATATTACATACTTGCTCTCTCTTAAATTTTATTTGTGGTTTTCACAGTTCAAATCATTATTAGAACTTTTTTAGGTCTCTAATGCATGTTTAGAGCATTCTTTTTATACTGTACTTGAATGTTTGGGGATGGTTTTGGTTTTGAATCACCATATATACTGGCAAATAAAATGTAATATCTGTTTATTTTGCAAAACATGAAACTTGTCATGGAGTCCCTTTAGTAGCATAAAAGACCAGGTTGCAAGATAAAGGATAAAATGAGGCATTAAATTTCTTACAATCCATAGAATTATCACCAGACAAGCCATCGTGTACATTTTCCTGGGGGATAACTGGTGCAAATACTGATATGTATTGCTAGAAAATTACTGTGAGAGAACAGACAACACAAGGAAGGGTCTGTAAATCAGTGCATGGCGCCATCTGTGGGTGTGCTTGAGTATGTAGGCAAAGATTATAGGTTAACATCCTTATTCTTGACATGCCACCATGTCAATAAGTCTAAGCCTGCATTTCTTTTATTGAATATATAATAGGTACACCGAGCTCTTAATCATATCGTTTGATTTTATTTCCCATCGACCACCTGAGAAAGATTCTGTCAATTCTGTGAATCTGTTTTGTATATTTTTGTACTGCATATTTTTGTCTAATAAATGCACAAGATATCTATTATTTATTATGTGCACAAAAGCAGTGTCATTATGGGTGTGGCCATGCTCGTGTCACAGGGTGGAAAATAAGCACAGGGTTTGAAATAAAGCCTTGGCACCCGAATCTGACCTCAAATAACATTTATTACTCGTTCACAAATTCACAAAGGTTTCAGTAATCATATCGAGTTCATGTAGTATAGGATTTTGTTTGTTTGTTTTGCCAAATCTCATCAATTGCCTATTAGGATCAAATGCAACCTTGTCCTCTCCGTTATTTCCTGGTGTTACTTATTCATTTTTCCACCCCATGCCTATACCTCCGGTGTGATCTGGAATGCATTCTTGTTATTATATTTTCTATAATAATCCCCCCCCCCAAAAAAAAAAAAAAAAAAAATTAAAAATTCTCTCTTTAACAATCATTTGTATTTTTACATTCTTTATCAATGTATAGTGGTTATATATGATCTTATCACTATGATATTGCTTAACAACAGGCTCAGTCAGTCACACGTTTGTTTTTATTAGTAGCGCTGTTTTAATGTAGAAGAAAAGTGGGCGTGAGCATGACGTCACCCCGCGGCGAGCGTGACCGATCAGGTAAGCGCAGTTAGTTCAAGGGGTGTGTAGGGGTGTAGGGGTATGTGTGTGGGGGGGGGTGGAGGACGCGACGGAAACATAAAGTAAGAGATTCGGTCCCGTGCATCGGCATTATAGGCTTCAAATAAGAATTAAAATACGGTAATGAGTGCGAATGTTTCAGGAGGGAGAGAGACAGAGAGAGAGGGGGATCACCGATTTCTGGAAGGCGCGCGACTGCTGTGGCCGTGTACGTGTGCAGAGGAAGTGAAGCGTAACGTTTACCTGTTACCTGTTATTTCCTGACCTACACGTGCTTTCAGGGATACCCATGTATTCCTAACCTATACCGAATAACACGCTCAGGTTTGGCCTGGTAATGTGAAGGGGAAGGCAAGGACACGATCATTTCTGGTGAAGAGAGTCGCATTTTATCCACCGCGCGCGGATGGCAGATTATTTTCGGAGAAACGTCGCCTGCTTTCTTTCAGATGGGGTGAGACGCATCCCAGCAGGAAGGTCCCGAGGCTGGACCGGAGGACAGTCTGGACCCAGGGCATGGCAATAACAACAACAACAACAACAACAATAATATATGCAAGTCAAAAAGAGAAAAACGACTAAGGATGCAGGGGGTGACGGTGACCGGAGAGGCGCCCACATTGAACGGGGGTGGACGGGAAGAGGTAAGGAGTGAAAGTGCTCGTATAGGCTAAATAAGTGTTGTTTTTGTTATGTCATGCTATTTTTTTTAATGAGAAAATGCAAGATGCGTCATTATTGTTGCCCAACGCACTGTAACACATGTTTTTCTTCTGTAACAGTCACAGAGCTCATAAATGTTAAACAAAGCAGAATTTTTAAAGCTTGTTTTGGATAACCTAATTGTTATTGACCTAGGATAATGCATATGGCTAAACGAACCTTTCACTGGAATGCATGCCAGTGTATTATGCAGACTGGGTAAAACGTTAACAAAACCATTTTCAGACGTTATTCCATGTCAAACAGATGATTCATCTAGAATCATGTACATCTACGCTGCAAGTGACTGTGCGTCTGCTTAGTTTAGCCTACTAAATGTGTCGGCCATGACAGCATAGCTGATGAGATTACTTATTATCTGTATTCTTTGGTCAATGCATAAGGAGTATCTCCTCCAGTTTATGTGATTTTGAGTAATGGCTTGTTTACAAAAGGGGCGGGGCTACAGGCATCTCACCACCTTCTCAGTAGTCATGGAAACCGCAGATAAAATTGGAAGTGTTGAAAAGGTGATGGGGGTTATTTTTACCATTTCTACCCTTTGATGGTTCCACAATAAACTGAATCATAATTTTCCACCATAAATCTGAACACCATGTGGAAGCCTCTTCATGGTGGGAAATCATTATTCAGCCTACTGAAGCACCAGCCAAATGTTTAAGGAACCTTAAATGGTTCATGTATGGAATTTAGTGTACTCCTGTTGGTGTATATTCAGTGTATAATTTGAACACTGAAATCTTAACACATTTCTGTAAACTTTCTTCATGAGTTTTTATAGGAGCATAGGATGTTGCTCAATTTATGGTTGTTTAACATGCTCTGCACCAACTTACCAAAATTCTCCATATCTACAGTGGGTATGTAAATCCAAAAATGATAGCACTGTGGTACTGCCTTCATACTCCCCAAAATACTGGAATGTTATGATATCAATATCTTTACAATGAAATAAGACTATTTGAACTTGCACACTGCTTTTTCTTATCATAAAAGTAACTCAACTGACAAGGCAAACCTAGTAGTCAAGACTGAAAAATTGGATTGGATCACATTACATGCTGAGTGACATGTTGATATGAGCAGGTATGTCTGACAACCATTTCCTGGCAGGATTGGAAGATCCATTCATTTTGGGTCATGCATTATTAAGAAATTATCATTCTTGTAATGCACTGTCTAAGGACCATAACATAGACAACCCTTTGACAAAACCTTAGCTACAGTCAGTATTGGCATACAGTGTGTCTGCTTGGAATCTATTATGGATGGGTGTAATTGATTTGCCAAAATGCAAGCTAATGGAGAAGGGTTAGTTTAAAAAATAAAAAAACACAGTTCTTTTTATAAAGTTGTAACCTGATTTTATCATTAACTAACATTAAAGCAAAAAAGCATTTTAGTATTTTATCATTGTAGTATTCTTACACGTGGTAATATGTTCTTTTGCCATTTCGTTTCATCATGTTGGCTCAATGATTAACCTCTTACACACAAGACATGGCTATATTGAGAGAAAATGTATTTAAAGTGTAGCAAGGTCATTTTAACATCTCAGTTTGCTTACTCTTACTCTGTCTCTCAGTCCTTGATTCAACCTGCACTTTTATTAACATTATTTATAGGTCTGTCTTTTTTCCGCCTCATAACTGGCACATCGTTTAGTAAGAACACAATGCCAGGACACTGTGTAATGTTTAATGTCATCATTTTTAAATAATTTAGAAATCTTTAAGGATTGAGAAGCATTGCATATGTCAAATTTCAAAATGCTAGTCTCAGCATGCCTAACAGTAATATCTAGAAGTATCCAAGTACGCTTTCCCATAAAGTTTACTGAATATAACCCTAGTGATTGATTTGAATATGAAGACACTGGAGCAAGTTATTTTGGGGCAGAGGTATAATTGCCATATTGCCTCATCTTGTATGATCTTCATGTCAAGCTCTGAACCTAGGAGTGACTCCTTCACTCACACTCATGCTTGCTCAGTTAACAGCCCATATTATATTACATAGCAATCGATAGACTGGGAGACACAGAGGGGGGATGGAGGTGTCTAGGATTATATTATTGAGTTGTTTTTTGCTTGTTTTTAAAAAAATTATTTGTATGTAACACTTACAATCATATGAACACTGTTCACTAGAACGCCAGTAACAGCTGTTCTTCACTTTTTTTTTTTTCTTTTTTTTTAAATCTCTGCATCCTCTCCGGATGCATGTTACTCCGGTTGGAGTGCGTGTTTGCTTTTAGGCTTTTGTGTTTGTGGTGTAGTGCCCATATAAGATAGAGATAGCAGATATGCTGAGTGGGCAGTCCAGCAATGCAAGAGTGCATCTCTTCTTATTAATTAAAACACTTATATCCTTTCCTCATTTGCTATATCCCTTTTACTGACAAACTCTGTATGTTCAGACTAGCTGGTGGATAATTATATGCTTTCTATCATGAAGAGAGATTCATTTCAATCCCAGTGCCTGTTCAACTGAATATTTTATGATATGAGAGAAAGGCTTTGTCCTTCATCCCACAATACTCTGCTCTTAGTTTAAAGTACCCCTGAAATATGGTAACAAGAAACTTTTAGCTGCGGAACCTGTGTACTTAGTGCTAAGCTTGCTAGCTTTGCTAATGTTAGTGATGAATAAAATTGTGGTATTTGTGGTATGTTTGACAGGTATTTCCTGTCAAATAAATGCTGAGAATGACAATAGAATCTGAGACTCCAGTACTGAAATGCTGTCTATCTTATTGCTAGTTTGCTAGCAGTTCACTAGCCAGCTACCTGTTTGTACAGGGAGGACATGGTTGTGGTTCCAAATGGACTATTCATGTATATATTCATAAATCCTGGCAATTAAACATGTAATATTGTTGATTATTTTTTTTAGATCATTTCTATTAGTTTAAAATTACATCCAGGGATCCTTAAAAGTGATGTCTTAAAGGACAGGCCAAAGCTAATGGTTTTAATCCTCTTTGCAGTCAAGATCTAATAGTTTGAATTGTTTATAAGGTTTGTTGATTGGGCTACATAGCCAGATGTTTTGTAATGTATGTCAGCTGTCAGCTGGATAACCATGAATGCTATACAACAGTGCTTTCCCGTTTCCTTGCTGAGCAGTCTGCTTTGCAGCATCATTCCAAATCATTAGACTACAGCCTGTAACCACAAGGTCACCAACAGAGACTAGAAGATTCCTGCAGAATACTTTTACAGTCCACTGGAAAACCATCAAACTATCATCTAAAAGTCATGTCAAACCACGGGGACCTCTTTCGATTGTGAAAACATTATGAAAATATTATTAGGAACTTTTGCATGCTGTTACAAAACCACCAGGAATCTCTTTGTGTTACAATGATTTAATTATTTATTTCTTTTTTTTTTTATAGCAGGGATCTTGTAGAGTCAAATAATACCTCAGTAACACACATACAGTGGGTATAGAAAAGAATCTCCCCCCTTTAAAATAATCACATATTGTTGCTTTTCAGCCTGAAATGAAGACAGACACAGTTTTTGTTTTATCCAGCTGTATTTACTCAGTGCAACTTATAACATCCAAGTGAAAGATATAACACCAACATGTCAGAAAAAAATTTAAAAAATAGAATCACTGAGTTGGAAAAAGGGGATCACCCCCCTCCTAAAAATGACTTGTAAACTCAATAAGGTGTAGCTAATCACCTTCTCAATGGCACACAAAGCCATTTGACTTTCAACTGTGATCAGCTGTGGTCATTGTGATTAGCTCAGCATGAAAAGAGCTTTCCTGGAGCATTTTGTGGTGCAACTGATGCAGACAATCAACTATTGGTTGCAAGGCACTGTCAAAAGATCTCCAGGACAAAGTTGTGGACAGGCAGGAGATGGATACAAAAAAAAATTCAAAGGCTTTATCAATGCCTAGAAGCACAGTGAAGTCTATTATTAAGAAGTGGAAGGTATTTGGTACAACACAGACCCTCCCTGGATCAGGACATCACTCCAAACTGGATGAAAGAGCGAGGAGAAAACTGGTCAGAGAGGCTACCAAGAGGCCTACAGCAACTCTGAAGCAGTTGCAGGAATTTATGACAAATTCATTGGTCATTGTGTGCATGTGACAACAATATCACAAATTCTTCACAAATGTGGCTTGTATTGGAGGGTTGCAAGAAAAAAGCCACCCATGACTGAGCTTTGCCAAAACGCACCTTGAAGATTCTGAGGCCACATGGAAAAAGGTGTTATGGTCAGATGAATTATTTGGCCTCAACACCAAATGATATGTCTGCCGGAAATCCAATACAGCTCACCATCCAAATAACACCATGCCTACAGTAAAGCATGGAGGTGGTAATAACCTGTTATGGGGGTGTTTCTCTGCAGCAGGGACTGGAGCACTTGTCAGGATAGAAGGAAAATGCATGGGGCAAAATACCTTAACCTAAATATATAAATACTTAAATTCATGAGGAAAATCTGCTGCCCTCTGCCAGAAAGTTGTCAATGGTAAGAAGATTTACCTTCCAACATGACAATGTCCCAAAGCACACAGCAAAACTGACCACACAGTGGTTGAAGGATAAAAAGGTGAATGTCCTTGCATGGCCTAGTCAGAGCCCAGACTTAAACCCCATTAAAAATCTGTGGAATGACTTGAAGACTGTAGTCCACAAACAGTCACCATCAAATTTGACTGAACTTGAGCAGTTCTGCAAAGAAGAGTGGGCAAATATTGCAAAGTCTAGATGTGATAAGTTAGTAGAGACATATCCCAACAGACTAAAGGCTGTAATTAAAAATTAAGGCGAATTAAAGCAAGGGGGTGATCCTTTTTCCAACTGAGTGATTCTGTTATTTATTTATTTTATTTTTTTCTGACATGTTGGTGTTATATCTTTGACTTGGATGTTATAAGTTGCACTGAGTAAATACAGCTGGATAAAACAAAAACTGTCTTCATTTCAGGCTGAAAAGCAACAAAATGTGATTATTTTAAAGGGGGGTGATTCTGTTCTATACGCACTGTATATACACACACTCTGTGCCATTTTGTGCTCATTTATTCTCTCTGTCTGACTCAAGCACTCAGCACTCTGGTGCCCCTCATGTAAAAGCATTCACATCAACTTCCAGGGCTGCAGATTCTTATAGAGCAGCTAAATAATTTACCCTATTAGAGTGGCTCTGAACTGGCAGTCGGGTTTATATACACTATTCATGCACTCGTTCCAAATTACCATGTCAGGGTGTAATCAAATAGTGCTAATGATAGAACATTCCAGAAGTGCTTACCAGAGAATATCATTGTTGCCGCTGAGGACATTTTTTTTCTTACAGCATAGGCACCTTCTTACTATCTGACCCTCCTATTGCCGTACTCTACTTTTTGATGATGTGCTTGAGTGAGTCATTATCGAGCATCCACTCAATGATAATGTACAGTGCCCTCCACTAATATTTGCACGCTTGGTAAATATGAGCAAAGAGGGCTGTGAAAATTGTCTTTATTGTTTAAAAAAATCACAAAAATATTCTGCTCTCATGGATATCAAACAATTGCAAACACAACACCGGTTTATGAAAAAAAAAATCTTTGTTAAATATCGGTGTGCAACAATTATTGGCACCCTTTTAGTCAATACTTTGTGCTACCTCCCTTTGCCAAGATAACAGCTCTGAGTCTTCTCCTATAATGCCTGACGAGGTTGGAAAATAATTAATAATAATTAGTTACATTTATATAGCGCTTTTCTAGACACTCAAAGCACTTTACATAGTATGGAGGGGAAATCTCCTCAACCACCACCAGTGTGTAGCATCCACCTGGATGATGCGACAGCAGTCATAGTTCACCAGAACACCCACCATTTATTTGTGGAGAGGAGAGATATAGCCAATTCAGGGATGGAGATTATTAGGGGGCCATGATAGACAAGGGCTAATTTCACCAGGACAATACCCCTACTCTTTACAAGAAGTGGCCTGGGATTTTTAATGATCACAGAGAGTCAGGACCTCAGTTTAACTCTGAAAGACGGTGCTCTTTTTACAGTATAGTGTCCCCATCACTATACTGGGGCATTAGGACCCACACAGAGCACCATCTACTGGCCTCCATAATACCACTTCCAGCAGCAACCTTAGTTTTCCCCAGGAGGTCTCCCATCCAGGTACTGGCCAGGCTCAACCCTGCTTAGATTCAGTGGGAAATACATGGTAAGGGCTCTGAGAACATTCCTGCATACAGAATCTCTCTAGATCCTTCAAATTTCGAGGTCCACGCTGGTGGACTGTCCTCTTCAGTTCACCCCACAGGTTTTCTATGGGTTTCAAGTCAGGGGACTGGGATGGTCATGGCAGGACCATAATTTTGTGGTCAGTAAACCATTTTTGTTTTGCTTTTGGTGTATGATTTGGATCATTGTCCTGCTGGAAGATCCAGCCACGGCCCATTTTAAGCTTTCTGGCAGAGGCAGTCAGGTTTTCATTTAATATCTGTTGATATGAGGTACTTTTCCATATGGCTACCTCTCTGTGTGTGTGCCAAAACCACCTCTGGTGTTTATTGCCAAAAAGCTCTATTTTGGTTTCATCTGACCATAGAACCTGAACCCTCCCATTTGAAGTTCCAGTAGTGTCTGGCAAACTGAAGATGCTTGAGTTTGTTTTTGGATGAGAGTAGAGGCTTTTTTCTTGAAACCCTTCCAAACAACTTGTGGTGATGTAGGTAACTTCGGATTGTAGTTTTGGAGACTTTCTTGGAGACTTTTCTGACTTCAGCTGTGATCCTTGGAGATTTTTTGGTCACTCGAACCATCCTCTTCACAGTGTGTTGAGACAATATAGACACACGTCCTCTTCCAGGTTGATTCATAACATTTCCAGTTGACTGGAACTTCTTAATTATGAAGGGCATTTTCAATGCTTGTGCTATTTTCTTATAGCCACTTCCCATTTTGGGAAGTTCAGCAACCTTTTGCCACACATCACAGCTATATTCCTTGGTCGTACCCATTGTTATGAATGACTAAGGGAATTTGGCCTATGTGTTACCTCACATTTATACCCCTGTGAAACGAAGTCATGGTTGAACAATTTCCTGTTCCTAGTCACCCAGGTGTACTAAAAAAATGTAAAATATCAACGGGAATATACTTCAAATATATTTCTCTCATATGAATTTTTTTTGATAAACCTGTGTTTGCAAGTATTTTTGTGAATTGATTTAACAAAATATCAAAAGGCTAAACAATAAAGACAATTTGTCACAGCATTCTCGTATTTACCAAGGGTGCCAATATTAGTGGAGGGCACTGTAGCCTGTTGTTTTGCACCCAGAGATCATTATGTAAGGATACCTTTGAGTTCAACACGCCCTATTTATGGATAAATAAAGACGTAGACACATATATTACTTAATATAGCCTACTACGATTGGGGAAATTTAATTATGACACTGACAGAATGTATTCAGTATGAAGGATGAGATTATATATCGTAATTAACTAACAAACCCTTTTCATAATGGACAATGCAAAAACTAGAGATGACTCTCAAGTTCACCGTATGTCCTATTGGATTCTGCTGCACACATCACCATTTGTACTTGTGTCCTTGGTAAAATAGAACAATTAAACTTTTGCACCTCTGCCAAGAAAAGCATAGGCTATCACATCCTGTCCTGGACTGTAACTGGCCATTAAGTGCTGCAGTCTCTCACGGCAAGGGCATTGCTCTGACTGTTAGCAGATTTATGTGTGTGTGTGTGTGTGTGTGTGTGTGTGTGTGTGTGTGTGTGTGTGTGTGTGCGCGCGCGCGCATGTTTACATATCTGAAAGAGAGGGAGAGAGTCTGAGAGCACCCAGCGAAAAGGATATGGGCCTTCTATACCGGTTATGAGTATTGACTGTGTGGAGAATATGCGCTTTTTCAGCTGTATTTGTTAGTGCCTGTATTTGTTTGTTTCAAGCCATTATTTCATGTCTGTTTTCTCCACACACTGTAATTGAAAGCAACAAATGCCACTAGGGCAAGAAATGGCAGCAGAGAGGCAGCCACATCTTCTTATGATAATGCATTGATGCGTCTAAAAGCATTCAGTGCTCCCTCTCTTCACTGATGCAGAGCATGTTAAAAGCAGGCTTGGCTTGAGTTACGAGCAGCCAGGAAATGTATTCATCCCACAAGAGACTGGTGGAGAAAAGTCAATTACTGTGGAAGGGAAAAGTACATTTCACCAAGTTACTGTCTGAGCCATGTGTCAGAAATTTAGAGACCGCTTCCCCTTGGTCATGTATTTCCAATGCAAATTTTTTTTTTTTTTTTTTTTTTTTACAACTGAATCACTCAACAAATTGTGCATTGTGTTTATTTCTCACATAACATTATATTAACTTCTACACCTTTCTTGTTTCTCTCCCTCTCCTTTCCCACACCCTTCAAACCCTCTTTATGCTAACTCATTCACATCTCTACTAATCATTATCCTCTATTCAAACCTCTGGTCTTTACACTGTCCATCCCTAACTCTCTAAACCCCATCCCGCTTCCCACCTACAGCAACGTCCTCTCAAGCAGTCCTTAAGTGGCTCTCTGTGCCGGGAGTCTCATTGGAAGTGCCTGCTACTGACCCTGCTCATGTATGGCTGCTTTGGCACACTAGGCTGGTGCTCCCTCTACCGCATCACAGTCATGGCTTCTGATGACCAAGGTCCTGCCTACTACTATGGTGACCGAGCCCGACTGTACCATGATAGTCCCTGCTCCAACGGATATGTCTACATCCCTGTGGCCTTCCTGGCAATGCTTTATGTTGTCTACCTGGTAGAGTGCTGGCATTGCTACTCCAAAACAGCCAACCTGGCTAAAGTGGAGATCAGTCATGTGTACGACAGGATCCAGCGTCTGCAGCAGGCCACACCATGCATCTGGTGGAAGGCCATCAGTTATCATTATGTACGGCGGACCAGACAAGTGACACGCTACCGCAATGGAGATGCCTACACCACTACACAGGTCTACCATGAACGGGTCAACACACACACCGCCAGTTCAGAGTTTGACTACTCGCGGCATGGTGTCAAGGATGTGTCCAAAGAGCTGCAGGGCTTACTGGATCACCCTGTAACCCGGCTGCGCTTCACTAAGTGTTTCAGTTTCGCTAGTGCTCGTGCAGAGACCGCCTACCTTACACAGCGAGCACGCTTCTTCGGTGATAATGAAGGTCTGGATGACTACATGGAAGCACGTGAGGGTATGCACCTGAAGAATGTAGACTTCAGGGAGCACATGCTGGCATTCCCAGATCCTGCTCGGCCACCTTGGTATACACGCCGCTGTGTATACTGGCTGGCATCTGCTCTGCTGCTCTCCTGGCCACTCCGCGTGGTGGTTGAGTACCGCACAGCCTATGTCCACTATCATGTTGAGAAGCTGTTTGGTGAGAATGAGGATGCCAATGAAAATGAAAATAGAGACAACTATCAGACAGGCTTCGAGCGTGGCTCTGGAGGACCCACATTGCAAGTCATATCACGAGTAAATACAGTGGACATAACTGAACTGGAGTGGCACATTCGCTGCAACCAGCAAATAGTGCCCAGCTACTCAGAGGCCTTGTTAATGGACCTGGACATCAACCCGAACACACCGTTGTCTGTTGCAGTGGCGGCCCAAATGAGACGCAACTCCAGCTACTTCCTCCAGAGCTGCCCTCGGTGCCGGAGGACGACAAGCAGCTCATCTCTGCCTTCCTGGGTCAGAGGGAACATGGTTGTAGGGGCAAACTCTTTTCCCATCAGAGCAGGAGGAAGGTTGACACTGAGTCGCAGTGGCTTCTCCCTGGGACGCTTGCACACCACCCGAAACCGTCATACCTGCCTGTTTCACTCAAGGAGTCTCGGAGGAGGATTGGCAGGACGAGGGGAAGAGGGAGGTGGCTTTCTGGGCCTGGGGTTCCGTAGGTCAGATGAGGAGAGAAGGGGCGTTCTAGAGGGGGAGGATGAGGAGAACAGTGAGGTCGAGGAACGACGGCAGAGGCAGGGAGATGACATAGAAAATGGCGAGGCCAGAGGAGAGGAGAGAGACAGGCCACCAGCCTATCAAGATGCTCTGTACTTTCCTGTGTTGATCATTCATGGAGAAGAGAGCTGTCATGGAGGGCGGGATATTGATACAGGATAATGGCTGGGATTAGTGGGGAATGTAGATTAGAAAGTTTGCACTGGTGTGTATAGACTGCATGTAGAAGGACCTCAGGTAAGTGAATCAAAGAGATGAAACAGAGTCAGAGTTTGGGGATCATGGAAGAAAATAGAGCTCGTACCTATGGAAGAGACAGTATATAGGCTAAATATAAGGTGAAAACTGATTGGAGAAAACATGTTCTGTCAGCTTTAAAAATGAGAGTGGCAATGAATAATGACTCAGATGTCAGCGAATGTATGTAGGGTTTAAATAAAAATGAGATATATGTAGGTCAATCTGTGTCATGTCAAGTTGACATGAACTGACCCTTTAGGAAAAAAAACATTCTAATAAGCATGAATAATTACATATCAGTATCCTGTTATTTTATACCTTGCAACACCATCATGAAAACTGAAAAAAAAGCTCAATTTGGCCACATAGCCTTTCACTCTAGGAGTATAGTTTACATGGAAACTTGGACCACTGTACCTGATCACTTAGTGAAGACATTCCACACCTAGCAAGTTAAAAAATTAATGTAGTTCATGCAGACATTTGCATAATGCCATTATAAAGCCAGAAGTGTAACAGTAGTTATACTGTATAAAAGAAGTTCGGTTCTTTAAAGAAATCAGAGCAGATAGAAACAAAGTCAAAAGATCTCAGGGGAAAAGAATACTTTTTTTAATGGGGAATGAAAGACGGATGGAAAAGATTTGTTAAGTGAGCATGTAGACTGATGGTAGTCCTTTGCTGTTTGTATTTGTGCTCCAACCAACTGTATTGTCTCATACTTGTTTTAATTGCTTACATTTTCAAAAGCTTGGTGCTCATGACAATGCTGTTGGCCTTAAAGGTGTTTCTATTCAGCTCCATGGGTACTACTAGAAAAAGTAAAACTGCATATAGCTATAATACAGCATTATTTTTCAACTTGCATAGTCACATAGACACATATGATTTGCATAGTCTGGATTTGGGATGAAATGTGTAAAATGATAACAATGTTAAAGGAGAAGTATGTAAAATGTAGCATTGGTATAAAAAAAAAAATCATGATCAAAAATGAATCAAAAATGTCACTCTTCACATCACCTGCTCCCTGTACTGCTTGTCCTTTGTTATATTTATAGAAAGCTGTCTTTTAGTATGTTGATGATTTGTTGAAAAAAAGAAAATACAGATTACTTCAATGTCTAATGACTGTCACTAGTGAAAGCACACAATTGCCTATAAAACACAAGTCATGATCCAGAGCTACACTGTCCAAGTTTAACATTTCATTAGACACAAATCAGCTTGAGTCCAAGTTTACTGACATAGATCAGCATCTGCACACTAGCAAGCACAAGTCATGCGATTTACAAACAGTGCAGGGAAGAGTGTGAACAAAGACTGACTGTTGAGAAACTTATCACAGAGGGAATGAATGTACAACAGAGTCCTGCATATTTGAGAGGAATTTATTCTGCAGCAAAATCTGGGCTGTCAACAAGAAGCCTCAAATGCATCACTATTTTGTCAGCAGGATTGCTATTACCCTATGTTCATACTAGCAAGCAATAAGTCACTCGTGTCGCTTGTAGTTTGTCTCTCGTGGACATGTAGCAACAAGTATTGTTGCCACCTGTGGGTATGTAATGTCATGTAATGTTTTTTTAGTTCTGATGAGAAAGGTAGTAAATATTAGTAGCTTCTAAAGCTTACTAGTAAAAAAAAAAAAACAAAACAAATTAAATAATGCACGAATCAGTGTGAACATTGGCTGTTTGTGCCAACAACCAATTTTCTTCCAAATGCTATCCTTCTTCTTAATAATGTCTCTATACACATCGACATGATGGGATAAGATGAAGCTATGGTTATAGGTGGCCATGGTTTTCTTACATTTTTGCTTGTAATTAGGAAGCATTGCATTAAATAGGAACTAATTATATGTAGGAACCAAAATTGTGAGTGGGGAACTGAAGAAATGTCGGATCATATGTGCTATCGGATTGGTTCAATGAATAATTCAAACCAGGCATTTGGATTTATCATTTTACTGAGTCATATCTAATTTGCATAGAATATAAGTGTAAAAATCTCAATTCAAATGTTGAATGGTCAGCTGTTGCTTTGTTGCTTGCTAGTGTGAATGTAGTATTAGGCTAGTTATTACTAAAACTAGCACTGAACCTTATTTCTGTGATGATCATGATGTTGATGGTGATGATGATAGTAATGGTTATTCTGGGGGGTCATATAAATAAAGTCAAACACATAGAAACGTGTTTAACGAGTAGTTATTTTGTTTGCTAGGGGGTGGAAAAAGTACAGAGAAATTATACTTTAGTGAAAGTAAAAATAATGTGTCAAAATCTTACTTGATAAACAGTGTCCAGCCAAAAATGTACATTAAGTGAAAGTAAAAAAAAAGTTGCTACTTTTAAATGTACTCAAGTATAAAAAAGGAAAAAGTAAACTGATGAAATTAAGTAATGTCATGTTTTCATGTGAAAATCATCATTTGGTAAATTCACAGAATTCATAGGTGAGCCTTATGGAGACCCAACATTTACACCCAATGATTGGAGTTTATTTTGATTATCAACACTTGTTACAGCATGTTTTTAATTAGAAATCAACCAAAATTTGTAAAACAACAACAATAACAACAACAAAAAGACGTAAAATTAGACAACTAAAAAAGCCTTTACTCTTACCGTTGTCAAGAAACCTAGTTTCTATGAATATGCAAATTGGAAACTCTGGTGTTTGCATACTGAAATTTGATTGGCCCTCATATTTTATGATGCAATAATGCTTTCCTGTCACATGTTCAACAATAGCTCAGATTTTCCAATAAGATGTTCAGCTCCCATTTCTTAAAATTAGGAAATTCTTGAAATTAACATTTTAACTAGTCAAATGAATTCCTCCAAAGATTGATGATTGAGAACAAATGATTGAGAAAAATATTAATTTAATTTAACTGATGCTAATTTATGTGGACTGCTTTTTAGGCAAGGATGGAATTACATTAGTTAAAGCAGGTGTTTATTTTTTATTTAACATCTAAACAAATATTAATTAATACTGGTGTTAATTTGTAACATTACTATAAAGATGAAGAAGTTCATGGATTGTTAATGTTAACTAATGTTAACTAATATGATAAAAAATAAATAATAATTAAATAACTAAATAATTAACCCTGTAAAGTCCCAGCTTATTACTGAGTTATTAATTCTAAAGCATAATATTCATATTAAACATATTATTCAGTATGAATTATTCAGTAATCACAGTGAAACTAATAGGAAAGGTATGCAGTTGAGAATGTGAGAAATGTAAATTTGGACCTGACAACCAGGCCTGTTCACCTGATAAATTTCACTTTACACTTTTTGTTAAACTCCTTATTTATTTCATTGCATTTTACTGCTGGAGTGATTCTGAGTGATTTGTTTAGTCTGTGATCAAGCTGTTTTTATGTTGGGATCAATACTAATGGAGGACATCCTGCTGAGTTTAATTTTTTTTTTTTTTTTTAAATCTTGATCTGCTTCAGTGTTGTTTTTTTATGTCATTTTGTTTATATGCTGTAACGTATTTTAAACAGATTAGTTTCAACTTCTTTATTTACCTGGAAAAGACACAGTAGCTGGATTGTGATGGTATTGAGAATTAATAGAAGTGATATATTGTGGATGAATTGATTTTTACTTTTAAAAAAATTCTTGTTAAACATATGTCAGTATGATGTGGGCTTATTTGTATTAACATGCATGCATAGGCAGAAAAAAAAAAATTCACTTCCCTCCCTCTTGTCTCCGTCTCTTCTAATCTGTGCATGAAGGGCAATGCTGTTGTAGTCACTGCCCTAATGACAAATGAGATATGACAAATGAGGGAGAGAGAGGAAAGATAGGAACAAAAAAAATGCTTGCACACCTGGGAGAAATAGCAGCTCAGTTGCACTGGAAATTACTTTTGGATGAATGGGGGACAGACAAGGACAAGAGACTGCAGTAATAAAATAACAGTGAATCAATTCTGCTTCTCTGGTAAGTGGAGTTTGTGTACATGGAATGGGAAAATGATACACAGTGAGTGGTTTTTGTACATTAATACAATTAATGAAACAACATAATAATGTTCATATGAAGGTGTTGTTCAGAACTAAATCAAGAGAAGGGATAATGTACTTAGTCCGGCTTGTAAGGTTAAATAATGTGGACATAATGTGAGTTTCATAATGGCAATAAACTCAACTATTTTTTTGTATGAAGTATATAGATGCTTAGTTTTAGTGTGTGAGGAATTGTTTAGGATGCACATGATTTAAGCTTCTCAGTAAGCTGTTGTTTTCACTGATTTATGCCATTAGAGATTTAGGTCACAGTATCTTTGGGAATACCAAGCTTGTTTTCCTAGTAACAGGAATGAAGGCTTGTTTGTGAGACACCTAGTATGTATTTCTCTTGCTCCTGTGGCTCTAATGAAGCTGAGCAGTGAATGGAGAGAGTCTGCTAATGTTGACTGTGCAGCTACAAGAGCAGTATCGAATGTCAAATGCAAATAGCTGCTCTGGTTATTGAGGCTGCTCAGCTTAGGGAGGAGAGTCAAGCCTACACTAGCACAGCTCCCTCACCAAGCAGGATATGACCGACATAAACAAAACCCTGGAGGTGTAGCCTTTACAGCCAAGGAGAGGCAGGCACATAAGCTCAGTAAGCAGCTGCAAGTGGCAGAACTTGACCTGTTTCAGGGGAAGCCATGATCAAGACTGAATGACACAATAAGACAGGAACATTGTCCTATTTAATAAGTTTATTTTCAAGAGTGAACTTTTGTAGGATTTTGTTATATTGTATTAGCATAATGTAACTAGTCAAACAAAAACTGGGTTGTTAATGTATGCATAATAATAGTAAAAGATTAAAAGGTGCGACTACATGATTCAACACTTAAAATAGCTATAATACCTTAAACATAATCATAAAAACATAACCTGCAGAATTGGCTCACTTGGCCCACAATTTCAGGCTTCGGTTTATAGTTTTCAGTCCCTCCAGAATTAATGCAAAATCAATGCAATTAATGCAAATTCAAGCAAAATTTGCAGAAAGAAATTAATGCAAAATCAAGCAAACTCTGCAATGTTTGGAGGAACTTGCGATTTTCTGCAGATTTGGGCCTGGACGCATCATGGAAAAAAAGCACAAAAACTCCACAAGTTGCATTGGAAATTTTGAAAAAAGCTGCAGCAAAATCAAGCATTTTTGGCCTCAGCAATCACATAGAAAACAAACAAACAAACAAAAAAAAAAACAGCGAAATCATGTACAGACTGAGTTTTCTGGCCCAGAAATGAGCTCCACCCCAGCTAGAACAGAGATAGAACCCCAGAGCTACTAGAGCTCCCCCCTTTCTGTAAGAGGGAACTCACAAGGCATTCAACAGAGAGGTTGCAAAATTTTGGGAAGATGGGGAAGGCTTGTAAATTATTTAATTGCAATTACAAATCACCTTGCAGGTAGGTAAGGGCTCTAAAAATTACAATCTGCTACTTTGAACTGTGGTTATGAATGTTACAATTAGTCTTCAATTATTCCGATAATTCAGAACAACGTTCCCCTTCTGCAACAGAATACTGGATGCTGTTTTATTTTTGTTTTGCATTAAATTTCTGGCATGAAATCCATATGCTTTGCAAAATCACAATACAGATGTTGGGAGGTTAAATCACGTTCACATTAATGTACCAGGCATTTTGATTTAAGTTTGTACTGTCTCTAAGAATGCACTTCAGCACCCCTTACTGGTGTAGCCTAGTTTTTGTCCCATCAGTGCTGCCAACGTATAGTTAATATATTACATATATATATTAATTATTGTAGCCAGTAGTCAGGATTTTAATCCCTCTGTCAGACCTGGAAGATATATACATATAAGTACTTCCTTACAATATTTAATGTTGAAACTTTGTAATCTACTCATAAGTGACTTTTGCTTGTTCAATCATCACCACTATGATAATGATAATCATTTCTATTAGTTCTGATGGGATTTTCAACAAACTATTAGTGGCAGTAACTAGTAGTGTACCTTACCATAACCTTTCTGTAACTGCTGATGTAGCTGATGTAGCCTACTCTTACCCTAACACAAAAAAACTTGCAGTACCACCAAGAGGGCAAAAAAAAAGGGCATGTGTGGAAATTACAGAAAAAATATTGTCCTTTTCTGTAAGAAGACAGAATAATCTATCTAGTCATCAGTAGTATTTACTTATTTAGAGTTTGAATTGCAAATAAAATACACCTTGGTAGGAATTTTACACTTTTAAATTTCCTTCTATTAATTACAAAGAACCCTTTTAGTACAATATTTAAATAAATACATTTATATTTACTTCCCCTTGTGGAGTTTCAATCTTTTGCAGGAAGTAAGTCCATTTCTTCAATATGCAATTAAGTCTGACTGTGGCATGGCTATAAAATATATCTCTCTCAATTTACTGTTGACTGAAATGTAGTGATCACATAGTGTGCTTACCAAAACGTTCATAAAATATTCATAATATAGTTTTTAAGTTACAAATTCTTTCCAACTTATAAAACAATGTTCTAGTGGGGGAAAAAATACAAACAAGCTTTTCAGACAACATTTTCCTTATGTTTGGGTGAGATTGGGGATTCAGCCACCTCTAGTCAGTCCTTAATGCTGTGCACCACATGTTGAGGTGTGGGTTTGTGGTGGGGTTCACAAGATTCGAGCCGGGCGGTGGAGGAAGGGCTCAGTCTCATCACAGCTCCATTGGTCCTCCTCACTAAGAGCCTGGTGTCTCTGCACCACCACAACTGCCACAACCAACAGCCAGAAGAAGAAACTCACCCATACTGATTTCTGAGGAAAAAAGATGATCAGCCATCAGGTCAATAGTCACAGCAAGAGTGCATCATGCTAAACAATGGGGAACTACAACTTTCGACTGTCCTGATAAGGCTCTTTTATAAATCAGCCCTGAATTTCTTACGAAATAAGAAAATGAAAATCATGACAAATGTATCCTCACAGTTTTTCATATCTGACATGCACACAAACATGAGGTGTCTGGTTATTGCTGTCTATGCAATGTTTGTCCTAGTTTTCCTGACACCCCATATAATATTCTGTTTGGTTCTGAATCATATACTGTACATAGATCACCTACCACTTTTTCATCATTCACTTCACATCTTTTCAGTCTACTGTGTTGTAGAACTGTTTTACTACAAATTAGCAAACAGTAAGACTTGAAAATATAACCAGTAGGATAGCATTCAGTTTGCTAGTTAGGTATCTAGTTAGTATTTATAATCTGATACTCAAATCTCAAAATGATAGATAATTTATTTACATATTGTGACATTAATTAGCTAGCCAGTATTCTACTAATCTGTCTAGCTGGCTTGCTATCAAGAGTCTACTTGGAGAACTAACAAGCTAATTCCAGCTTACTATATATGTGCCACACAAGTGCTAAACGTGGTTGCTAGCAACCAGCAATTGAGGCTGAGTGCTTTCAAATGTTTTTTTTGAACAGTAATCCAAACTTTACTGGGAGATTGAACATAATCTAACTGCATTTTGTTTTCTAATCTCATCAATCTTTCAAGTCAGACTTTTCTTTCTTTTAATAATATATTGTTATAATAATATGTTGTTACACTTTTACAAGCCATATAGCATTTGTGTGCATGTGCGTGTGTGTGTGTGTGGAGTGATACCTCAGCACTGTGCAGTTCTGTGTAAAATTCACTCCCTATGTAGGGACTTGACCATGTCATATTCTGTGCTTCCTTACAACTGAAAGCAACAAAAAATGTCAAATGTAATTTCATTTCTTTATCAGTATGTAGATTAGTTTTGTGTATAAATGTATACTCATTCATTAGTAAATTAGCATTAATAGGAACTATGCATGAGATAGTCATATATTTATGCTTGGTATTGTATTATCAAAATTATTCTGCCAAAATAGTTTTATTGAATCTGTTTAAATGACAAATTCATATGATGCCAAACAAGCGAGGGAAATGTGGATGGAGCTTGTTTAATAATACAAATGGCATCATAAGAAAGAGTAAGAACATTAGCTCCACCCCATCTTAGCTTTCTTAACCTTTTACATGACTCAAGTTAATCATTACAAATTTGCAAGCTGTTTATTTCGGTCATTTTATTGCATTTGATCATTTTAAACCAACAGACAAAATATTTCACATTGTGAAGTACACACCTATATTAATATAAATGTTCAAAAATAAATACACACTGTTACACTAAGTAATCAAGTGGGCAGTTATATGGATAACAATCTCATCATTTAATTTGCCAAATTTACCAAAAACATATCTACTGTAACCAAAATTGGTGGTCCTTCATTAATAAAATATGATTAATTGTGCCATCATGGCAGAAACAGAAAGAATTCGCATCGTTACATGCTCACATAATCATCAAGTATCAATTTTAGACAGGCTTGTTAGGGAGGAGACTATCACTGATCCATAAATCAACACAATGCTCAATCGATGAATTCTATTCAAAACGAGTAACATCTTAGTTGAACCCACCTGCTGATGGAGGAATTGTTGTGAATGACAGAGAGACACAGGCTGTCTCTACCAATCCTCAGAATACACCCTGACACCAAGAGAAAAAGTAGGAGGAGTACACACACCCCTAGGGACACGTTCAGACACACAATTCTCCTAACAGACACAAACACAGGACACAACAGGAATTATTTCCTATTACACCACAGAGCAGTGCTGACTTCTCTTATCTGATCTGTCAGATTGTATTAATTAACAGCAGCTGGTAAACAAATTTAAAATCAATGTGTGTAATCATTGATATGCTGAAATTTTCTGTGAGATGTTTATTTCAAAATTTTTTGGGGAGTCTCCAATGTCAGCGCTTTTTACTATTCATACGTAAAGCTGTGACGTTTAAGTTTTCGGCCTCAGGAAAGTCTGCAGCTCAGAGGGTATTGCAGCGTTGCAGTTTCTCTGTAACATGACAAGCTGTGTTGTTGGGTTTTTTTTTTTGTTTGATTTTGTGTTAAAGACGAAAAAAGAGAAGCTGATGAGGGAATAACTGTTTATAACATAACATAAGTGATAACAGAAACTAACTTGTTTCATGGATGTTCTGCAACATTAAACTTAACTATAAACAAATAAAACGTATGATGCGTCATTCTTAAATCATTTTTTTTTTATGTAACTGTTGGCAAACTGTCGGTATAAGAGGAATAAAAACTACAGGATGTGCTGTTATTGGAAAATAAGGAACATCAGACTGGTAACCATTCCTCAGCTATGTGTCAGGCTGCATCACATGACCTTACTGTTCATTATTTTACCAGAACAGAATGAGCCATAGTGTTTTATTCCGTCCTTGTTTATCACCGGAATCTCAAATAAATATGACTGATTTAATGTATTGCTGATCTGCAAAAGGCCAACGAATCTGGCATACAAGCAATTGAAAATTGGGCAAATTTCCCATTAGATCTGACTTCACCTTTTTACGTAATCATCCACACAGCTTGCATAGATCCAGTAGAGAATGACAGAGAAGCAATAAATGGCCACACACATGGAGATGGCTGATACAAAATAGCAGACTGAGGGAGAACTGGAGCTTTCTATTGTCAAGAACTGGTCAGATGTGTTGAAGTAGATACTGCCATAGAGGATGCACTGTCCTGCAAAATGACCCTGCAACACAATATATGATGTTAAATTGAAGTATCTTGTATAGTGAGCAAAAAATATAGTGAATCTTTTAAAAAATAATCTGATTTAACAAATACTTATAAGGGAGCTTTCTCTCTCTCTCTCTCTCTCTCTCTCTCTCTCTCTCTCTCTCTCTCTCTCTCTCTCTCTCTCTCTCACACACACACACACACACACCATTGAGAGTTCATCACCTGACTCCCATAAAGCCTAATGTGGAAGCATAGGTTGTTAGTCACATGACCAAAGATCTCATTAAATCACAAATAATGGTCCATTTAACCTGAGCAGAAATAATGGCACCCTGATCCATCTGTTAATTATTTTGTCAAGAATTACAACCAAGTCCAAGACCCTGTCAATGATGCCATGTACTGCAAGTCATAGCACAGAATATAACATGTCATTAGGAAATAAATGCTAGGGGTAGAATTATTTAAAAGGGAATTTTGAGAGTTGAAATTAATTTTTAGGTTTGAAGAACAAAGTTAATTCATTTCAGTCAGATGATTACTGAAATAGACAAAATAATTAAATTAACAGTCAAGTGACAATCCTCCAATGTAATCCCAAATCCTTTTCATGTTACAGATATATGCATATGTTTAGGCTTTGCATCATTATGTGTTGATATGACTACATACACTACATTATGTCATATACTGGGCATATATTCACTGTATAATCGGCAAATATGCCATTAAATGTGCATTTATCTTTTTATATATATATATATAGGTTAAATGCAAAAGTATTTCCACTCCTACTCTATTCCTATAAGGATACAGTATCAAATAAAAGCAATATTACAAAGGGTACAACACTATAGCATAATAGTTCATGCACTAAACCCAGTAAAACTTTCTCTCCCAATAGGATAGTTGTACTTATGACAGGTGTGAATTTGTATATGCAGGGTGTTGTACCTGTGTGATGGTGACAGAGGCAGCTGTTATCACTCCACACATGAACGATCCCGCATGCAGCACAAGTTCGAGTGCCAGCAACCATGGCAGCCCCATCATCCCCACATGCTCTGTCCTTCAGATAGAAAAGCACTGATCCCAAGCACACTTTCCTCCGGGAGGAAATGAGTACAGTGACTTGGAGCATGGGTCGCTTTAATGCCAGCCCTGTCCCCTGCGTCAATGTCACACTTTCCCATTTGTTGATAGCTGGTGACACTCACTAGCATGCCTATTACAGAAAGAATGTGCCGAGTATGGTGAAAACAATCATCCCGAGGGAGATAATCTGCACACATCCCATCCATGCGGGTAACAAACAGGCAGTGATCTTCCAGCTTTCACCACTTTTCTCAATATCATGAACCATCACATGGAAAGAAGCCAAATCACGAGTCAATAACAAGACTGTCAGAAAAAAAATATATTTTACATGGACTTTTTTATTTCCTAAATTACAACCAGTGTAAATGTAGCCTCAACCCCAGGTTGTTGAAAAATACTCCAAATATTTTGTGTATATCCTACTCTTATTGCAACATTTTTAGTTTTCTTTTTGACTTTTTCACATTTTGTAGTGTTACAGCCTGGAACTAAAATAGACTTCATTTGGATATGGATAAGAAAGAGACAAAACATTAGCTCCACCCCCATCTTAGCTTTCTTACCCTTTTAGATGACTCGAGTTAATCATTACAAACTTGCAAGCTGTTTATTTCGGTCACTTTATTGCATTTGATCATTTTAAACCAACAGAAAAAAAAATCTCACACTGTAAAGTATAAACCTATATTAATATAAATGTTCAAAATAAATACACACTGTTACACTAAGCAATCAAGTGGGCAGTTATATGGATAACAATCTCATTTAATTTGCCAAATTCACAAAAAACATATCTACTGTAACCAAAATTGGTGGTCCTTCATTAATAAAATATGATTAATTGTGCCACCATGGCAGAAACAGAAAGAATTCGCCCCGTTACATGCTCACATAATCATCAAGTGTCAGTTTTAGACAGGCTTGTTAGGGAGGAGACTATCACTGATCCATAAATCAACAAAATACTCAATCAGTGAATTCTATTCAAAACAAGAGTAACATCTTAGTTAAACCCACCTGCTGACGGAGGAATTGTTGTGAATGACAGAGAGACACAGGCTGTCTCTACCAATCCTCAGAATACACCCTGACACCAAGAGAAAAAGTAGGAGGAGTACACACACCCCTAGGGACACATTCAGACACACAATTCTCCTAACAGACACAAACACAGGACGCAACAGGAATTATTTCCTATTACACCACAGAGCAGTGCTGACTTCTCTTATCTGATCTGTCAGATTGTATTAATTAACAGCAGCTGGTAAACAGATAAAAAAAAAAACATGTGTGTAATCATTGATATGCTGAAGTTTTCTGTGAGATGTTTATTTCGGAACAACACAATTATTCCATTTTTTTCCATTTTAAATAATAGATTTAATGGTGCTTGGTGGGATGTTCAATGTTTTGGATTTTTTCAACTACTTTTGGTTTTAATGATGCTGTTTATTTAAGTATGTTCTCTAACAAAATCTCGGGTCTTCCAGGAGCAGGTATTTTTATACTGAGATCACATGACACTTTAATTGCACACAGGTGGACTTCGTTCAACTAATTATGTGACTTCTGATGGTAACTGGTTGCACCAGAACTAATTTGAGGGTGTGACAGCAACAGAGATAGTAGATGGAGCTGGATCTAATCCAATGCATCCTATAAACCTAACCCTAACCCATAGAACACTGTAAAACACAAAACAAGCCATTAAACACTCTTATCCAGCCTGAAACACACTTTCTGCATCTCAATTCACCTACTTATACTATGCACTAAAACTATGTACTCTTTTTGTTAAGAAAAAGTACATACTTTTGAGTGTGTAGCAAAAGAGTACAGTACTGGGACATACTAACACGTCATGTAACGGAAGAGAAGGTTCTTGCCGTAAACAAACTCCTCGTTGCGTTTCAGCTTTTCTTCATTCATTATTCCTTATACAATTTATACTATATAGTTTCATTTACCATTTCCTTGATTTATTTTTCCACATTTCATTTACACCTCTCTAAAATGCGTCCTTGAATTCGGTGAAGCAAACTGTCACAAAACTCCTCCTCCCTCGTGCAAGGAGTTGTGGGCAATATTAGCTGAAAAAGTGTCCACAGATCCACACCTCGAAAATCTACAAGAAATAGTCGACCATCCGGGTACCTTTGGGATACTCATTTCAACATATTATGATTTGGGACACACAAATCTAATCTCGGATACTATTTAGGACGGATAGTAGGCAAATTGACAAGCAGCAATACAGTAATTGGTTGTAATGCTACACAATATGGTGTGACAGCCTGCATATTTTCCATAACAACACGCCCTGTCGTGTTTTATGAGTCTTTGGCTGCCAAGTTTGAGAAGCCACTATTAGTCCTGGTACATCACTGAAGAAGTATTTTTAGTTACTGTTAGTGAGTAGGATGTCATTTTGTGTGGAGTTTGTTACCCGATTATCTATCGGGTCGCTTTTTCCCCAGACCGGTAGGGGGCGATATTCCTCAGCCATAAACAGGAAAAACTGTGCACCGAATAAGAGAACCGAGTCTGCCGACGGACTGGCACTGAAGTTTGAGTGAATTATTACACTATATTGCATTTTTGAAATATTTAATGTAAAATTAAAATGCCTGTAATTCATTTATTTTAAGTTCTTCTTAAGTGTTTTTCTCGAACTTATTCAGATTTTTTTTGTGTGGCTTTAAACAGCTGTGCACAAATGGCTAGGAGATTTGTGAACATCATGTTCTTTGCATTCATACTTTTATGGAGTAACGTTATGTTGTGTGCAACAGGTAAGATATGAAAGTATTCTTGACCGTTGATATTTAAATTATATTAAAATATAATATGATATTTATATTTTACCAGGATGGTGTTTCACTTGGGTTTGTACAGTTTAGTGTTTTGTATAGTTGACATGCAAATCTAAATAAAATGAAGAACTTTAAGTAACAACACGTTTAGTGTGTTTCACAGATGTTTCTTCATTGTCACAAGTAACAAAATAGTGACGTAGCAGATGTTAAGATATGAATGGAGAAAACCCCCAAAATTGGTATCAGTTCAAAAGTTTTCATCTCTCTCTTTGAGTGTAATATAAATATTCTCTAATAATGTGTATGACCATCCTTTGCTGTTATCTACTTTTAACTCCTTCTAACATTATTTATATCCACTGAACAGTTTTCTATTCTATTTCTATTCTATTCTAGTTTATTATATTTATTGTCATATTGTTTAAAGTAAAAAAACAAATAAATATTAATGTGCAAAAGGCGCATTTGTGAGGAGTGAATAGGACCAAAGAGCGCTGTTGCGCTGACCATCATTCAGAGACCTTTGTTATGAGAGCAGAAGCGGCGCAGTTCTCCGGGAAGAAAAAAGGCAAAAGTGCATCCGCCACTACAGAGAGCGTTCTGTGCATGCATGGGTGCTGGAGATGAGTAGCGATGGTGATATCAGCCTCAGACTAGGTGTATGTTGTGCTCATGTGCGTCATATAAGAGAAAACCACATCGCATACATCACATTCCATGCCTCACATACACACCCACACCGACATGGACATATTCCAGTCCTTCTTGTGTTACACACCCCTTCTGAGCAAGACTCAACATAAGTTCATCTGAGCAAGAGTATTCCCCCATGTTGTTTATCTACATGTGCGTCTCCGACTCTCACATCTCCTCATCTCTCAGCAGTCATTGTGTGTTTACTCGCAACCCCCTATGTGCTCATACTGATGCCTATTCCCAGGGAAACCCATTAAATCCCCTTGGATTCTGCCACAGGAGGCCCAATTGAGTTGCTGACACTCATAACATCCATAAAGTCCACTGCAATCCTCAAACCGTCTTCACTACCAAGGAAAGTCACTGTACGTTAAGGCAGACATTGATCAATGTGCATGTTAAAGCTGGCTCCCCCCTCTAATGGTCACATTCATATACCTGTTATAATAAATCACTTCAAGTGATTCCTTCTCCCTCTGTAGTGTTCTGACCGACACACCTGGTTCACTGCTATACAGGCCTGAAACTAGCCCTTACAGTCTATTAAGGTAGCCCTTCCTTACAATTAATGTGTATCCTACTTTTAAAGCAACTTTTGACGGTTTTTACATTTTTACACTTCATGTTTAATATGTGATAGGCACAGTGGCTTGCATAAGTATTTACAACCTGGAACTGAAGTGGACTTAATTGGGATATGTCATAAATCTACTCAAAATAGCCAATGATATTGAACTTTAACCCAACAGAAACCCAAAACTGCTCATCACCCTAAGAACATCCCTGCAGTGAAGCATGGTAGTGGTGGCATCGTGTTGAGAAAACATTCTCACAATGAAGCATGGTGGTAGCAGCATCATTTTGTTGAGTGTTACCCTTGACTTCTTGGATGCTTCTCTAGACTAATGCCATATTTACCCAGTTACAGCCTCCTCTAGACAGAGATGCAGTTATGCCATATTCTTTTCATGTTGTAAATAATTCTATTATTATTTAATATTCAATTATTCTAACTCGCATCCGAGAGTGTCATGTGCAAAACTATGATTTTCCCCCCAAACTATTTCTGTTGATTTCATTTCTAAGCTCCTCGAAGGAATTGTTTAAGGTACATCCAAACATTTGGACTCAAGTATATTTCTTATTTTGTTATTTCTTATTTCTGTTTTGCTCCAGCTGATGAGAGTATGGTGTTGGTTCCTGGTGGGAACATGAAAATAGGAACAAATGCTGCTGATGGCCGGGATGGCGAATCTCCTGCCAGAGCTGTGAAAGTCGAGACGTTTAAGATGGACAAATATCCTATAACTAACTCCGATTTTAGGTGACTGTCCAAAATCAGTGAGGAATAATTGAAGAAATTGTTGAATATATTGCTGAAACATTGATGTTCGTGGTTAAAGATGGGCCTGTTTGCTTTCGTTGGATTGTGAGAATCCCATGATTCATTAAAACACACAGAAACTCTCATCTGGAGTGACTGAGATTGGTCATGATCACCGCATACACTATTTAACATTTAGCACTCCTGGTTATCTGCTAATTGGATTGTTTTTTTAAACATAGCACAAATATCACAGGTGATGCATTGAGTCATGAGCATTTATTTACTTTTTCTCTAGGGAATTTGTCAGATTGCAAAAATATAAAACAGAGGCTCAAACATTTGGATGGAGTTTTGTGTTCCAGGATTTTGTGTCTGAGGAGCTGAAAAGCAAAACCACTCAGAGAATTGAGGTATGAGCACACAGTGACTCTTGTGTGGTTGTTTTTGTTGTTGTTGTTGTTTTTTTTTTTTTAGTGCAGGTATTGCAATTTCATGTCATTTTATCTACATTTTCATTTATCATCCTCTTTTAGTCCGCACCTTGGTGGTTGCCAGTTGAGAAAGCATTTTGGAGACAGGTAATTCCTTCATGTATGTAAATCATGAAGTGCTAATTTCTATCGTATACAGATGCTCTTAATTATGTTTAAGCCATAATTAATGGACTTCAGCATTGAGCCTTTAAGTATTTGAGGTTTGCTGACACAATCTTTTTTTTTTTTTTTATCGATTGTAGCCAAGTGGACCAAATTCTACCATCAAAGACCGTCTAGACTCTCCGGTGGTGCAGGTGAGCTGGACCGATGCTCAGGCTTACTGTAAGTGGAAGAAGAAGAGGCTGCCCAGTGAAGAGGAGTGGGAAATCGCTGCACGCGGAGGGCTGGATGGTAAACCACATGTCAATCAGCATTGCCAAAGAGTTCTCCTCACCTTGGGGACTTGTTGCTAATGTTTTACATTGATTCCAATCCTTCCAACGTGTGTTTCAGGAAGGACGTACCCATGGGGCAACAAGTTCCTCCAAAATCGCACCAATTTGTGGCAGGTCAGTGTGGGTACATTTTTGTGTAAAAAGAAAAACATGTATTAGGGCTGCAGGTTTAATCACATTTGAAATGCGATCATACTTTTTGTCTTCCTTAAATAATTAAACACTGTGATGTAGTGCACCAGTCAATAAAAAAAATAGCTCACCATCAAAGGCTCTGTTTGGCTGCCTATAGATTTTGAGGATTCACTCAATGAACATGACTAGAAATATTGCTGTTTTGATATTTTATTATTTATACATTTGAAAGAACATCGTCTTATAAGGTGGGAAATACCGAAGTTATGTACATTTCAGAATGATAAGTAAGGGATAAGACATGACAGGCATGCTGTTGTAGTAAACTAATCACTGATGAGGTGGTGTGATGTGGACGTGAAGCAGAGTTACTGTTACCACACCAAAATTATAACCCCTCAACATACCACAGCAATTTGCCAATTCAAACAATCTTTACTTATTAAAGAATGACACGTACATTTTGTTCGTTTATAGTTACATTTATGTCCAAACAACAAATTAGTTCTTATCACTTACCTTATAGTGGCTATAAACAGTCATTCCCTCATCTATCTCTTTTTCTCTCACTTGAAGTTAATAAGACAAATGCAGAATTTTTATTACCCACAAACTACAAAGCTCTCGGCTCTCTGTGTGGAAGACTTTCCTGTAGCGGAAAACTTTACCCTGACTGTTACACAGTGCCGACACTGGAGACTCCTTCCAAAAGTGATAAATAAACCTGCTCCATACAGGAAACCTGACCTGATATTGTATTGTACTTTATTACACAATGAGTGAATTAATACAAACCTTGCAACCGACACTCCTACCAGAGCTACTGTTATAGAAAATTAATCAACACCTTGTGACTACAATTGATCTAAATATTGACCAAAATAATCATGATCAGAATTTTATTGGTTACTGCGAAGCCTTTCATTTATTATTTTATTTTTTGAAAAGGTAGATTATGTTAAAGCATAATGTGTCGAATAACAATGTGTTTATTGTAGGGGTCTTTCCCAGAAGGGGACACAGCTGAAGATGGTTATCATGGTGTAGCTCCTGTAACTGCGTTTCCTCCACAAAATAATTATGGTACAGAAGCATACATCACAAAATATTAAAAAAACAGAATTATTACCAGGAAAGAGTTATGTATATGCTTGACGTGACGTGACATGACATGATGTGTTATCGCAGGATTGTATGATATGTTGGGTAATGTTTGGGAGTGGACGTCTACACGTTTTACTTCGCCTCAGATAATGTATGTACTGCGCGGGGCGTCATGGATCGACACAGCTGATGGGTCAGCCAATCACAGGGCGCGTGTCACCACCCGGTCAGCAGTAACTTCCTCATATTAACTGTTCTTCAAACATACTGTTTATTACATTTTATCTACTTCCTCTGTAACTTTATAGACACACTTCATCATTGTGGTTTATGAAGAATAATTATTCCTTCTACCTTGGCTTTATCTGTAGAATGGGGAACACGCCAGATTCAGCGTCAGACAACTTGGGCTTTCGCTGTGCTTCGGACTTGAAGAGCAAAAAACAGCACAAGAGCGAAGGAAAAACTGAGTTATGAGGACCTAACAGAGAAATCCGTGATTATGTAAACAGTCAGACACTTTAATCATGCATCTCTCCTGTGGAGACCAGAACCACACATTGAGTATGGAAAATCATTCCACTTAACACTGAAAATAAAAACAGCATTTTTTAAAATGTCCTTGTTCATTATTATTATTATTATTATTATTAGTAGTAGTAGTAGTAAACTATTTTAAAGAGTAATAACTAGATTCTACATACAGGTGCATCTCAATAAATTAGAATGTCATGGAAAAGTTCATTTATTTCAGTAATTCAACTCAAATTGTGAAACTCGTGTATTAAATAAATTCAGTGCACACAGACTGAAGTAGTTTAAGTCTTTGGTTCTTTTAATTGTGATGATTTTGACTCACATTTAACAAAAACCCACCAATTCACTATCTCAACAAATTAGAATACTTCATAAGACCAATAAAAAAAAGATTTTTAGGGAATTGTTGGCCTTCTGGAAAGTATGTTCATTTACTGTACATGTACTCAATACTTGGTAGGGGCTCCTTTTGCTTTAATTACTGCCTCAATTTGGCGTGGCATGGAGGTGATCAGTTTGTGGCACTGCTGAGGTGGTATGGAAGCCCAGGTTTCTTTGACAGTGGCCTTCAGCTCATCTGCATTTTTTGGCCTCTTGTTTCTCATTTTCCTCTTGACAATACCCCATAGATTCTCTATGGGGTTCAGGTGTGGTGAGTTAGCTGGCCAGTCAAGCACACCAACACCATGGTCATTTAACCAACTTTTGGTGCTTTTGGCAGTGTGGGCAGGTACCAAATCCTGCTGGAAAATGAAATCAGCATCTTCAAAAAGCTGGTCAGCAGAAGGAAGCATGAAGTGCTCCAAAATTTCTTGGTAAACGGGTGCAGTGACTTTGGTTTTCAAAAAACACAGTGGACCAACACCAGCAGATGACATTGCACCCCAAATCATCACAGACTGTGGAAACTGAACACTGGACTTCAAGCAACTTGGGCTATGAGCTTCTCCACCCTTCCTCCCGACTCTAGGACCTTGGTTTCCAAATGAAATACAAAACTTGCTCTCATCTGAAAAGAGGACTTTGGACCACTGGGCAACAGTCCAGTTCTTCTTCTCCTTAGCCCAGGTAAGACACCTCTGACGTTGTCTGTGGTTCAGGAGTGGCTTAACAAGAGGAATACGACAACTGTTGCCAAATTCCTTGGCACGTCTGTGTGTGGTGGCTCTTGATGCCTTGACCCCAGCCTCAGTCCATTCCTTGTGAAGTTCACTCAAATTCTTGAATCGATTTTGCTTGACAATCCTCATAAGGCTGCGGTTCTCTTGGTTGGTTGTGCATCTTTTTCTTCCACAATTTTTCCTTCCACTCAACTTTCTGTTAACATGCTTGGATACAGCACTCTGTGAACAGCCAGCTTCTTTGGCAATGAATGTTTGTGGCTTACCTAGTGAACCAAACTGAGAGATCATTTTGAAGGCTCAGGAAACCTTTGCAAGTGTTTTGAGTTGATTAGCTGATTGACATGTCACCATATTCTAATTTGTTGAGATAGTGAATTGGTGGGTTTTTGTTAAATGTGAGCCAAAATCATCACAATTAAAAGAACCAAAGACTTAAACTACTTCAGTCTGTGGCATTGAATTTATTTAATACACGAGTTTCACAATTTGAGTTGAATTACTGAAATAAACGAACTTTTCCACGACATTCTAATTTATTGAGATGCACCTGTATATACTCACTGCTCACCAGCACCAAAGATTATTTTACTCAAAATTATTTTGTTCTATATTGAAATTGCCGTATCTGATCACAGTTATTCAGACAATTTAGGAGCACGAGTCCATGACTGGGGCAACAAGATATTTGTAATAATCAATTCAACATTGAATCTCTGGCAACCTGCATTTGAACCATTAAATTGTGAGCCTATCTCAGACTACAATCTCATTTTATATTAGGCTTGCTTTGCTGTTAATTTAGTAACAGGGTTTAGGGTTGTTTTGTTTTTTTGTTTTTCTTTTTAATAATTTACTTTCAATCTATAATTTTGGTAACAGGGTTGTACATATTGTTGAAATTAAAGGGGGAAAATGAGAGAATTTCCCCAAACATATAATGGATGTTTCATGGAAAAGGATGTTTCAAGCACGAGCTGTTAAATGGATTCAGACATTAATGCAAAAATGATTAGATTTCAAGGTAGAGTGTAGTTGTAGAGTAGAGAGCTGGGACAGGCAACAATGCAGAAGTGTTGTAGCTTTATTAGTGTCAAGTTATTTTTCTGAAGTGTGCACATGGGTTGTTTTGAAGGACACTTGTGTTTTAAATGTTTTTCTCCCTTTACATACTTATTTGTTAATATAAAATTAGTGAGACACCCCAATCGTGGAATCACCCATAAATCAACAGCCTTCATTCACTGTACATTCCTTCATATGTGTAAGATTAAGATAAAAATGGCTCTCATCACATAAACTGAACAAAAAACGTTTTACATGCTAAAATAAACACAAGCAGACAACAAACCAATAAGAACACAGGAAACCCAATGTTAAACCCAATTTCAGGCAATTATGTTTTCCACGCTCAACAATAGCAATCACAGTGAGTTATGTCAAATTAAGGAATTCAAAAGTTATTAGCATGACAATGGTTAAAATGTGGTATATTGTGTGACCCTATTGTATAGATTTTTTTTTTAAACAAGTAAACTGTAGGTAATTTATGAGGCAGTGCCCCCTAGTGGCTCAGAGACAAACTTCAACATGTGTTCTCTCGTAGCCTTGGAATTTGCAGAACCTTTAATAATGTGACATTTGTGTGAAATCATTTTAGAGCAATGGTTTTGTGGCCAAGGACAGATTTCTTTTTAAGAACATTATATAAGTGTGTACAATAATATTTGTTTATTTGTTAGAGCTAGTTTATTTACTAGAGCTTTCTAGTCTTGAATGTTCCACTGACAAGACATGTTAGGTTCACGTTAGCAGTATTTGCTTGCTATTTGTTTGTGACTTATTGAGGTTTGGATAAAAAACAGTTCAGGTGCCAGTCAATTAGGCTAATAACCATATCCATATTACAATAATTGTATGGTGAATGTTGATTTCACACACAAAGTTAAAATATCATGGACCCATTTAGAGAACCACTGCTTTAGAGGCATTACTCAATTTTCGGCTTGCGTAATGCTTCATTCAATTATTCATTCTGAAGTTTCCTTTTTGCAGTCATGTGGGCTTGTCTCACAGAGTCCTCAAGGACATCTCGCTCTCCTCAGCAGCAATAGACAGCAGAATGAATTGGGGAGTGTTCTCAAATAGAGCTGCTCTATTTTGAGTCTGTCCTTTTTTCACCCAATGACCGTAGATCTGAAAGGCACAGGCATCGATTATCTTCCGCAGTGGTTTGATGGCATACGGATCACTGCGAATCACTTCCTTGGTCACAGGCTTGACCCGGCGATAATTGCAGTAAATGCGCATGGCGGCCAGTACGGTCAGGCAGATAACCTGGGAAATGACACACTTACTGTATTTAAGATGCTCTGCATTTGCCAGATTTTCCTGAGGTTCATTATCAGGAAAATGATGGTACTAAAAACATTTCTTTGAGTTTTATAAAACACTGCAGTTGAATAGCATTGCCAAACAACATAGAGAAAAAAAAACAGTCAACTCTCTGCTTTACCTTGAACTTCCTGTAAGGGCTAAACTGACGGACTTCTGCAACTTCATACTGCTGGAAGAAAGCGTGGTTCAGGGCTTCTCTGGCTGTATAGCGGCTTCGTGGATCCACCACCAGTAACCTGGAAATCTACAAGAACACTATATTATAAAACCTGCTTTTTCACGTCAGACCTGTTACAACAGGTGTGTTTCCACAATGGTTTGGGGCAGGGGTCACTGATGGACCATGGTCTGGATTTGGACCCAGCAAAGTACTATAATGTAGCAGAGCTGATAAACATTTGGAGAAAAAAAAAAAAACTGCCCGTAGTTCAGCGACTGTAGTTTTCCAAACATGAGCTCAGCGTCTGTAGAAGATCCTCTGTTGCAGCCAATCACATGCATTTATGTAAATTAAATTAGTTGAATTCAGCTTATCAGATCAGAGATTAGCTACAGGGTTAGAGACATTAGCTCAGAAAGGAAAGTTTTCAAAGACTTTCATACAGTAGATGTATTTATCCTCCCTTGTCTGATGGCATGGCTTATTGAAAAAAAGTCAACAACAAAAAAAGAATGGACAGAGGAATATGCATTTATTCAAAGCATAACATCTGAAACATATGGTAATGTTAAGCACTTCTATGAAACAAAACATACCCACTTTGAATTGCCTTAAACGTATACAGTATATATCCATTAACTCTATATTAATGGTTACTGTTTTGCCATTCAGTGTTAATTGCTTATCTTGGCCTTTATAAGCAAGGAATTTTATGCAACTGAACTTTCAGACATTTTAATTGAATACCCCTGCTTATGGGGAACTAAAGCAGAAGTTAAAGCTAAAGTTCCAGAGTTACACAGTTCCTTAACAAGTTCCTATTTTGCACTTCCAGTACAAGTAACAGTTATGCAATGAACCTCCAGCATGCACTTTGCTGCTGGGTGTTAAGTGGCTGTCATGAAAATCCAAGGCCATGGTTCTATACCATAAAAAGTGTGGGATGCCCCATCTGGTGGAGTTGAAGTGCCTTGGGATATTTTTCATGAGTGATGGGAAAAGAGGAAGCTTAGTTTTCAGACTAAGCTTTCTATTTCTATCTTGACCTTATCCTCACCTAAGGTCGCAAGTACAGGTGGCAGAAATGAGATTCCTGCCAGAGTTTCTCCCTGGGCTTACTCTCCATGATAGAGTAGCTCAAGTGTCTGTGCCCATGTGGTGTCCTCCATGTACTCTGGTTACCTCCCACTTCGGGGGGCGGCTGTGGCTCAGGTGGTATAGCGGGTTGTCCACTAATCGTAGGGTTGGTGGTTCAATTCCCGGCCCTCATGACTCCATGTGCTGGAGTCTCCTTGGGCAAGACACTGAACCACAAGTTGCTCCCGATGGCAGGCAGGTGCCTTGCATGGTAGCTCTGCTGCGATTGGTGTGTGCGTGGGTGTGAATGGGTGAATGAGACACAGTGTAAAGTGCTTTGTGAACTGCAAAGGTTAAAAAGGCTAAAAGGTTAAAAGGTCATTTACCATTTCCTGAAAACGAATCATTAGGCTAGGCATCTAGTGTGTATGATGGACATGGTTTATGGTCACCAGTTGGCCAGTTCCCATTGCACAGATCCTTTGGACCCTTCAATCTCACATAGTAACTTAAGCTCTTTCCCTGCCTTCAAAGTGAGATTCCTTGTTCCCAAAAATAGTTTCCATTGCAATGGTCCAGTCAATTGAAGATGGTGCATCACATTTTAATAGGGTTTCTCCAGTGGCTAAAGTGAAAACTTGCCTGCCATACCCTGATCTACACTTCTGATTTAGAATTATTCAGATCTGTCACTGAGCTACTGAGGCATACCAGGTCTTTCACAGTGTCTGAGCGGTCTTCCCACTCTGGAGAGCTGAAGTCATATTTCCCAGCCAGAATCATTCGCAGCATCAGCATCTGCTTCCTGTGCCAGAATGGGGGTGATCCAGCCAATAGAGTGTACATGATCACCCCAGAGCTCCAACTAAAAGAGAAGACAAAGCGATAATAACCTGTCCATAATCTATAACAAAAAAACTAGTAGCTTTATCATATGGTATTGGATGGATGGATGGATAGAAAGATAGATAGATAGTAATAGTTAGGATCCTTTGTACAGTTACAGAAGATAATCAGATGGAATAAACTATAGCCTGCTATACTTACAGGTCAACAGCAGGGCCATAGCCTGCATGATTGGAGTCCATGGAGCACTCGATAATTTCAGGAGCTAAGTAACCTGGAGTTCCACAAACCTCTGAGGGCAGACAGGTGTATAAGTGTACAGTGGGGGGAAAAAGTATTTGATCCCCTGCTGATTTTGTACGTTTGCCCACTGACAAAGAAATGATCAGTCTATAATTTTAATGGTAGGAGTATTTTAACAGTGAGAGACAGAATAACAACAAAAAAATCCAGAAAAACACATTTCAAAAAAATTACAAATTGATTTGCATTTTAATGAGTGAAATAAGTATTTGACCCCTTCGACTTAGTACTTGGTGGCAAAACCCTTGTTGGCAATCACAGAGATCAGACGTTTCTTGTAGTTGGCCACCAGGTTTGCACACATCTCAGGAGGGATTTTGTCCCACTCCTCTTTGCAGATCCTCTCCAAGTCATTAAGGTCTCGCGGCTGACGTTTGGCAACTCGAACCTTCAGCTCCCTCCACAGATTTTCTATGGGATTAAGGTCTGGAGACTGGCTAGGCCACTCCAGGACCTTAATGTGCTTCTTCTTGAGCCACTTCTTTGTTGCCTTGGCTGTGTGTTTTGGGTCATTGTCATGCTGGAATACCCAGACACGACCCATTTTCAATGCCCTGGCTGAGGGAAGGAGGTTCTCACCCAAGATTTGACGGTACATGGCCCCGTCCATCATCCCTTTGATGCAGTGCAGTTGTCCTGTCCCCTTAGCAGATAAACACCCCCAAAGCATAATGTTTCCAGGTCCATGTTTGACGATGGGGATGGTGTTCTTGGGGTCATAGGCAGCATTCTTCCTCCTCCAAACACGGCGAGTTGAGTTGGTGCCAAAGAGCTTGATTTTGGTCTCATCTGACCACAACACTTTCACTCAGTTCTCCTCTTAATCATTCAGGCAAACTTCAGACGGGCCTGTACATGTGCTTTCTTGGGCAGGGGGACCTTGCGGGTGCTGCAGAATTTCAGTCCTTCACGGCGTAGTGTGTTACCAATTGTTTTCTTGGTGACTATGGTCCCAGCTGCCTCGAGATCATTAACAAGATCCTCCCGTGTAGTTCTGGGCTGATTCCTCACAGTTCTCATGATCATTGAAACTCCACGAGGTGAGATCTTGCATGGAGCCCCAGACCAAGGGAGACTGACAGTTATTTTGTGTTTCTTCCATTTGCGAATAATCACACCAACTGTTGTCACCTTCTCACCAAGCTGCTTGGCGATGGTCTTATAGCCCATTTCAGCCTTGTGTAGGTCTACAGTCTTGTCCCTGACATCCTTGAACAGATCTTTGGTCTTGGCCATGGTGGAGAGTTTGTAATCTGATTGATTGATTGCTTCTGTGGACAGGTGTCTTTTATACAGGTAACAAGCTGAGATTAGGAGCACTCCCTTTAAGAGAGTGCTCCTAATCTCAGCTCGTTACCTGTGTAAAAGACACCTGGGAGCCAGAAATCTTGCTGATTGATAGGGGATAAATGCTTATTTCACTCAATAAAATGCAAATCAATTTATAACTTTTTTGAACATGGAGGGGGGAACATTATGCTTTGGGGGTGTTTATCTGCTAAGGGGACAGGACAACCGCACTGCATCAAAGGGATGATAGACGGGGCCATGTACCGTCAAATCTTGGGTGAGAACCTAATTCCCTCAGCCAGGGCATTGAAAATGGGTCGTGGATGGGTATTCCAGCATGACAATGACCCAAAACACACAGCCAAGGCAACAAAGGAGTGGCTCAAGAAGAAGCACATTAAGGTCCTGGAGTGGCCTAGCCAGTCTCCAGACCTTAATCCCATAGAAAATCTGTGGAGGGAGCTGAAGGTTCGAGTTGCCAAACGTCAGCCGCGAGACCTTAATGACTTGGAGAGGATCTGCAAAGAGGAGTGGGACAAAATCCCTCCTGAGGCGTGTGCAAACCTGGTGGCCAACTACAAGAAACGTCTGATCTCTGTGATTGCCAACAAGGGTTTTGCCACCAAGTACTAAGTCGAAGGGGTCAAATACTTATTTCACTTATTAAAATCCAAATCAATTTATAACTTTTTTGAAATGCGTTTTTCTGGATTTTTTTTTTTGTTATTCTGTCTCTCACAATTAAAATACACCTACCATTAAAATTATAGACTGATCATTTCTTTGTCAGTGGGCAAATGTACAAAATCAGCAGGGGATCAAATACTTTTTTCCCTCACTGTATATCCTAAGGTGCCTCTTACATCTACTACACAATTCAACTAATCTTGTTTTTTTGTGTATCCCATTTTTAATCCCAAATCACTGTAGAATGTAAATACAAGCATTCTATCAAAGCTAGTATTAGATATAGAATGACCCACCATACAGCCTCTGCCCTGGTTCTATCTGGAGGGAAAAGCCAAAGTCAGTCAGCTTAATGGTCATGCCATCGTCTAGCAGGACGTTTTCTGGCTTTAGGTCTCTGTGGACTATGTTATGGGAATGAAGGAACTCCACCACCTCTAGGAGAGCACGCATAATCTTTCTGTTTAAAAATAAGGCATCCAATGAGAACTCATGTTCATCAATATTTGATGTCAATGGTTAGGTTTAGGTATTATTTGATTATATTTAAATCTTTTCATAGCTATAATGATTCAAAGTATATGATTACTTCAGTTTCTTACATGATCACAATACTGAAATTACTGGCACATGAAAACATCAAACATGGTAAAGTCAAATCAATACAATCACCAACCACCAACCTTGTCTCTTTCTCACTCAGAGTCACTTTCTCTGTGAGGTAATCGAACAGCTCTCCCTTCTTCATCCTGTCAAAGAGGAACCGAAATGGACCATGAATGTGATTGAGAAAGTATGTTAAGTAAATAAAGACAATATAGTGTTTTAAATCTGCTCATTATTGTTGAAATGACATAATTAATTCAGTGCATTTAATAAGTGGAATGTTTGAATGTTTCTGAGGTATAAGAAGTGATATCTCTGTAAGGGAGAAAATAAGGGGAAGCTGTTCTAAGAAACAGTAACTAGATCTGTTTGTGCTATTTGTGGCTAAGGATAAATGAGAATGGCTCAACAAGAAGAGAAGAGAAGAGAAGGAGGAAACAAGATAGATTTTCTCTACATGTTTGGTTAGGAAATTAAGGATTTGTCCTCCAGCTGGCATCATTCTAAATCAATTCAGACCAGAGGTGACAAAGTCAAGGAAAAACAGTTCTACAGTATCCAAGTGAGATTATCCACTGAAGCAAAGGTGAGTCTTGGGCATAAACTGTTTTTGGGAAGTGCAACTATTTAGGGTATCCATGCAGAAAGATTCAAGCAGAAGTAGAGCATCAGGTTGTTAGAATAGCTGAGCACTTAGCAGCATGGTCGTTGGATGCCATAGCAACAATACACAGGAATACCAAAGTGTTTATTAGGTGAAGTTCAGATGCTACTGTAGATTCTTAAAACTAAATGTGCAAGAAGATGGAAGATAGTAATACTCACAGGTCAAAAACTAAAAAGAAGAAGGCCTTTGACTCAAAGCAGTCTTTCAGTTGTACTGTTTATAAAGAAATAGAAAGTATTGTTCGTACACTCCAGTTATGTGATTTCAAAGTAATTTAGATTTTTTATTGCTAATAAATGTAGCGCAACTGTGCATATGACTAAAAGCATCATCATACATAAATGTTGCAGTTTGTACAGCTGTCAAACACTGGAGTCAACTTGCGAGACATGCCTGCTAAATATCGTAATTCTTTGTTCTGATATATTAAGATAAACAAAGCTCTGTATTTGATGGTAAACACAAATGTAAAAATGTGTTTTTGACATATGAAGGCAAACACACTTGTTCCAGTGGTCAAAGAAGTGAGTATGTTTGCAGTTGGGATTATTATAGCTCATGGCTTATAATAGATTTAAATTAGGAGTTCACTGCGTCTGAGAAAATTCCACGTAAATCACATACTCTTGTGGTATTCACAACTTTAGCATTTTAAGATTCACAAGTCAAATATTATCTTAGAGTTCACAAGTTGCGATGCAATATAGCAATTATATGTCTGATGGAACCCAATGAGGTTTGTTTAGCGGTTGTTGCTAAGTGTAACAGTGTAATCAAAATCACACAGAGTCTTTTCTCAGTAATCTACTTACATTTATGAGGAAAATGCAAATATCCATGACAGGTTTGTATTGTTTTCAGTGTCTCTTTGCCTGATCATATAAAAGACTTAACAGCTATATCCTAGTTGATTAATTAGCCTCAGTTTTAACTATCTTATGCTCAGCATATTTACCATATTTACCTTGTAGCTAGCATGCATGTACTCAAAGCTTTTATCACCTAAAAGGTGAGGAGAAATGTGTCTTTACCTTCACATGTCATAAGCACAAAAATTCAAAATATCACTTTGAGCACAGTGACAGTGTAATCTAGCTCTTTCTCTGAGGCAATTATTTTAATAGCTACAACAATAGCACAACATAGCTGTTGTGTCTTTCATATAGTCAGTATAAAGGCACAGTGACAGTGGAAAGTAACCAATGCTGTCCCAGTGATATGTTGGTAAATTACCATGAAATTACCCAGACACAGAAAATTTTAAATTACACTGTATTTACACATAGCACCATTGACCTTCGATACATTCCTCCATACTAAAAAAAAAAAAAAAAATTGGCACAACTTGCAAACTCTTAAATACTACAGGAGTGGGCCATTCATATGGAATCTTCAGAAGCACCCCACACATTTTGAATGTAGCAGTGTACTGTACATTTTCTTTAACTGTTTACATTGATATTAGTCAGATAGATCAATGTTCATACTTATGTTCTTCTGTCCAGAGACTTTCCTAAGGATGTCAATCTCTTTTATTGTGGCCTCTTGAATCTCTTGTACCTCCTGGGCGGTCATTTTGTCTGATGGCATGATGTCTATAATCTTCACAGCGTACTCCTGACCGGTTTGCTTGTCCACACAGCGGCGAACCACACTGCTCACACCTCTGAGAGAAACAGTAAATACTAGGGGTGAAAATTATATACGTTTTCATACATCTTTAGCTTTCCTGTGTCAGAAACACTTACCTTCCAAGGATCTCCTTAGGTTCATATTTATTATAGAACTCTTGTCCACCCACCCACTCTGTGTTCTTGTCTTCTTTGATCATCCTGAAGATTCAGAGAGGCTGATCTGTTTTAATTGTGGAATTAAAAATAGTATTGTTGATTTAGTTCAATACCAGGTCCTGTCATTTTGTTGGTAGCTTATCATCTCTGCAGTTTCATAATAGACTTATGGGTCAGTGGTAAATCTTTCAAAAAGAATGCAAATCAAAACTTACTACAGTCACTGCAACAACCAAACAAAAGAGCACATTCCTATATATAGTTGCAATCAAAATTATTCAACCCCCATTGCAAATCCCCCCGCCCCTCCCCATTGCATGTTTTGTGTCAAAATTTACATTCTTTCAGCTGTTTGCAATGAACAAATCAAACAAAAGCAATTGATATAGTTCAACACAATGAATGTTTCAAGTGGTTTCCCCAAATTCAACTGAAAAGGCAACTTATAATGACTTCTCCAGTCTCAAAATTATTCAACCCCCTGAATAGAATCCCTCACAACAGAACAAATATGCAAAACATCAAAAAACAAAACAAAAAAAAACCCAACCCAAATAAATAAACAAACAAACAAACAAACAAACAAACAAACAAATAAATAAATAAATAAATAAATAAGGGCTTCATTAGTTGCACCAGGTGTGCTTGAGCTGTAACACATGAAATACCTGAATTGGCTAGGGGCAGAAAATATATGAAATACCTGAACTGGCTAGGGGCAGAAAATACATGAAATACCTGAACTGGCTAGGGGCAGAAAATACATGAAATACCTGAACTGGCTAGGGGCAGAAAATACATGAAATACCTGAACTGTCTAGGGGCAGAAAATACATGAAATACCTGGACGGGGCAGAAAATGGAAGCTATCAATGGCTGCAACCAGATTTTTGAGAAGGCAGGTTGTGAAAAACCCTTGAGTGGGCCAAGATTCCTTAAGAACGCTGCCAGAAGCTGGTGCCTGGCTATGCATCTCGTTTGCAGCAGGACATAACAGCAAAAGGGTTCTCTAAGTACTAAAGATGCTTGCCATGAAGGGGTTGAATAATTCTGAAACTGGAAAAGTCATTATAAGTTGCATTTTCAGTTGAATTTGGGGAAACCACTTGAAACATTCATTGTGTTGAACTATTTCAATTACTTTTGTTTGATTTGTTCATTGCAAACAGCTGAAAGTCTGTAAATTTTGACACAAAACCTGATTTGCAATGGGGGTTGAATAATTTTGATTGCAACTGTAAAATAGAACCTTTCTGAAAGAATTCAACAGATATTGAGAAGTATAGGCTGTAACATTATGAATGATACATTATGCATACATCATCCGTCATCAAGAAAGCTCAGCAAAGGATGTATTTCTTACAGCAGTTGGCATAGTTCCATCTACCCTAGGCTATACTGGTGCAATTCTATACTTCCACTATAGAAAGCATCCTTACGTCTGCCATTACTATCTGGTTTGGTGCAGCCACCTCCAGAGAAAAGAGGAAGCTGCAACGCACTATCAAGAAAGCTGAGAAAATCATCAGCTACATTCTGTCACCACTTGAAGACCTGTGCATTGCCAGGACAAAAATATTATCAAGAGAAATCATCAGTGACACCTCCCACCCCGCTAATGACCTATTCTGAAAACTACCATCAGGAAAGCTGTCACTTCCTGATAACAAAAACTGCAAGTCATCAAAACAGCTTCTGTCCACTGGCAGTTTCTGTTATTAACTGGGCTGACTAGGCAGCATTCTGTAATCACTACAATGCTGACTTGCCAGTAACAAGCAATCTTGCACTAAATGTTTTTTATGAATAATTGTATTCCTGGTTCCAGCACTAGATACTTGCATATTATTATTATTATTATTATTATTATTATTATTATTATTATTATTATTATTATTATTAATGACTGTTATTTTCCCCCCATTCTTTTCACTCCATGAAAACTGCATCCAGACTGTGACATGGTGACATGAGAGTGAAATTCCAGAAAAAGGAATTTTGAAGAACACTCTTACGCTGACATTACCATCAGACATAATGGCATATGAGTCAAAAGATAACATCTTCACTCAAACATGAGTTATGAGGCATCACATGTACTGCATTGTGCATGTAACAAAGACATGAAAATAACAATGAGTTTTATTTATCAATTAAAAAAAGGAAAGCATTTGACAAGTCAATAAATAACATTAACAGAAGGATTCAGAATACTGAAGTCAAGATTTTCTTGGGTACAGAGTGCATACAGAGCCATATTAGTCTGTCCTTAAAGGATTTTGCGGAGTTTTTTTGTGATTGTTGCAGCCATAAATGCTTGATTTTGCTGCAGCTTTTTTCAAAATTTGCTATGCAACTATGGGTTTTCGTGCTTTGTTTGCAGAAAAATTGCACGAAATTATTTTGCATGGTCTTTCGCAGTGATGTTTTTTGGTAAATAAGCCCTTTTAGCTGTACCCATGTTCGACACACGTGAATCGAGGAGGGATTTGGCTGAATGTATGTTGTGATGACATCATATGGCGCGTCTGGGCCAAATTTGTGGAAAATCTGTGGTAATTTTGAAAAATTGCAAGCTACTCTGAGTTTCCTTGATTTTGCGTTAATTTCTGCGTTAATTTCTGCAAAGAGGCCTACAGCAACTCTGAAGCAGTTGCAGGAATTTATGACAAAGAGTGGTCATTGTGTGCATGTGACAACAATATCATAAATTCTCCACAAATGTAGCTTGTATGGGAGGGTTGCAAGAAAAAAGCCACTCCTCAAGAAAGGCCACATGAACGCACCGTGAAGATTCTGAGGCCACATGGAAAAAGGTGTTATGGTCAGATGAGACTAAAATGTAATTATTTGGCCTCAACACCAAACGATATGTCTAGCAGAAATCCAATACAGCTCACCATCCAAATAACACCATTCCTACAGTAAAGCATGGAGGTGATAATATCCTGTTATGGGGGTGGTTCTCTGCAGCAGGGACTGGAGCACTTGTCAGGATAGAAGGAAAATGGATGGGGCAAAATACTTTCTAATTCTTGAGGAAAATCTGCTACCGTCTGCCAGAAAGTTGTCAATGGGAAGAAGGTTTACCTTCCAACATGACAATGACCCAAAGCACACAGCAAAACTGACCACACGGTGGTTGAAGGAGAAAAAGGTGAATGTCCTTGCATGGCCTAGTCAGAGCCCAGACCCCATTGAAAATCTGTGGAATGACTTCAAGACTGCAGTCCACAAACGGTCACCATCAAATTTAACTGAACTTGAGCAGTTCTGCAAAGAAGAGTGGGCAAATATTGCAAAGTCTAGATGTGAAAAGTTAGTAGAGACATATCCCAACAGACTAAAGGCTGTAATTAAATAATTAAGGCAAATTAAAGCAAGGGGGTGATCCCTTTTTCAACTCAGTGATTCTGTTTTTTAATTAATTAATAATTTTTTTTTCGGACATGTTGGTGTTATATCTTTCACTTGGATGTTATAAGTTGCACTGAGTAAATACAGCTGGATAAAACAAAAACTGTGTCCATCTTCATTTCAGGCTGAAAAGCAACAAAATGTGATTATTTCAAAGGGGGGTGATTCTTTTCTATACCCACTGTAAATTGCAACTGAGTCTACCATTTCCACTTAAGGTATAATATTTGTATATTAGGTGCAATATTTGTATGTTAGGTGCAGTTTTTGTAATTGTGTTGTCTAAGATGTGTGTTGCGACCAAGCACCACAAAAAATATCTAATACTGTACATGTAAATGTATACAGCGAATTCTGATTATGATTATACCACAGCGGTATTAAATTGTTTTCTCTAATGAGATGTCTATTGAACATTTATGGAAAGAGTCTCAGTGTCAGTGTCAGCTCTTTGTAACAGTCAGTAGGTTTTCTGCCACAGGAGAGTCTTCAGGATAGAGATCACTGCACTTTCTGGTTTCTCATAAACATCAAGTAAGAGAAAGAAAATAGAGGCTGGTGAGGGAATGACTTTATAGCTGCTCTAATGTAAGTGCTAACTAATTTGTTTTACAGATGTTCCAAAACATTAAATGCAACTAAAAGGATAAAAAGTATGATGTGTCGTTCAATAATAAAATTGGAATTGTTGGGGAATGCTGTGGTATAAGATAAATAAAACACTTCAGGATGTACTGTTATAGGAAAATAATAATAGGAAATCCACTTTGTGTTGGGCCACATCACACCACCCTATCGTTGATTATTGGACTATAACAGCAAATGATTTATTCTTTACATAATGTCCCTTCAATACTCTGAAAATGTAATATAGCCATGATAAATGTTGTAAATATGCTCTTGGGAAAAGCTAACCACCCAAAAAAACTTGACAGATTGAACATTCTAAGAAGCATACACTCCTGAAATTACACTGTTCAAAAACATTCTGCTAACCTCAAACGTTTAGCAGCGCTACCTTATTTAACACATTATTTACCTACATAACACGGATCCTCTTTTAGTCCACTGGCTTCATAAGAAGCTGCCTGTAGAATACAGTAAAACTCTTGTTGAGGCCCAAAAGCATGTCCATCTCCAAAGCATTCAATATCGCTCCATTGTCCCTTGTCCCAGGAACTGAATGATGGTCTGTGAAAAGAAGACTGTAGTGTCTGTGCTTCACACTTACACAACCAGTGGGAAAGCGATGGATTGCTATAAATAAGCTGCCATCGTTATTTAAGTAAGGCTGGCCTTTAGAAGCACAGGCTGTTTTTACATTCAGTAACCATGTGCTGAGACAAATTAGGATTAGCACTAGGATAACATTTTTAGGCATCAGCATGATCACTCCGGTCAGTAATTTAAGAAATGGTGACATTAAAGAAAATCACCGTCTATGATATTACTATCTCGGACGCAGAATGAAGGCTTCTCTGACGGCATAGAACAACATGCTTGACATCTTTACAGCGGTAATATATGATATGCCTAACCCACTCCATAAATGTGTCTGTGCATGTGTATCTTAGCTACAGTGCTAATTACGTCAAGCGAGAGAAAGCCTTTGTCCCCGAGGCACAGGTGATGTTCTTTTGTGTCATTACATGAGGTGAGCGTTGCAGAAATGCACATGCTATTTCTGTCAAAGGGCTGGAATAACAAGTTTGCACTCGCGTTCTGTGTTTCGGTGGTTCCACCCATTCATATCATATCTCACTTGCTCAGGTGGAAGCATTCGGCTTTGGTAACTTCTCAGAGGCAATGGAGAGCTTTAATTCATATCATACAACTCATCTGAGTGAAGAAACACCAGCTGCTTTCAGAGACATGTTGAAAAGATCTCATCCCATTGAAGATATACTTGAAACCAGCAAGGATGATCGAGAGGCAGATCCAGTTTCTGCCACGAAGGATGAAGCAACCTTTCCGGATACAATCACAGACATGTTGAGGCCAACTCCATCCACGCTAGATGAAGGAGAAGAACAGCTGGAAGAAGTCAAAGACAGTGATAATGCCAATGTGATGGAGCAAGCTGACAGAATAGAGCAGATGAACCTGGAGTCAAAAGATCCAACTATGAGTAAGCCCATTCGGTCATACTTGGATGAAAGTTTACCGGACCTGCTCAGGAGTGGGAGTCCACTCCGTAGACGAGTATCAAGCCCAGTGGCAGACACGGTGAGATATTAAGTATATAATTCCATTGCATTATATCATATCTCATACAATAGCTAGCATACTATTATGCTACATTATATAGGGTCTTTTCTTGCTGTAAGTGGTTTAAGTAGTTGCTTATAGACTTGAAGCCACCAGGGTGGACCTAAGAGTATTTTGGGGTACCAGCTGAAAAGGATTTAGTGCAATTCCTTTTCATTGTACAAATGGAAAATAACTAGGGATATTATTCTTCTGTTTTGTTTTTTAGGCAAGTTTAGAACCTACCCAGGCAGCAAACTAACACTGGCCCAGCTTCTATTATAACCCAATATTTGCACCCAATATTGGCCCAATGTAATCGCTGGCATGTGCTACCTGGTTATCTAGCGGAATAACATTACTGCTGTATATTATGCTAATGCCAGCCTGATCTTATTGTGCAGATTTGTATAAATGGGGTAATGTGGATAGACTTCCTTTTATATCATACGAATTGGGTCATAAGAAAGGGTATGAGCCCTAACATTAACCTTAACGTTCATACGAATTGAGTATAGTTGCAAATTTGCTAGTGGATAATACTGCAGTAAAAAATTATTATGCAGTATAAATAATTATTAATTCATAGTTTATTACTACTGATATAATCCATGTAAATAGTCAAATATCTTGGACTATATTTTAAGGACAGAAAGATATGAAATCTCCACTGGAGGCTTCCAAGGTCTTCCAAATATACAGAAATTGCCCTTATTGCATATATTGATGTTGCTTTTTCCCCACACCTTCCAAAAAAGTTGCTTGTTCATGGCTGCTCTAAGTGTGAGAGTGTGTGTGCAGTCCTAGGTGTCTCCCACCAAGTGTTTTCACCACTCAGTTGAATAAAAAATTACTAACAATGAACAGAATTAAGAAATGGATAGAAGAATTAATATTAATAGCAAAAGACATTCATTTTAACATATAATTTGTAAGGTTCATCTTTTCATTATAGTTACAAACAGTGTATAATGCAAAAAAAAAAGGTGGTATAGAATTGAAACGCCTTTGCGTAAGGGCTAATACTGCTAATAATGTATATTATATATAAAATATAATATATAATATATAATAAAGAGAGTGTTCAAATCTGATGAGTACAAGAAATATAAAAATGTAGCTGTATCATCTCAAACCTTTGTTTTGTTTATGATCCTATCTTGACAGCCTAGTCTTAGTATGGGTCATGTCGGCTCACATCTACGTAAGTAAACATATGCAGTTCAATAAAAGGCTTAGTTTTTCTCAGCTGGATTAACAAGATTCCACTTGAGGAATGTAGACTTGCTGGGTTTCAGGTGACATCACACATCACACGAGGAGCCTCCCTGTGATGAAAAAAAATTAAACCTAGATTAAGTCTAAACCACAATACACTGAAAACACTGAAAACAAACATTTTTTTTTAAAGGATAGTGAACATCCTTGTGTTTATATTGTCATCTGCTTGAAGATATACATGAATGTTTGTGAACTGTGAAATGTGATGTGAACAAGTTTTACAGCTCAAGAAGCAGAAATTCACAACGAGCATGTAAATGGGTGTGTTTGTTGACTTGCTTTGTGTGGGTTTGCTCTGCAGTTAAAGCAGATGCGTCGTGATGTGGAACTGTCTCGGCGAAGGAGCATAAAACTCAAGGCTCAAGTGGATAAATTTCAGGAGCAGAATCAGGATGGACTTGTCTGGAGTCAACACAGAGAACGGGTGAGACAGACAGTCTAGGCCCTCAGAACACGGCCAATTATTTAATTACTTAAGTTGCCCAACACTAAAAAATCTAGATCTATGAATATACAGATTAAAGAAGCTCCCAACCCTACACACACACACACACACACACACACACACACACACACACACACACACACACACACACACACACACACACACACACACACACACTCACTTACTTTATCTCAACTGGTACTATGTGCCCTGCATTTTCATACTGAATGTGGTATCATGCATATTTTATGATGCAATATCTTGCCTCTTACATGTTCAGTACTATTTTCCATTAGATTTTCCATTTACAGCTTCAGCTCTTGGTTTTTTAAAAGACGAAAAAACAACAAAACAACAACAACAAAAATGAAAACTAACAACGAACCAAAAGAAAAATGTTTGCTTAGGTCTAGAGCAGGTTTACTATTAAATCATTATTAAATAGAAAACTAAAACCAAACAAACACTTCGTTTGTTTTGTATCGCCTCTCAAACTACACTAAAATAAATTTAAAAAAAAAAAAAAAAAAAAACAGACGAAGAATTGTCATTTTCCAGGGGAAGAAAATCTACTTACATAGATCTACTTAAATAAAATCTACTTAAAAAAATATTTAAAGTAGATTTAAATAAAATCTACTTAAATAAGTCAACTTTTTCACTAGTCTCACATTCATTTGCCATTTTTCTCCCCAATCTAGTCACCCATTCCCATCCAACATCTACTAACTAGGGAAGACTAACACATACTTCCTGTGAGAAGCCAGGCAACTAAATCTTTTTGAACTGCTGCTCATGCTGCATCACAGGGTAGTGTAACACCCGGAGAAAAATGCCATCTACCACTGTCTGCATACACAAGCTCGCAGGCCCCCATGATTGACTAGTGCAGCTGTGAATGACAGGGTGGAGAGAGCTTTTGACCTCTGTCATATTTGGAACAGCTGTCATATTTGGATATTTGGAACAGCTGTCATATTTGGAACGATTATTTATATTTTATATTTTTCAATGCAGCATATTTTTATCTTTACTAATCTATAGGTGACCGAGGAGATTCATTCCATTGTAAAGCTCCTTACCCCTCTGACTGATTTAGAGCCAACAGCAGAACCTTCTTCCGAGAGCAACTCACTGGATAGGGCACTAACTCAGTTGACGATTGTTGCACGCACACTCGCTCTCAACCACACATCTCAGGTAAATCTTCACCATCTTCATTATTTCATTTCATTTCATTTCATCCTCAAACCTGCCCATTTAACCTGAACTCAGATCAGGATATCTGTTTTTAATGACATTATCAAAGTTCAGACATGTTGATTTTTGGCTGATATTTTGATGGTGTAACTAAAATTCATATCATTCACAGGGAAAAGCTAAAGACAGGATGACAGACGAGGTTGCTATATTAGAGCAAGCTCTACGGGACAGAGATGATGCTCTTGCAAAGTAAGTGCATAGTTTTTGTAGTTAGCAAATGCAATGGAATAGTCAATGCTGAAAGGCATCGACCACAGACATTCTGAAAAACTGAATTTTGACATATTTAGATTTTTAATGAGTCTGTCTTTCTTCTGACATTTGCACGTGGCACAAATTGAACCTGCTAGGAAAAAAGCCATGGAGTCAGAGCTGCTGAAATGCAAGACGGAACAGATGTCACTGAACAATCAGCTCCTGGAGGCAGTGCAGCGGCGATTGGAGATGGCTATCGAGCTGGAGGCCTGGAAGGTGAGTTTATATGGACTGTCTCCTAATTATTCTCCTGATCATTCTCCTAATTATTGACATGTCTGTGTACAATTTTCCACATAACTTATTTGTTTAACTGTTGATTAAACAATTGGCATTGATTAATTTCCATGGGACAGTCTTCAGGACATGAGTTTGCATTTTTGCGTTTTCATGTAACATGATGAGTTGCGTTTTTTTGTCTTATTAACTTTAAGAGAGTTAAAAAAAAAAAAAAGAAGAGGCTGATAAGATAATGACTGTTTGTAAACGCTATCATGTAAGTGATAAGAGCAACAGAATGTTCACAACATTAAATCTTATGACGTGTCAGAATGACGTGTTTGATGATATGATGTTTGATGTGTAATCCTTGGCAAATTGCTGAGGTAAAAGAGGAATTAAACACTTCAAGATGTGCTGTTATAGGAAAATTTTAAAGGAAAAAAAAGAGTGGTAACAGTAACTCCGTTTTGCATTGGGCCTTTTAGCAAATCATGTATACCTATTCCCTGGTTAGATTAAAAATTTTAGAGATTTTTTTTTTTTAAAGTCGAGTGTTCAAATACTTTTGACTGATGGTATATATAGAAATGTTACACATGAAAAAGTGCCGTAAATAACAACTTCAAACTGAAACACTCATATACAGTGTAATGTGGATGTGCTTTATTATTGTTTGTGTTAAAGCATTCAGTGGTGTGTGGGATGTGAGTTATTGTATAGAACAGTTGTTGTCTCATTTATATTGGGAGACAAGGTGGAGTCTGGTGGAAGCCAGCAGAAAAGGTTTCCAATAGTGCTTCCAAGACACAAACTATGTGGATAAATCTGTCATGTGTCTCTTACTCATGGATGATGATACGCACACATTCCTGTCCAAATGTTTGAATTGCTCACGAGTTGTTGGTATTGAAGGATAATTGTGTAAATCTGTGTTCCACAGAAATGGTTTCTGGGAGGTAACCATTATTTAAATGAATGGTGAAGAGTTCAGGTTCTACAACATACCATAAATAGGAAATGTAGGTGAAAGGGTGTGTGGGGGTGTGTATGTGTGGGTGTTTTTGACTCTTTCTGTCTTTGTGGCTGCAGTGAGTGTGTCTTTACAGGCTTGATTTTGTTTTAAACTAATTAAGTCCATTCAAAACTAATTGAAATAGGATTGTATGTAAGCTAATATCACTTCTGTAAGCTGCTCTGGATAAAGGCATCTGCCAAATGCCATAAATGTAAATGTAAATGTAAATATATGTTTCTTGTGAAGTGATTCAGACTTGATAAGAAGATCGAATGCTATAATTCATTAATAACTGCCTAAAACAACCAGCTGCCTAAACCAGCTGCCTAAAACAGCATTAGTAGATGCCTAAAACAACCAGCTCTTTCTTTGTACACAACATTTTAAAGGAATAAGCAATGATTTTGGCAGGGCAGACTTGTGCCGGATCAATAAGTTAAAGACTGACCAAAGTCCCTGTAGTGCTGGACATACACTATATGGCAAAAAGTTTATGGATATCTTACCATGACACTCATATATGCTTTTTGAACATTGAATTCCAGATTTCATCCCCTCTTTGCTGTTATAATAACCTCCACTCTTCTTTCCAATAGATGTGGGGGGATTTCCACTAGCTGTGTGAATTTGTGCTCATTCAGCCACAAGAGCATTAGTGAGGTCAGGCACTGATGTCAGGCGAGAAGGCCTGGGGCACAGTTGGCGTTCCAATTCATCAAAAAAAATGTTTCAGTGGGGTTGGGGTCATGGCTCTGTGCAGGCCACTTGATTTCTTCCACTCCAACCTTGATAAATCATGTCTTCATGGGGCACACATTGTGCACAGGAGTATTGTCATCCTGGAACAGGTTTAGGCTGCTTAGTTCCAGTGAAGGGAAATGTTAATGCTACAGCATAGAAAGACATTCTAGACAACTGTTTGCTTCCGACTTTGTGGCAGCAGTTTGGGGGAGAACCACATATGGGTGTGATGGTCAGGTGTTCCACATACTTTTGGCCATATAGTGTAGTTAACGGATGTTAATTATATACTTGTTTAATGTTAGCTAAAGTTGAACATACAGTGATAGATGTAATTCTGCATTAATGAATTCAAGAACCCAGAGAGCATGTGAAATGGGGGAAGGGGCAGGGATTCCAGGTGTTTCAATTAATATTGGTGAGTTCAAAACAGATTATTCCAGATTACTGTGGCAGTGGGATCATCTCCCTTTATATTAAGGAGATAAAGACTGCTCTTCTATGCAAAATGTTTAAAGGTTGGCAGGTCTGGTAATATAATATAATGTCACTGCATATCACTGCAGTGTAATATCGATTATTGGATGATTAAATCCTTTCATCACACAAGACTACTCCGAAAATAAAATAAATTGTCCTAGAATTACTGCACAGTGTTAACTGAATGGGTGTGAGTTCGCTGGTACACTTAGCTGTGTCTCTGCAGGATTTTTTCAGTCTGGAGCGAGAATGGCCATCTGGACTGTGGTCTGCTTTTAACACTGTTTTTAAAACCCAGCGGTCTGTAATCTTAAAGGACTACTCTAGCATTTTTCAACTTAATTTTAGCCACCTCATCTGTAGTTTGTTGTCTCTTGTGTGATTGGTACAGGCATGAATTTCAACATGTTTTTCTGTACTGTGAAAAGTGCAGAAGATTTGCTTTGCTTAATAAAAGCTCACTTATAGTCTATAAGTGCAGGTCTAAGGGCAGGTGTTGAACTCAAGTGTCAATAAGGGATAAAATACAATGGGGCTTGCTCTTACTGGAAAATAATATAGTGTGATGTGATGCAGCCAGATGTGAAGTGGCGTCATTACCACCATAAAGTCGATTATTTTCCCATAACAGCACACCCTGAAGTGTTGTATTCCTCTTATAACACAGCAATTTGCTAACGATTACAAATTTTAATTTATTAAACAATAACACACTGTGCATTTTATCTATTTATAGTCATGTTTAATGGTGTGGAATGTCCATGAAACAAGTTGTCACTTACACAATAGAAGTTATAAACAGTCCTTCTCTAACCAGCCCCTATTGTTTTCTTTCTTTTAATTAAAAAAAAAAAGAAAAAAAAGTGGGTTGTCAGCTGTCCTGAAGACTTCGGCATGCAGGAAAATTTACAGTTACAGCTTTATCTCTGACTTTAAGCTCTGAACGTGGAGACTTTATGTGGAGCTGTTCTAGTGTAGCACCAGAGCAATACAATAAAAAGCAATTCTGGTTATTTATGCTTTTTCAGAGGGTTTAGTTTTCCAATTGACATTGATAATCATACAGTCGTTGCACTCTTGTTTTATAAGTATTCTCATCTCTTAAAGGATGAATTAGACAGATTTAGATCTGTATCTTTCAAATTTATGGGTTGTTTTTGTTGCATAAACGTTTACTAGCTGCCTTAACAACTGCCCTTAGCCTTCTAATTCTAAGAAAACAGGTTTTCTGTTCTTTTCCCAGTTCAAGGAAACATGTTGAAATTTGTGTCTGTAGTAATCACACATGCACTACAGATGCAGTATATACAGGTGCATCTCAATAAATTAGAATGTCGTGGAAAAGTTCATTTATTTCAGTAATTCAACTCAAATTGTGAAACTCGTGTATAAAATAAATTCAATGCACACAGACTGAAGTAGTTTAAGTCTTTGGTTCTTTTAATTGTGATGATTTTGGCTCACGTTTAACAAAAACCCACCAATTCACTATCTCAACAAATTAGAATACTTCATAAGACCAATAAAAAAAACATTTTTAGTGAATTGTTGGCCTTCTGGAAAGTATGTTCATTTACTGTACATGTACTCAATACTTTCTAGGGGCTCATTTTGCTTTAATTGCTGCCTCAATTCGGCGTGGCATGGAGGTGATCAGTTTGTGGCACTGCTGAGGTGGTATGGAAGCCCAGGTTTCTTTGACAGTGGCCTTCAGCTCATCTGCATTTTTTGGTCTCTTGTTTCTCATTTTCCTCTTGACAATACCCCATAGATTCTCTATGGGGTTCACGTCTGGTGAGTTTGCTGGCCAGTCAAGCACACCAACACCATGGTCATTTAACCAACTTTTGGTGCTTTTGGCAGTGTGGGCAGGTGCCAAATCCTGCTGGAAAATGAAATCAGCATCTTCAAAATGCTGGTCAGCTGAAGGAAGCATGAAGTGCTCCAAAATTTCTTGGTAAACGGGTGCAGTGACTTTGGTTTTCAAAAAACACAATGGACCAACACCAGCAGATGACATTGCACCCCAAATCATCACAGACTGTGAAAACTTAACACTGGACTTCAAGCAACTTGGACTATGAGCTTCTCCACCCTTCCTCCAGACTCTAGGACCTTGGTTTCCAAATGAAATACAAAAATTGCTCCCATCTGAAAAGAGGATATTGGACCACTGGTCAACAGTCCAGTTCTTCTTCTCGTTAGCCCAGGTAAGACGCCTCTGACGTTGTCTGTGGTTCAGGAGTGGCTTAACAAGAGGAATACGACAACTGTAGCCAAATTCCTTGGAACGTCTGTGTGTGTTGGCTCTTGATGCCTTGACCCCAGCCTCAGTCCATTCCTTGTGAAGTTCACTCAAATTCTTGAATTGATTTTGCTTGACAATCCTCATAAGGCTGCGGTTCTCTCGGTTGGCTGTGCATCTTTTTCTTCCACAATTTTTCCTTCCACTCAACTTTCTGTTAACATGCTTGGATACAGCACTCTGTGAACAGCCAGCTTCTTTGACAATGAATGTTTGTGGCTTACCTAGTGAACCAAACTGAGAGACCATTTTGAAGGCTCAGGAAACCTTTGCAAGTGATTTAAGTTGATTAGCTGATTGGCATGTCACCATATTCTAATTTGTTGAGATAGTGAATTGGTGGGTTTTTGTTAAATGTGAGCCAAAATCATCACAATTAAATGAACCAAAGACTTAAACTACTTCAGTCTGCGGCATTGAATTTATTTAATACACGAGTTTCACAATTTGAGTTGAATTACTGAAATAAACGAACTTTTCCACGACATTCTAATTTATTGAGATGCACCTGTAGAGATTACATTGAAAATTCCTGGAGTATTCCTTTTTTTTTCCTTCCTGCATTCCCCTATTAATTTGAATTTAAATATAGTGTTGCATCGAGTGCTCCAATTTCAGCTTCTTAAAGAATGTAAGGAATTAATAATTAGTGCCAAGCTGCTTGTTATATAGGGTTTAACAGTTTAATTTTCATGCATATCTAACAGGATGATGTGCAGACCATCATTCATCACCAGCTCCTGAGTCAGCAGCAGGCAGAACAGGCCCAGAAGAAGCCCAGAGGTTTCAATGTACTGCGGCGCTCCAAACAACCCAGTCCAGTCCAGTCTCCAGTCCTGAGCCGAGCATCCTCTCCTGCCTCACTGTCCCCCAACACACCTGTGGCCCAGCGCTGGAAAGACAGACTGAGACGAGGACGCGCCAGTCAGCCTGCCTCAGCTGTCCACAACCAGTCAGCCAGCCCGACCCCAACGGACTCTCCAGTCAGCACCAAGGAAGACAGTTTTCAAACAGTCTGTCTTGACTGAGCTTTACTTTTTATCTGTATTATAAGCTACACAATTGTCAAAAATTGATTTCTGTTGAGTCTGTTGTTTTGAGTGTGAGGTTTATCTACAGATTATTTTGTGTTTCACTTTGAATTGCGCCATTCCCAAAAAATGACACTGGACAGGCACAAACAAATTCTTCTTTTGTAAATTATGTATACTTTTTTTAAAGATTTAAAAAAAAAATTAAATGGATTTTATTGACTTTTATCTTTTATCTATATATACAGAAACAATCATTACCCTACCCTGTGAATTCACAGGTCAAAGTTCACCTATATAAGGTCAGCACTAAGCAAATGTTACTGCTAAAGGAAGCAAATGCATCTTTCACATCATGCGTCCTTTCCCCTTCAGTGAATTGCTTTTTACACTGGGTGATGGCTGCTTTAGTTAAAAAAGAGCTGTAGTTTTCAGGTTTTCGCTGTAGCAAGAGATGACAAATTGCACGTTAAGGCTAAACTGGTTGGCACCTTTTCTGCGGTTTTATCCTTTCCTCTTATTTCTTACAATATTAAAATGCATTTTATGTGCTATATTGATGTCTACAAAGTCATGTGTACAAAAGACAGTATATATTCCTGCTGCTAGTATGTCTTATTGGATCTTAAAAACAGCTGGATGGGCCACACCCACAAGTGTAAATAATAGTCAATACACATAATTGTGAATGAAGTATAAATGACATGACACCATAAACATTCTGAAATATTGTATATTTATTTAGTCTGACACCCTTATGCCAAAAAAACAACAATAACAACAACAAAAAAATCAGCATGCAATGAGAAGAACATCCAGACAAACTGACCTCATCAAGTTTCATAACAAAGAACACATAACCGTAACAAGATCACTTCACCTGCTCAGATGAGCACTGGTGCATGTGCTTGGCCCCAAGTATTGCTTTCTGCAACAACAGTATTTTTGAGCAAGAGCTCACTGTATAACTCTGGATTAATCTTATTCATCAATAACATTAACCAAAAAACTGTCAAAACCAGTTGGTTAAACTTCATGGCCCTCATTATCAGATGTAATATGATGATAATATAATAAAATGACTCTACAGTGGAACACAAGTTTAAACTCTGCTTGTGGTACAGCCACGAATGAAAGAACCATATATAAGTGCAATGTACTGTGCTTTAAGTACTGGTTACAAAAAAGCACAAAACCCCAAATCCATCAGCTAGATAAACCATAGTAAAGCACACAAAACATTGACACCACGGTTGAATTTCTAGAACCATGAGCTCTGGTCTGTAATGTTCCATGCAAACAAAGTAATGTTTCAAGTATTTCACTAATTGCATGACCAAGATCATTATTCAATATGTTATGAGTATTATTTTGGAATGAAAATGACAGGGAGAAAAAAAAACCTGGTCACATTTGATCCTGAAAAGAAATGGATACAATCTATTAAAGCTGCTTTGTTAAAAAAGTGTCCACAGCTTTATTAATGTTCAAAGGCAAACCATTCTGTCTTCAAAACACTAAGATTGTTCGTACTTCGATTAGACTCTAAAGAATGAGTCATTATACTTCTTTTAAGATAAAAATAAACTATAATAGTTATATATATATATATATATATATATATATATATATATATATATATTACTTGTAAAGAAAGATATTTGGGAAAATACATATTTGCTAGTGAATTTACACACTTGCAATACAACCCATCTACCACAGATAACTGGCAGCATATGTATCTACTACAGCATATTCAATGTTCAACCATGAACGATCTACATGATTATTACGTATGTGGACTTAAATATGTTGACTAGAGGGTTACAAACAACTAACAGCCATAAAATATAAATATTTTCCTTTGATATTTTCCTTTATTCAGTAGTACTAATTCGTGAATATAGTAATATAAAATACATTTTAGTCACACAATACAGAGACACATTCACGGCGGCTTACATGTGGCCACATACAACACAGTGCTATTGAACCTGATGAAGAAAAGTTTTCAGAGTATAAAACCCAGCAGCATAGCTCTTAGAACATAAAGTATTTTAGTTATGTATGGTACTTTTGGTTAAAAGGTCAGTTCAGACAAAATTGAAGTTTAAACAATTTTCTCGAGCGCAAACAAACAAGTATACTGTATGTATAGAAATGATCATGTAGCAGGTTGTGTTGTGTTTGTGACTCAGATTGTTGCCAAGCATTTTTGGCAATGAGCTGTGGTGAGCTCTCTTCACATCACAAGCAAAACATATCATTTCTGTCTAGCAGGCCTCTTTATTTTCTCTCAGCATGTTTAACTGTGAGATGATTGGGGTGTATTGTGCGTATCGTGCTAGCGGGAGAGTTATGTCAGAGCTTTGCACGGCATTGTATTTTGCTCGGTTTTGTCAGTGTTGCCACATACCTGCATGATCCTAAAAACATCATCTGTTATCAATGTGCATGGTGCTTAACCGGAGTCTTTAAGCTACATTTTCCTTTCTAGCTACAAATCTAACGAAGCAAATGTCAAACACCAAACATGTCTTGGCTTGGAGTAAGCGGAATATTGTGTAAATTTGATCTTTTGTCGCGCTTCAAACATTCACCTTAGCATAAAACAATATTCCCTTCTCATGACTACCAAAGCAAACAAGCAAGCACACAACTGCACACATACCTCTACTTAAACCGATTTAAAATTGCAACTAGCACAAGACGTCCTGAAACAGCAGTGCTTCCAAAAATAGTACCTACAGAACACGATGTCTAGATGTCTACTGCAGTAGTGGGGTCTCAGTGCTTGTGTAAGACAGTGAGAGGTTGATGTAAGATTAAAAACAGTGCCAAAAAGCCAGGCCACTATTGCATAGGCATCTTTGGACATTCGATTAGAAAAGAAAACTAACGTTGTCTAGAGAACGATGATAGGCAAGTGTTCATTGCCCTGCCAAGTCAACCTTCTTATTAAAGGCCTGAAGGTCATCTAGAGTCTAGTTCAACATAATTATTCTAAAAATCTATTGATACGCTGCACTATTTTCCAGTATGAGCAACAAACCTTGTCCTGAAATGTCATCTGATAGTATTTGTGAGCAACCAATGAATTCAGTGTGTTTGAATGTTGAAGCAATGCAACTGGATATACAGTACTGTGCAATAATCATAGGCACCCTACATTTGTAGCCAAATTTTGTGTTACATAGTCACTTTACTGAACAAATTTTTTCTTACATGGTAATTAAACTTAAAAAAAAAAAAAAAAAAAAAATCGACATAACAGAGAATTTTTTGTATTTTTTGTAATATTAATTAATAGTTTGCATGGCAGCCTGGGAAAACCCATCTGATGCGGACACGACTGAAAATCTGGTTCTGACCAAATTTGTGGTTTTCTACTGATAATTTGTATTGACACGTCTACTTTACTTTAGAAAACTTTCTAAATTGATCTAGGCTTTCTGCAAAAATCTTGTTAAGTAAGGAGTCATAAAGATATAAAGTATATATAGATAGACCACTATATTTAAATACATTTTTCTCCATTTTTGCTTTTTGGAGGTAACCCAAAATGACAAAACTTTATATAATAGAACATGCCATAATTTTACCATGTGGGTGAGAGTGGCACAACCAAAATTCTTTTTTTCCCCCTTTTTTAAAATTTATTTACTGCTCAATGTAGTAATTATTTTGATACTCATTTCATTATTTTTGAAGGCATTTTTACAAGATTTCTTTAGAGTGCTTAATACTTTTGCACAGTACTGAAAACAAATATATTTACCTAGAGAGTGAGTCAGTCAGAGGACTAGGACTGCACGAATGTGATAATGGAACTGATGAAATCTAGAGGCTTGTCAGCATGAATCCAGTGACTGGCATCAGGGATGTACTGGATATCTGCATATGGAAAGAGACGCTGGATTTCAGGGTAATCCTCAGAGCTGGGGGAAAAAAGGAGAAAGAAACACTACAATAAATATCTTAAGACGCATTCTGAAGGTATTAGTTTCCCAGAATGACTTCTCAAATAAACTATATGCTTATAGTATAGTATATAGTCTCATTCATGATTGAAGTAATCCAGATGGCTACAAATGAAATAAGTCCTGTTCTACAAAAACTGGTTCTCACCTTCTGGCAGCTGTGAAAAATATAGCCAACCCTAACCTATCTGGCACGGTAAAGTAATGTAGATCAGTGTAGGAAACAAAGTGAATTAGTACACTGTTAAATTATTTTTAACTGAACCATGGTTCGTACAGATGCTTCATAATGAAATTCCAGGACTTTCAAGGACTTTTCAAGCACTATATTTTTTTGTTTCGAAGGACTATACAAGAGATGTAATTCAAATAATTAACATAATTAACATATTCATTACGTTATTGTGTCTGCATCTGTTTGGTTCTTTCCTAGCATCTGTGCTCACATACTGTATTTTAATACAGCCGAATTCCCAATAAAGCTGTTCTCATTTATATATTTTCTGCGGCCCATTAAGACTACATGTTATCCAGCAATCACTTCCAAGCCACTTGCAAGCTGCTGCTCTGCACTGCTAAAATCCTGATTTTATAATCGCAACGTCGTCTGACAAAATCACCATACACATACAGTAAGTTAAAAGACAAAAGGTGTGCTCTGATTTCGGCTGTATTTACATGTAAAATGATCACTCTGAGAGAAAGTTAGAAACGAATGAATGTGCTGCTCCTCTATACCACTCACGGAACAGAGAAGCCACAGAGAGAGGTGTACCTGCGGCAGGAAAGCAGGACCTCGCACTCATGGGGCAGTACTGGCCACTCTCTTCTACAGAAAGTAGCTAAGGTTTGCCCAATAATCGCTAGATTTGTCGCTAGGTGATTTTTTGAGTGACAAAAAGTCAAAGGGAGTCAGAAATGTGGACCGGCGCTGTCTCTGTCAAAAATGACTGAGTGAATAGCAGGAGGAGGGGTGAAAGGATTGTATTTGTGTTCTACTGAAGAGTTGAACTGAGTTATTTAGCAATTTCATATTTATTGAATTTTTATAATTCAAGCACTTTTTTAAGCACCACTAGATACAAAAAGGCTATTCTCAAGGCTTTCGAGTAATTAAATTTCAAAAAGCCAAATTCAAGTACTTCAAGCATCTTCTACGAACCCTGTTGAACACTCCTACAAAAGTCATGCATAGTTTTCTAATAATAACATTCAGTACTGTGCCAAAACCATATGGTTAAAAACAGCATTCTGGGGAGTAGGGTGGGGCGGTGGGTGGCTACCCATTAACTTACGTGATTTAATGGGGTAGGATGATGGGCATGGCACAGTTCCAGAAGCACCAAATTAGAAAAACATGTGCCAGTGCCACTCAAGGCAAAATTTGCTAAGGATGAATCAGTCTAATTTGCAAAACACTTTCAGCAGACACAACAATTATAATTCTATAAATTGGAATATATTCTTCTATTTTTGGGGCCCGGTCCCTCTTTGAAGGATCACAGAGACTTTGTTATTACATACTTTTTCCTGTACATAGCTTTGTTATTACATGTTATTATGTAGTTCACAAAGTAAAGCAGGATACAATCTACAGTATAACACTAAGAAAACAAACGAAGAAAATGAACAGACATAAGACACAGCTAAAAAAGACAAACCGTAAATACAGCAATATTACAATTTCAGCAGAGTAATAGCAATATTAATAGTAATAGCAGTAACAATATACAACACCATCATTTGCTCTGTGTGTGTATGTGTGTGACGTAGACGTGCATGTGTGTGTGATGTAGACGTGCGTGTGAGTGAATGTTTTAATGACTTTCAGTTCTTCTAATTGAAAGGTAGACTGCAAACAAATGCTCTGAAATAAAAGGTGAACATTTTGGAACTTAACTGTTTTCATCATTTTTTTTTCCATTTTATGAAAATGGAAAAGGTGGCACTGTGAGAAGTGGAGGATGTGCCAATTTAAGGTGTTGTTTTCAAGAAAACAATGGCGTGTGTTACCTGAGGTATTCGGAGTTACTGCCACCCAGAAAGAGGGTGGGACCGTCATAAGTTGTGTTAAACTCGGGGAAACCCGTTAGGTCCATCAGGTGATTTGAGATGGCGTCCAAATTGATTCTCCAGGCATAGTGTCCGTTCTGCTCGACCAGATTAGTGAGGAGGAAATGCCGGACTGAGCGCTCCTGTGCACAAGCCCACAAACAAGAGATTTTAAAATGTCCACTATCCACTGTGCATGTTAAGACTGTGTGAAGGATTACAGATAATGTTAAGTTATACATAATACTGCACATAAAACTAAATTAGCTATAATAATAATAACAATACCAATAATAATGATAATAAAAATAATAAATATAGCTGCAAGCAGCAATGGCGGATTGTTTTTTTTTCTTTTGGCTCGAGCCAAGACAAACAGCGCCATCTAGCGGACGACAAAGATATTGTTAAACATGATATAACTGATCTTAAGATAACATGACAATTAGCGATAAATTATTATTCCTTATAATGTCATTGTTTTTGGAGATATGAGGTTGCCATCGCACATGGTAACATACTGTAGTGTCCTCTTTATGTGTGGCACAGATCAAGTCCACAGGTTATGTGCAATATGTGAAATATTTAAATAGTTTGGCCAATTTTTATTTGATGCTTTATTGCTTATATAGCACCCAATAGAAAGACATGTATCCCACACATAAGTACCACAGTTCAAGTCAACCGGACCTATGGTTCATGAGGAGAAGAGTTTTGTAGTTTTGGACAAAAATGTACTGGAAAATCTATCATGGTGGACTTTATGGTCTCAATGGCTTTTTTGTTCCCCATGAGAAATAAGACATGTATACCAATTTTCAGACATTTTGGACTTATAGGGCAGAGGGAAAATCACATAGACTTTGGACGTGGCCTATAGCACCACCTATGGGCTTATGTGGGCCATTTGTGGTGTGGGACTTACTCGTGGCCTGTAATATCAATGTGCCAAATTTCAAACTTTTTTTTTTTTTATCATTCAGATCTTGAGTTATTAGGCACTTTAGGGAGATAAGGAGAATAATAATAATACTGACAATAACAATATGTTATTGTTATAAATCCTAATAAATAAATAAATAAATAAATATGTGCTTTATAAAAATGTATCATTCACAATAATGCACATTAATGAAAAAATTAAAACCTCCAAATACAATGTGCCAAGACTTAGAAGCATGCATTTTATTAACATGCAAATATGCAAACAAAAGCCTACATGTCCAGTATTTGCTGGATATGTTTACAGACGAGAGCACGCAAAACAAACCGCATGCTTACTTTAACATGATTTCGGAGCTGATCTTCAGCCACTCTGCGTGCAGTTGAGCGTGGAATGTTGCTAGGTATCTTCACCTCCTTCATTGCCTCGATATAGCCTTTCATAAAGGTACGAGCTGACGTCGGGACTGGACTGATGTCTACCACGACGAGACGCTCCACCAAACTGGGCTGCCGTTTACGGAACAGATAAAAAAAATGGGGAAACTGAACAAAAAATGTTCGTTTTTTTAATTATTATTATTATTTTATTTAAAAACAATTCAGATAATACCTGTGACAAAGCTGTAGCCATTGCAGTTTTGCCTCCCATGCTGTGCCCGATGAGAATACACTTTCCAATGTGCAGCTGATTAAGCAGATGCTTCAGATCGTTAGTCATTTCCTCATACGTCAAACCTGGGCTGTGTGCGCTATTGCCGTGGTTACGAGCATCTACTGTCAGCACCTAACTAGACAAAGTACAGTTAGGACACTAGCAGGCATAACAAGCATACTGTAAACTGGGGTATGGAATCAATATTACTGTTCCTTTTTATGCCACAGTGCTGATGATTTCTTGATTCTGTCTGATTAGATGGTGTTGATTAATTTTCTATAAAAGCAGCTCTGACAATAGTGCTGGCTGTAATTTAAATCACAGGTTTATATTATAGGGCTCGTTCTAATATGTTATTTCTATAGGCACTGCTCATTCTCAGGAACTTGTATGGCAGAGGCTCCACATAATCGAAATGATTTGTTTTTTTAAAAACGTGTTGCTATTTAACAAGGAAAAACATAGAACTGTTGATTTGATGAAGCCTTCTATAAGGAGACATTTATTTAAACGTTTATGTACGGAGTCTCCAGTGTCAACAAGTTCCTGGACATGAGAAAGTTGTCAGGACAGAGGACTTTGCTCTTTCAAGTTTCTCAGTAACACAACAAAAATTTTTTTGTCTTATTAACTTCCTGAGAAAGAAAAACAAAACAAAACGAGAGCCTGGTGAGGGAATGACTGCTTATAGCTGCTATAATGCAAATGATTTCAAGAACTAACTTGTTTTGAGGATGTTCTACAACATTAAATATAAAATTGTAATCACTGCAATCTACTTTGGGGTCATAACGGTAATTCTGTTTTTGCATCAGACCACATCACACCACCCTTTCAGTGCTTATTTTCCTAAAACAGCACGCGCTGCTGTGTTTTACTCCTGGCATAACGGAGTTGATTTTCATATAGAACTGTGAGCCTGTGAGAAGATATAGTCCTCTCCCATACCTTTCGGCCTGTCCTCTGCACCAGAGACTTCGCAATAGCGTGGAAGTTTGATTTGCTCCCGAATAAGCCGTGCAGAAAGACGAGTGGAATTCCATCCTCTTTACCATCGTACACATCATAGCTCAGGTTTACAGGGCTAGAACAGAACACACACTATTATTACAATGATTACTATTTACTATTTAAAAAAAAAAACATGATTAATGATTAAATCCTCTAGAAAAAAAAAACAGACACGAGCATTTCCACCATTTCAGGTTTCAGGTGAATACAGGAGGGTATAATAATAATATGAGCGGTGCAGTCAGGAACTGCTTGCCGGCAGAGGCTGGATGGTGGCTTGTAGGTGATTATGCAGTAATATATATATATATATATATATATATATATATATATATATATATATATATATATATATATATATATATTAATTCTTTATAGCATTAATTCTTCTCGGTACTGATTGTGTTCCAACCTTCATATTGAATTGATGATCATTAGCACCTGTTTGGTATAATTGTTTAATCATACACCTGACAATATGCCTACAAAATCCCTGACTTTTTGCAAGTGTACCTAGAAGAATTTATGCTGTTTTGAAGGCAAAGGGTGGTCACACCAAATATTGATTTGATGTAGATTTTTCTTCTGTTCACTCACTTTGCACTCAACATGTCTATTTTTGAAAGCATTCTTACTTTACAACATTTTTTCACACCTGCCTAAAACTTTTGCACAGTACTATTATATAACTATTATTTTTTTTATTTTATGACTTCTACATTATCAAGTCAGTACAAAAAATATTTTAGATTCCCAAACACTGTTTTCTAGCACAAAATTAAATGTTACAGAAAAATGTTTGTATGTCATTAAAGAAAACAGCAAATTATGTAAGATATAAGAATAAGAAGCAAGAATTAAGAAGCAAGTGCGAAAGTCAAAGTCTCCAGAAGAACTGTGGCTGGTTCTGAAAGATGCTCAATAAAACTTACCAGCTCATTTCCTTATAAAACTGCACAAATTGTACTGGAGACTACTATTTTTATTTTTTTGTCACACCAAATATTGACTTTGTTTCATTTACTACTGTTTACTGCTCTTTACGGTATTTTAACCTTTAACATTTCATTTCATTTCATTATTTTGAAGGCACCTTGGTCTACAGCATTTCTTTGCATATGTCGAAGACTTTTGCACAGTACTGTAGATAGATATTTTTCTGATCTTATCCACTGATGTTTTTGATGCCATGAATGCACGTTGTGCTGACTGACACTGCTGACAGATCTTACATGTGAACAGGACTCAACGTGTCTAAAATACCACCATGCCTGTGATTTTTTTTGCTTTACATGAGAACAAAAGCTTGTAGAAAGTCAGCTTCTTTTTTTTTTTTTTTTTGCCTTTTAGTGGATATTATGGAAATACCTGATTTCATACAAACTGCAATGCTTGTTTGGTCTATGTAAAATCTACATTGCCAAAAATGTGCATTATAATTAGGACCAATACTTTTAAAGAAAATGAAAATGGCAATTAGCTTTTGCTTTATTTCTACCTAAAGGAGTAAAGCGATGCAGCAGAGCTTTACTCCTTTAGTCTGTCCAGCTCTCTCACTCCCCTCAAACAAAATCAGTTTCCAACGCTTAAACTTTTAAGCTAACCCCTCTGTCAATGTTATCACACTTCGAGATCACTAACTAGCCGAGTTGAGTCTCTCACCACAACTGCGTCGTACAGGTACATTGTGTTCTGAAACATTGAGTACAACTTTTGCACCAACGCCTCCACTAATTCCGTGTTGGATTTCTCATAAATTTCTCTGAGTGAGAAAATAAGCTATTGCTCTTTTATTTTTTGGAGCGAACAGCTATTCCCTATTTTTGAGGTTCTTGATTATTTTCTCTCCCAGTAAACACTTACACTGTAATAGCTCTAGTAATGTGACAGCATGGTACGACTGCCAACTTCTCACAGGAATAATGAAAATACACCACCAACCAACATCACAAATATGTCAATATAATACTATTTAATGTGTTTCAGGGTGGATTTTTTTTTTAAAGGAAAATTACATTAAGATCTGTTTTCTGTGGGAAAATCTGTAGTTCTATTTAATACATTTCCTCACATCTGAAGTTACAGAAGTGAACTTAAATGCTGACGATTGTATAATCAGTCAAGAAAAGAAAAAAATTCCCCACTTCATGATTTTTAGCCTCTTGAGCACTCTGTCAGCCGCAATGCTCATGTCATGCTGGTGGTATGTTACTATTTACCGAGATTTTAAGAGAAGTTCCAGGGCGTGTGGTATTTATAAACGGTTTTGATTGAGAAAGACGGGGGGGGACCCAATGACACAACTTTGTATTTAATGCATCAACTTCAAATTTACTGGATTATTTAACAATTGTATAAGCGGACGTGTACGTTATAGTGTGCTTTATATTAATCTGGTGTATTATATCAGCTGTGGTTACTGAACGCTGCTTTTCAGTGGTATAAATATGTGGTATAGTGGTATAGTTATAAACAACAGTGTTGCATAAATTACGGTTTTAGCTCTAAATCTAATAGGCTAGCCGGGTGACTAGCTAGGTCATGAATCCAGGTTTCTGTAACTAGCTAGCGAGTCAAAAGCTGCAGACGTAATGTTATGTTATTTACCAAACATACTGCATATGAAACACACTTATTAGACTTAACACAAACAACATTTAAATCAAATTTCCGTTAAGAAATAGATATGTTTGAATAGTTTGTCAGAGAGGTCAGCACCTGGTGGAGGCAACAGCGCTGTCTCGCTGAGCGCCGTCCAGCCGCGACACCCCGCTACAGAAATACTGAGCTCCGACTACAGCCGGCCGCTGCGGCTGTGCGGTTAATAATCCTCGGGTTAACACGCGACACAGGACGCTCATGGTGGCGCTGACACATGGACTAGCGGAGCCGACAGGAACCGTTCATTTAATTCGCTTCACAGCTTCACAGGTTGTGAAGTACGACGTGTTCAGGCGACATCGACGTCCAAATGACGCCTCTGTCATGACGTCATGACGTCGTGCGTTGAAAATGACGCCATACTCCTTGTTCACAGAAACATTTATTCGTTTGTATTTTAAAGGAATCTTTCTGGAAAGATGTTTAAAAAGTGGAAAATTTGGGAAGAGTCTTTCTTGTTTGGAAAGATAAGATTTCATTACGTATTTCTTTAGGAAATCCTACACAGGGTTGAGGGGAGCCTGGAGCCTATGGGGACTTGAGGCACAAGGCAGGTGATACTCTGGACGTGGTGCCAACCCATGACAGGGCAGAATCACACACACATTCACACATCATTTCCCACACTAGGGACAATTTAGAGATGCCAATCGGCCTACAACACGTCTTTGTACTTGGGGAGGAAACCAAAGTACCTGGAGGAAACCCCCGAAGCACAGAGAGAACCTGCAAACACATGCGAACATATGGGAGAGGCAGGAATCAAACTCCCAACCCCGGAGGTGCAAGGCAAGCGTGGTAAACACTAAGCCACCTTCATCCCTAAGATGAAATAGACCACATTATCAATTCAAAGTAAGATTTAAATCTGATCCAATATGTTTCTGTGTAGTGGAGTCTAATAACCTAGCATGTACAGATTATGCAACAACAACTATTTCCGTATTCACTTTTTTCACGCACCATTACGATTTTAATTATAATGCTTCACAGTCAGTATATATAAGTGTTAATATTGTTTTTCTTATTCATATTTTTATTTAACCCTTTAACATGGACACAATAAAATACTTAATAAAAAATTCAATTCATGCAATTCATTAAGTTTTTCAAATTCACCGTTTAAAATATGCTGCAAATCCTTCACACATGATTGGAAAGCTCATTCTACATATTTTAGTAAAAAAAAGTTCATAAAAGTTTAACCCACTGCTGCTCAGTTTGTAAACTTGCCTAGTTAGTCATATTTCTTTTTGTTAAATATGGGAAATAAATCCTGAGGTGTGTGATTCATGTGTGGTTTTCTTTTCCTTATAGAAATAGACCACATTATTAATTCAAAGTAAGAATTAAATCTGATCCAATATGTTTATATGTAGGTATAATTATTCATCCGTCCATTTTTCATACCACTTATCCTACACAGGGTCACGGTCCCTATCCCAGGGAGCTCGCGGCACAGGGTGCCAACCCATTGAAGGGCACAATCACACACTCATTCACACACTATGGACAATTTGGAAATGCCAATCAGCCTACAGTGCAGGTCTTTGTCTCTGGGGTCACACATATGGGTGTGATGGTCAGGTGTCCATATTCATTTGGTCATATAGCGTATTTTGCAAAGATAATGTTATTGTTTTGTCCTGTACATTTTAGCATTTCCCCTGCTATAATACACCTTGCTCACATCAGCTAGCTACCAGCCCTTCCTGAGTTTAAATGGGTGCACTACAACATGGACAATGTTGTAAAATTTGCAGGACTGGGGGTTCTCCAGGACCAGGAGAACCTGTGCTCTACACTATTCACTCTTCTCCATATAGTGCACTATTTTTGGAGTTTTGGGAGTCCAACTAATGTAATAAAACTATTTCAGTATTCACTTTTTTTACTCACGCTTAAGATTTTATTATTCTGCTTCGCAATCTGTATTTTAAGTGTTAATATTTTTTTCTTATTCATGTTTTTATTTACTGGGACACAATGAAATACTTGTGCAAAAATATGTATTTATTTATTTATTTATTTATATTTATTTATTTGTGTTAATTCCCTTCTAATTAGATCACATTTAACAGCAATTCAAGTTTTTCAAATTCACAGTTTAGATTATTAAAATATGCTGCAAATCCTACACACATGATTGGAAAGCTCATTTTACATATTTTAGTAAAATTGCTGCTCAGTTTGTAAACTTGCTTAGTTAATGGTCACTGTTTCTTTTTGTTAATTATGGGAAATAAATCCTGAGGTGTGTGATTCTTTTTTTTATATAGCTATAATATTTTTGATGTATCTCTTTTTGATAATCGATGTAAAACATCATATATACACTTACCATCCGCTTTATTAGAAACACAGCTACAGCTAAACTGTACAGCTGCACATTCATGCAGTTATCTAATCAGCCAATCATGTGGCAGCAGCATAATGCAAAACATCATGCAGATACAGGTCAAGAGCTTCAGTTAATGTTTACATCAAACATCAGAATGAAGAAAAAGTGTGATCTCTGTGACTTTAACCATGGTATGGATGTTGGTACCAGAAGGGGTGTTTTGAGTATTTCATAAACTGCTGACCTCCTGGGATTTTACACAGAATGGTGAGGAAAAAAATAAAAAGCATTGAGTGAGTGACAGTTCTATAATAATAATTCATTACATTTATATAGCGCTTTTCTAGACACTCAAAGCACTTTACATAGTATGGGGGGGGGGGGGGATCTCCTCAATCACCACCAGTGTATAGCATCCACCTGGATGATGCAACAGCAGCCATAGTGCACCAGATCACCCACCCCACACCAGCTATAGGGGGAGAGGAGAGAGAGATGTAGCCAATTTAGGAATGGAGATTATTAGGGGGCTATGATAGATAAGGGCCAAGGGGGGAATTTCACCAGAACTTTTAACCTCAGAGAGACAGGACCTGATCCAATAGGCTATGCTCTTTTTACAGTATAGTGTCCCCATCACTATACTGGGGCACTAGGACCCACACAGAGCACTACCTGTTGGCCTCTCTAATACCAATATCAGAAGCAACCCTAGTTTTCCCCAGGAGGTCTCCCACCCAGGTACTGGCCAGGCTCAACTCTGCTTCAGCTTCAGTGGGAAAGCAGGTAAGAACTGCAGGGTGATATGGTTCTGTGGGTAGAAATGCCTTGTTGATAAGAGAGGTCAGAGGAAAATGACCAGATTGATTCAAGGTACCAGAAAGGATTTAGTAACTCATATAAACACTCTTTACAACTGTGGTGAACAGAAAAACATCTCAGCATGCACAAAACATCAAACCTTAACATGGATGGGCTACTACAGTAGAACACATTGGGTTCCACTCAGTCAAGAACAGGAATCTGAGGGTGACAGGAAGAACAAGAATCTGATTCCAAAATATGGAGTTGGTCTCCCCTTTGCACCTATAACAGCATCCACTCTTCTGGGAAGGCTTTCTACTAGTTTCTGGAATGTTGCTGTGGGGATTTGTGCACATTCAGCCACAAGCGCATTAGTTAGCTCATGTAGTGTTGTCAGACAAGAAGGCCTGGTGTACAGTTGGCGTTCCAGTTTATTCCAAATGTGTACAAACAGGTTTGGGCTAAGCCCCTTAGGCCCAGTGAAGCTACAGCATACAAAGACATTCTAGCCAATTGTGTGCTTAAAAATTTGTGGCAACTGTTTGAAGTGTGAAGACCCACATACAGGTGCATCTCAATAAATTAGAATGTCATGGAAAAGTTCATTTATTTCAGTAATTCAACTCAAATTGTGAAACTCGTGTATTAAATAAATTCAGTGCACACAGACTGAAGTAGTTTAAGTCTTTGGTTCTTTTAATTGTGATGATTTTGGCTCACATTTAACAAAAACCCACCAATTCACTATCTCAACAAATTAGAATACTTCATAAAACCAATAAATAAAAACATTTTTAGGGAATTGTTGGCCTTCTGGAAAGTATGTTCATTTACTGTACATGTACTCAATACTTGGTAGGGGCTCCTTTTGCTTTAATTACTGCCTCAATTTGGCGTGGCATGGAGGTGATCAGTTTGTGGCACTGCTGAGGTGGTATGGAAGCCCAGGTTTCTTTGACAGTGGCCTTCAGCTCATCTGCATTTTTTGGTCTCTTGTTTCTCATTTTCCTCTTGACAATACCCCATAGATTCTCTATGGGGTTCAGGTCTGGTGAGTTTGCTGGCCCACCATCAAGCACACCAACACCATGGTCATTTAACCAACTTTTGGTGCTTTTGGCAGTGTGGGCAGGTGCCAAATCCTGCTGGAAAATGAAATGAGCATCTTCAAAAAGCTGGTCAGCAGAAGGAAGCATGAAGTGCTCCAAAGTTTCTTGGTAAACGGGTACAGTGACTTTGGTTTTCAAAAAACACAATGGACCAACACCAGCAGATGACATTGCACCCCAATCATCACAGACTGTGGAAACTTAACACTGGACTTCAAGCAACTTGGGCTTTGAGCTTCTCCACCTTTCCTCCAGACTCTAGGACCTTGGTTTCCAAATGAAATACAAAACTTGCTCTCATCTGAAAAGAGGACTTTGGACCACTGGGCAACAGTCCAGTTCTTCTTCTCCTTAGCCCAGGTAAGACGCCTCTGATGTTGTCTGTGGTTCAGGAGTGGCTTAACAAGAGGAATATGACAACTGTAGCCAAATTCCTTGACACGTCTGTGTGTGGTGGCTCTTGATGCCTTGACCCCAGCCTCAGTCCATTCTTGTGAAGTTCACTCAAATTCTTGAATCGATTTTGCTTGACAATCCTCATAAGGCTGCGGTTCTCTCGGTTGGTTGTGCATCTTTTTCTTCCACAGTTTTTCCTTCCACTCAACTTTCTGTTAACATGCTTGGATACAGCACTCTGTGAACAGCCAGCTTCTTTGGCAATGAATGTTTGTGGCTTACCTAGTGAACCAAACTGAGAGACCATTTTGAAGGCTCAGGAAACCTTTACAGGTGTTTTGAGTTGATTAGCTGATTGGCATGTCACCATATTCTAATTTGTTGAGATAGTGAATTGGTGGGTTTTTGTTAAATGTGAGCCAAAATCATCAGAATTAAAAGAACCAAAGACTTAAACTACTTCAGTCTGTATGCATTGAATTTATTTAATACACGAGTTTCACAATTTGAGTTGAATTACTGAAATAAATGAACTTTTCCACGACATTCTAATTTATTGAGATGCACCTGTAGTGTGTGTGTGTGTGTGTGTGTGTGTGTGTGTGTGTGTGTGTGTGTGTGTGTGTGTGTGTGTGTGTGTGTACACCATACGGTGGCGCCAGAGACCATTAATTCAGCATGTATTGTTTGTCACAGACAAGAGTAACACTTAATTTGTAGTCTAAAAAATTAGCCAACCTATTCATATTCTTTCATATTAAAATAGTCTTGTCTCAAGAATAGGCTTTTTTTTTCTTTTTTTTTTTTTTTAACTGATGTTGATACTTTTACTGTATTTTTCTTTTCTATTACTGCCATTTAGATCTGGACCATAATTTGTATATTTCCTATTCTTTTGCCATATATTGTTATTTTGTTCCAAATTTGCACACAAAAGAGTTTTGTGCACAATAGTCTTACACAATATTGCACAGATACCTCACACAAGTCTATAGAGTCTCTGTGTAGGACTATTTAAAACATATCCATGACAACTTTCTAATGTTGTTGTTTTTTTTCTTTTATAACATTGTTGTTATTATTTGTCATTATTTATCTTTTATTTTCTACTGCTAAGAAAGCTTGTAGACATGACAGTAAAGTTCGTGAATCTTGAATCTTGTTTTAGTCACTATTTAGGCCAAGCCCTTGGAATTCATCCCTCTTAAGATCTCTTATCATAATTAACATAAATAAGGCAATTAACTCTGCCTTTATTTCAACCTGTGCTTAGCACTCATTCCAAAGATATGTTCACATTCTGATGTAATCCATGCTGAGTGTTATTTGAAGCCTACATTCCACTTTTTTCGATGTTCTGCTTAATAATGAATATGGCGTTACTTTTCTGTCAAAAAGTAACCCTAGCCTATGGGAAGTAAATGATCTAATAATAATGAATTGCAAATCCATATTCTGGTTTGTCAATCTACAAACTACAATTGTAACCTAGGTTTTAAAAGTATACAGTCCTCAAATTACAAGAACAATTCTTAATCTGTGTTTACAGTGTTCACGCTGCAATTATCAAAATTCTCCTGCTTAAAACTTTCTTTCCATATTTTAAAATCACTGTTAAATGTAATTAAATTTAACACTGAGATTTGTATATCATCATGACTGTGGACTGTAATGTCACTGTCTTAAAAACCGTCATGAGTCTATAATGGATATCCTGACATGGGCTCGGGAATACTTTGGAAAAACTTTGTCAGTCAACACCATTCGCCACTGCATCCACAGATGCAAGTTAAGGTTTTACTATGCAAAGTAGAAGCCATACATCAACACTGTCCATCTGAGATGGACAGTAGCACAGTGGAATCGTGTTTTGTGGTCCGAAGAGTAAAAATTTCAAAAAGCTTTTGGACAAAACAGCAATCGTGTTCTCCAGGCCAAAGAGGAAAAGGAACATCCAAGCTGCTATCAGCGTCAGGTCCAAAAGCCAGCGTCTGTCATGGTATGGGGGTGTGTCAGTGCCCATGGCATGGCACCATTAATGCAGAAAGAGATGTACACATTTTGGAGCAACATATGCTGCCATCCAGAGCAGGACAACGCCAAACCATATTCTGCCTGGATTTCAAGCGCATGGTTGTGTAAGCAGAGAGTGTGGGTGCTAGCATGCCCTGCCTGCAGTCCTGACCTGTCTCCTATTGAGAATGTGTGGCGCATTATGAAGCGCAAAATAAGACAACGAAAGCCCCATACAGTTGCGCAGCTGAAGAAATACATAATGTATGAATGGGGAAAATTCCACTTAACCAACTGGTGTCTTCAGTGCCCAAACACTTAATAAATGTTTTTAAAGAAAAGATGATGTTACACAGTGGTAAACAGTTGACTGTCCCAACTTTTTTGGAGTGTGCTGCAGTCATCAGAATTGAACTGAGTGTATATTTTCAAGAATAAATTAATTTCACAAAGTAAAACATCAAATAATGTGTTAATAATGTGTTTTCAATATAGTACAGGGTGAATTGAATTTTCTATTTTTTATTTTTATTTTTATTTTTTGCATTTTCCATACTGTCCCAACTTTTTCGGAATTGGGTTTGTAATAAGACATGGACCCAAGTGCATGACTGACTCAAGAGAGCTGAGGAAGATGCGTGTAAACTGCATGTAAATGGTAATCTGTAAACCCATAAAGTAACCTGAAACATATGGAATGAATATGTGAATAATGATTCACAAATGTCACATGACAACTTATGGACTTGAACTGACAATGGAAAATTTTTTTCCATAGTTTTGTAAATGCATTCATGTACAATACTTTAGACCAGAAATGAACTCCATATGTGCAAGTCACCTTTGTAATTCACTAATTTACTTGTTCAATATTAACAAACTATTTTTTCTCCAAATGGCAGGCTAAGCATAACACAGCAGTGTTTCATATAAATCACACCATGTCCTTGTTTGTTCTTCTGATTTGCTTATCAAAATCCCTAAAAGGATGACATCAGTCTAGTTGTGAAATTTGAACTAGTTCCATCCCATTGTAGTCTGAAGTTAAGGTTCCCCTGTAAATTCCACTTCCTAGCCTCTCCACATTATGTAGCCATTGCAGGCTTTTAATCTGGGCTCGTTGTGAAGACATTGTGAAAGGAGGGAGTCAGTGACTGTTGTGCTTGGTGCTATAGGCGACGCCGTGGAGAAACTATACACAGTGTAGCCATGGCGAGATTTCAAACAGGAGTGAAAGCTTTCAGTACCGTTTAAAAGAAAAGCAGTCTATGTCTCTGGAAATTAACAAACACCTCTGAATGACTGGGCATACCTGTCAATGGCTAAAAGTGGGGAACAAGTTAACCAATTAACCCAGTGCAGTTATAGTCTATGTCACCATAGTCTCTTTTGTTCTGTGCTGTAAATGGGGAAAGCAGGGATAATTTGGAATTATCTTCAGTTTCCAATTTACAGGATAGAAACACATGTTCAGTTTTTACCCACTACGGTCCCTTAGGGCCTTTGGAATGAACAAAAATGTCTGAGGTGGGAGTCCCAGTGAATTAACCTTTCAGTGGGACTAAATTTTTTATTCATGTTCCCTTTTTCATTAATACTGACTCAAAATAACAGTACGAAATGAACTACCATGTAAGACAGTGAACTCATGTTTTACTATTAATGTTGGTAAATGACCAGTAGACCCGCATTTCAAGTACATAAGATTAATCTCTGCCTGACAAAATGCTTAATGGTTAATGGATGCCTCCAGAATGTGCTATACAGTGATTTTGATTAAAGGCTTTGTAGATTTACTAATCAGTGTCACCTGAAACAAAACTAACACAACAAAAAGATTATTTCCTACATAAACAGTTTACTACCTGCTTTTCTTAGGCAAAGATTAATTGCAGTTCCACATGGCCACTGATTAACACTATAAAATTTTGATGCACCCACATAGAAAAAAAAAACACCTTTTAAGGGTTATTTGGTTAGTTAAGCATTCTTCCTTAGGCAAATAATAATTTGTAAAATTTTTACCTAGTTGTCCACAAGAGGGACAACCAGAGTTAGGGTGCTAGATTTATTCTTACACCTGTATCTTTCAGGTTGCGAATGCTTTTCACAGAAGGTATCCACAGGTATAAACCTTTTGTACCTTTAGTTATAGGATATAGTGTACCATCAAATGTACATATATTGGCCATAATGACCATTGTAAAGCTCTTTTTGGGGGGCACTAACTTTGAGCACCAACTTGGATATGTGAGTTGATTTTCCTTTATTGCTTTCTTTGAAAAAAAAAAAATGCTATTATTCATTCATTTATTTATGCTTATAAGGAAACCTCTTTTTGTGACCTGAGATTCGTTTGTGTGAATAGTAAGTCATGTGTTCGACTCTCAGCTGTGAGGATCAGGATACATAGAAATAAATCCTTTTACTGAAACACAGACAAGCAGGCAAATTTGTAGAACATTGCTGATTTAAGATAGCAAATACTCAAATACATTTTATACAATACACTGTGTTTTTGTTAATTAGAAAGTAAAGTGAGGCTTCATTCAACGATTTCAGCCATAGTGATTCAAAGAAAACTCACTGGTCATAATACAAACAGTATCCAGTTTAGAAAGAAATGGGAATGAACCATCTGGGAGCTGAAAGAGTCGGCGCTTAATAGTGAGGCGAGTCAAATGATCTGACTCACTGAAAGGAGTTGGAATATAGGCTCATAATGTCAAAGGCAAATAAAGGCACCTGCTGTGGTATCGGTCACGTGACCTGGGACTTTATTCTGATCACCTGACCTGGAGCGCATTCATCTGATATAGAAAAAAAACACACCCTGTGTTAAACATAAAAGCGAACAGTAATAAAGTCCAGCTAAAACTGAATATTTCATTCTTACATAATTACTTACATAATTTAATTAAATATTATGCATGCCCAAATCTCTCAAATTCTACAGTAAATTTAGGAGCATTTATTTAGGAATGTCTCTTCCTTGTGCTGGATAAAAAATATTGCTTGTTTTGTTTTTATACACAATATTTTATAGTTATTACTCACTCACTGGAAGTCATTACTCATTGACATGAATCCTAGAGTGTAACATTTATCAGAATTTAATATAAACTGGGAACATTTCAGAGTCTAGAGTCCTAGCAAACTCACCCAAAAGATTAAAAGCATTAAGCTTTGCATGTCTGATGTCCAACTGCATAGATGCAGGTAATTGATTTTTATTCTTAGAGCATAATCTGCGAGCTAACTTTAGATTACTTGTGTGCAAAAATTCACTTTGGCTCTCCAATCCAATGAAAGTGTAACATTTTTACAAGGATTAGGAAACTATATTATGGGCTACACTCAAGTGATTGTAAAAGTACTGATGGTTAAATAATACCCAATAAAGAAAACTCGAGCACAAAAAAGTGCATGTAATCAGTTACTCTTCACAACTGACCTTTTGCGGTTGTTGAACTCTAAAGATTATAAGCAGGGGTCTTAATCAGTTGCATGCTGCACTTTGAACTTTGGCAAATACACTCCTTTGGTATTCTGCACACTTCAGAAGAAAAGAGTACTGTACATTTGTATAAAGAGGTGTGACGCAGTGAAGCAACTGTACTGGGTTGGTTTTCCCAGTACTGGGGACTCTTGGAGATTAATAAAAACTTTACAAAAATGTATACATTTACAGGTACTGTTACTCTATTCTCAAGCTTTAACTTCTGAAGGTACTGTAGACGTACTCACTGCACCTAGGGGATGACACTGATCGTAACATCAGGCAAACATATGTGGTATGCTGTCTAAGACAGGATAGCTTTATTTGAGTTTTTCCAGAAATAGGAAATCAGATATAAGAGCGTGAGGTTAGAGGGGCTCAACAGCCAGTAAAAGAAGGGTTCATAGAGCCAGAGGGACTGAAGCAGAATCAAGTATGGTTGCAGAAGTGACAGATAAGGCATCATTATCCACTTATGGACAAATAACCTACATTTCACATGATTATGTGCAATTATGTGAACAATATATGGGGAAAAAAACATGTGACAGTGCATTTTATGTGTGTGTGAAAATAAATTAATCGTGTGTAAAAGAAATCACGTGAAACCAAATTACTCATGGGTTAAAAAAAAACAAATATATAAAATGAAACGTAAATAAATAAATCAATAAAAGATCCCATGTTGATTAAATGAATCATGAATGAAAAATTACACATGAAAATAAAATGTATCATGTGAAAATAAAATAAAAGTTTAGTGTGTAAAAAATGTGTGATAAAATGAATTGCATGTAAATAAATCGTGGGGAAAATAATCATGAAAATAAACAAATCATGTAAAAAAATAACTAAACACATTCACTACATGTGAAACGTTCACGTGTGAAAAATGTATGCACATAATATGTGTCTGAAAACCACGTGTGAATTTTATATATGATCATGAGATTATTCACAAATGAAGTTTTGTTCCCAAAAGTCTCCATACACAGCGGAAATGAACACTTTTTAGCAAAATGTAAATTTATTTACAAAACATTCTCTACACATTTGCCATTTCTTTGTAAACACACAAGGAGTCGTCTCTCCCAACTTTGGCTCCCCAGTTTGGCAACAGTGTCGTGTGTGATGTGCTTGCCATGCTTCCTGTTAAAGTCCATCACAACCTTGCGACAGCTTCCTGCTACAGCCATAAGAATGTTTCATGTTTCAACATAGTGAAGAATTTCAATATGTTCTTCTCTTGTCAAAGACAAGAGAATATATATACATATATATATATAAACTAAGTATAAAAATTTTGCAAGACACTTTGCTAAAAAGTGTTCATTATTTCCCCTTTGTATGGAGACTTTTGGGACATCCTGTAGATAGATACAAAAACAGCCAGTGCTTGCATAGGGTGATTCAAAATCAAAAACAAATAGACACAACCAGAATGATGCTTACTAGGAAACTTGAGTAAATATCTATATTACACTGCAAAGTCCAATGGCAAATATACTCATTTCGTATTCTGCACACTACAGAAAGAAAAAAAAAAAAACAAACAGTAAATTTGTATAAACAGGTGGGAAGCATTGAAGCAACTGAACTGGGTTGGTTTTCCCAGTAGAAATGAGCCCATGAATAGGAAACAGATGTTGTTGATAATGGAAATTGAAGGGTGGAGCTGAAGCTGTTAGCTGTTACTAATCAGAAGCTGAGGCACTGCAAGTGTCGCCGCCTTACAGCTCCATTGTCACTGCTTCAGTGCTAGGCTTGGGTTGCTGTCTGTGCTGAGTTTTACATGTACTCACCGTGTCTTATCGGGTTTTCTCCGCTTTCTCCGTTTTCCTCCCATCTCCCAAAAACATGCCAGTAAGTGGACTAGATATACTAAACAGCCCCTAGATGTGAACGAGTATGTGAATGCCTGTGTTCCCATCTCACTCCCAGACTCCTGACTAGGATAAATCATTTACTGAAGATGAATGAATGAATCTATTCGACATCAGATACAAAAAAAGGGTCTGGGTTACTGATCAGAGCGTTGGGGGTTCAAGCTCCAGCACTGCCCTTGACCAAGGCCCTTAACCCTTGCTGCCTCAGGAGTGCTGTGTCATGGTGGACCCTGTGCTCTGACCCCAACTTTCTAACCAGCTGGGATATGTGAAGAAAACAATTTCACTGTACCGTAATGAATATGTGACAAATACAGGGTGAATTCTGACAACTAATTGGTCAGAAGATAACAGCAGCTCTGACACTTGTGCCAGCTATAATTCAAAAGTTTATATTAATGCACTCATACCAATAAGTTATCGTTTCTATGGTAACAACTCATTCACAGGCACTTGTATGGCAGATGCCCCTCATAATCTAAGCCAGGGGTGTCCAATCTTTTCTGCAAAGGGCCGATGTGGACTTTTCTTAATGTGACAGCACCATAGGTTTTGCAAAGAACCTTCTTCTTTTAAGAACCATTTTTCATTGTATAGAGTTCTTGAGTTGAGCTATATGGTTCTTTGGAGATTAAAGAAGCTCTTTGTGGTTCATTATAGGTTCTTCAGAGCAGTGTACTGGTTCTTCAAGGTATCATCCCTTAACAGGTTAAAGTGAACCCTATGAGGTTCTTTGTGGGACTGGAAAAGGTTCTCAAATTTACATGTAACTCTAAATGGTTAAAAAGTACAAATGTAATTTATCACTAAATTTTAGAAATTGTAATCGTTGGTAAATTTCTATGGTATAAGAGGCATAAAACACTCTTACGCATGTTATAACAGCACACCTTGTTCTGGTTTATTCCTTATTAGTTCCTCTCTTGTTAATGTTGTTTTGGGTTTAAAAAAACAAAACAAAACAAAACAAAAAAAACAATGAACAAATGTATGAATAAACCCATGTATACTATGTTTTCCAAAAGTAATGCAGAACATTGTTAAATGGTAAAGCAAGCCTCACATTTAATACTTCCTCTACCAATTATTATGATCTTATCTTTACAAAGCTTTTGAGAAATAGTGAAGAGGAAGTGATTGTTATCACTCTTTAGTTATTTACTACCAAAAGTTTACAGCATTCGTCCCATATTCTGTTAAAATTATTATTATTTTGACTTCTGGGAAACATGTAAATATCTTATGTAGCTTCTGAAAGGCAGTACTAAATGAAAAAATAAGATCTTTAAACAAAATAATAACAATTTACACCATTCAGCCTGTTCAAAAGTTTACATCCCCTGGCTCTTAATGTATCGTGTTGCCGTCTTAAGCATCAGTGAATACAGGTGCATCTCAATAAATTAGAATGTCGTGGAAAAGTTCATTTATTTCAGTAATTCAACTCAAATTGTGAAACTCGTGTATTAAATAAATTCAATGCACACAGACTGAAGTAGTTTAAGTCTTTGGTTCTTTTAATTCTGATGATTTTGGCTCACATTTAACAAAAACCCACCAATTCACTATCTCAACAAATTAGAATATGGTGACATGCCAATCAGCTAATCAACTCAAAACACCTGCAAACTGGTCTCTCAGTTTGATTCACTAGGCTACACAATTATGGGGAAGACTGCTGATCTGACAGTTGTCCAGAAGACAATCACTGACACCCTTCACAAGGAGGGTAAGCCACAAACATTCATTGCCAAAGAAGCTGGCTGTTCACAGAGTGCTGTATCCAAGCATGTTAACAGAAAGTTGAGTGGAAGAAAAAGTGTGGAAGAAAAAGATGCACAACCAACCGAGAGAACCACAGCCTTATGAGGATTGTCAAGCAAAATCGATTCAAGAATTTGAGTGAACTTCACAAGGAATGGACTGAGGCTGGGGTCAAGGCATCAAGAGCCAACACACACAGACGTGTCAAGGAATTTGGCTACAGTTGTCGTATTCCTCTTGTTAAGCCACTCCTGAACCACAGACAACGTCAGAGGCGTCTTACCTGGGCTAAGGAGAAGAAGAACTGGACTGTTGCCCAGTGGTCCAAAGTCCTCTTTTCAGATGAGAGCAAGTTTTGTATTTCATTTGGAAACCAAGGTCCTAGAGTCTGGAGGAAGGGTGGAGAAGCTCATAGCCCAAGTTGCTTGAAGTCCAGTGTTAAGTTTCCACAGTCTGTGATGATTTGGGGTGCAATGTCATCTGCTGGTGTTGGTCCATTGTGTTTTTTGAAAACCAAAGTCACTGCACCCGTTTACCAAGAAATTTTGGAGCACTTCATGCTTCCTTCTGCTGACCAGCTTTTTGAAGATGCTGATTTCATTTTCCAGCAGGATTTGGCACCTGCCCACACTGCCAAAAGCACCAAAAGTTGGTTAAATGACCATGGTGTTGGTGTTCTTGACTGGCCAGCAAACTCACCAGACCTGAACCTCATAGAGAATCTATGGGGTATTGTCAAGAGGAAAATGAGAAACAAGAGACCAAAAAATGCAGATGAGCTGAAGGCCACTGTCAAAGAAACCTGGGCTTCCATACCACCTCAGCAGTGCCACAAACTGATCACCTCCATGCCACGCCGAATTGAGGCAGCAATTAAAGCAAAAGGAGCCCCTACCAAGTATTGAGTACATGTACAGTAAATGAACATACTTTCCAGAAGGCCAACAATTCACTAAAAATGTTTTTTTATTGGTCTTATGAAGTATTCTAATTTGTTGAGATAGTGAATTGGTGGGTTTTTGTTAAATGTGAGCCAAAATCATCACAATTAAAAGAACCAAAGACTTAAACTACTTCAGTCTGTGTGCACTGAATTTATTTAATACACGAGTTTCACAATTTGAGTTGAATTACTGAAATAAATGAACTTTTCCACGACATTCTAATTTATTGAGATGCACCTGTATTTGCACCTTTTGTAATAGTTGTGTATGAATCCCTCAGTTGTCCTCAGTGTGAAAAAATGGATCTCAACATCATATAGTCACTGTTGGAAAGGGGTCAAATATGCAGAAGATGCTGGAAAAGCAAAGAATGTGCAGGACCTGGAGGATTTTTCTGAAGAACAGTGGTCAGTTTAACTGCTCAGGACAAACAAGGGACTCATAAACAACTATCACAAAACATAAAAACAGTCGTTGATCATCCAGGTAACAACACAGTGTTAAGAATCAAGCGTATGTAAAGTTTTGAACTAGTTAATTTATGTAAATTAAGTTATTGTTGTGTGTTGTGGACTACATGTAAACATCTGTTATGTGAAATAGCTTATTCAGGGCAGCACTAAATAAAAAACAAAATGAAATTTTTATGATCCCTCTTTTTTTTAAAAAAAAAAAAATTGTTTATATTTTGCAGATTCTACAAGGAGGATGTAAACTTATGTCCGTTGTCTGTTTCCTGATGCAGTCATGATGATGCTCTATGACAGTATTTTACATAATCAGCAGGAATATTGAGGAATTAACAACAAATTTCCTGTTGTTAACAGCATTAAAGAACAGGAAAGAAAATTAGCATGTGGTGCTTTCTATTGTTTTCACAACTTTGCTTCCCCTTTATTGTTCCTCTTGTTTACTGATGACCTTTCCTTTTTTAATTTATTTCTATAATTCCCAGCCTACTTGCACATCACATCAGCTATGAGTTGACTAATTCTCCTTAGACGTCTTCTTAATTCTAATCACAAGATTATTGGTATTTGCCTTGAAATGCAACAGTACAATGACATTTGTAATCGGCTCACTTTAGAAACCACAGTTTAATTTTGTCAGATACTGAGTCTTTAATTGCTTGAAAATGTGCGCTTTGCTGACTGCAAGTAAATGTTTCCCATGAACACTTGAGTAATACTGTAGGCCAAATCAAGCAATTAATGAATTCTAGAGATGATGTACATGAAACTAGAGTTGTGCTAATCATTGTGGGTATAAATGCTCTTCTGTGCTCAAGAAATGGAAAAACAGGTCATTTATCCCGAGTGTATTGTCTCTATGGTGACTTTGCTTAAGGAAGGTGTGATCCATCTGTTCCTTGGTGTAATAGGATGCAGGAGGCAAGCTTAAATTAAGTCAACCGCAAACACATCCTGTGTAAGTGTCTACATCCTTATACATCAGCTCTTGTGTAATTCAAGACTTTTTTTTAGGTTTCAAAGATTTTCCAAGTAACAAATATGGTCAAATAGTGTGTTATGTATGTAATAAAGCATGATGAGATAAAAAACAAACAAACAAAAAAAAAAAACATCATACTTTAAAGCATTATAGCAACTATAAACAGTAGTTCCCAGTCATTAAATAAGAACAGCATATTGTTTAATCCATTTATTATTAGATAGTCCTAGATGTGGAACAACTGCTATAAAAGTCCCTGTGAATGAGTTGTTAATAGAAATTATATAGTAGTAGTATATTATTATATAATAACAGTTAATATGACTGATGTAAAACACACATACTGAACCCCTTCAACATTCAACCTATATATAGAACCTATACTGTATAATGTTCATATCAAACATCAGAATGGGGGAAAAAATGTGATCTCTGTGACTTTAACCGTGGCACGGTTGTTGTTGGTTGGTTGTACCCCCTATTATTCAGTAATATGTAGAACCACCTTTAGCAACAATAACTTGAGGTATATGTTTTCTGTAGTTTATTAGTCTCTCACATCATTTTGGAGAAATTTTGGCCCACTCTTCTTTACAACATTGTTTCAGTTCGTTGATATTTGAGGGCATTCATTTATGCACAGCTCTCTTAAGATCCCACTACAGAATCTCAGTGGGATTGAGGTCTGGACTGCTGGTATATTCTGGTATAAAGTGGAGTTTATTGTTGTCCCAATGACTTCAAGCTGCCCAGGTACTGTGGGTGCAACACAAGCTCAAATCATCAACCCCTCCAACACCATGGTTGACAGTTGGTATGTTGTGTTTGTGGTGATATGCTGTGTTTGGTGTTCAAACACAGTGCTGTGCATAACATTTCCACCTTGGTCTCATCAGTTCAAAGGACATCGTTCCAGAACTTTCTGGTTTGTTCAGATGCAATTTTACGAACCAATCATAACGCCATATTCTTTCCTGGAGAGAGGGGGCTTTTTCCTAGCCATCCTTCCATGAAAGCCATACTTGTGCAGTCTTTATCTGATTGGGCTGTCATGAACATAAACAGTTAATGTGCTTACAGAGGCCTGTAGGCCTCTAGATCACATGATCTCACAGGAGAACCTGTTGAGATGCCCACCTGGATGCAGACAGTAACCTGAGCTCAGTATTGAACCCTGGACCCTGTAGCTATAAGGCAGCAACACTACCCAGTGTCTCATTATGCGCTCAGCAAAGAAATTCATTTAGTGGAAAAACAGAAATAATATTAATTAACAAATGTTTAAAAACTGTTTTTGCATTTCTGTAGGTTATATTGGTAAATCTATAAATATTCTCTAATAAGACATATTTTGCCTTAATATCTAACAAATAATAACTTTGCCTTAATATCTACCTCCAATATCTCCGATATCCTCTGAACAGCTTTAGAATCCTCTCAGTTTTAAAAATGTGACCCACCATTTTTAATGACATTGACATTTCGTGTCTGTCATGGTTATGCCGAAATCTGCGCTTGACAACATTACCCATCAGCCCCTGCATGTCACATGACCTTGCCACATGTCTCACTGAGCACTCACACCTGTTTTGTGTTACCCCTAATCAACACCCCTACTTAAGTCCTGGTTTCTGTATGATTAATTGTCAAGATTTTGTTTGTGGCGTGCATATGTACTGTTTTGTGTTCCACAGCCTTGATCATAGTCTGTCTGTTTTTACTTTATTTATATCCAGTGTTAGCGTTTATGGTTCTTGTTTCACGGTTTTGGTTGATTGTGTTACACTTTTTCAATAAAATCTGCACTTGCATCTGCTTCCTCTACAAAATCCCTGACAATGTCACTGTCTTTTAAAAAAAAAAAAAAAAAAAACATTTAAACAATTTATTGCTTCCCCTTTGTTGTTCCTCTTGATTACTGCTGAACCTTTCTTTTTTCATTTACTTCTAGAATCTTCTCAGTTTTAAAAATGTGACCAACCATTTTTTAATGGTATTGACACTGCATATTTAAAATAAATAAATAAATAAATAAATCAGCTCTTGAAACTGTGAGGATTGTGACATTTTAATTTTTATTATATGTTTTGGGTTGTTGTTTTCTTTTTTAACTTTTTTTTTTATTATTTAGAATTTTTTTAGAGTAATTTATTGGGGATATAAACCTTTATAGATAACTGTAGGTAGTGGGCATGTTGATATTTATCTTCAGTTGCTCAAAAAACTTATGACTAATGTAGGATAGTGTTCAATTTAAATATACATATGCAAGAATCATCCAGGAAACAGATATATTACTTTATACAGGCCTGAGTTGTCATGTCAAGAAATGATATTGCAAATAACTACAAACATTGATAGAAATACATCTATATATAAAATATATTTGGTGACAGGTTGACAGGGTGCCTGTTTTCACATTAGATATGATCCGTCTTTAATAATATATTTATACCACAGTGTTGTCTCAAATCTGACTAGTCAGTAGGTGCTGGCTTGAATATTCTATAACAGCAGCTCTGATAGTAGTTCTGGCTGTAATTCAACTCACAGGGTTATATTAATGTGCTTGGCCTAATTTCTGTAGTAACTCCTATAATTTTTATAGTAACAACTAATTTATAGGGATGTTATACGTATATGTGGACTCTCTACATAATCTAAGGCTAGGAATACATGTTTTTTTTTTGTCTTGGTATTTAACAAAGAAAAACATGTCGTATTTGATATGGTAGAGCTTTCTTATTTAGCATTTATGGAAGGCATCTATAGTGTAGGTTTTCCACCATGGGTGAGTTTTCAGGACAGAGGACTTTGCGCTTTGTGGTTCCTTGGTAACATGATAAACTGCATTCGTATGTCTTCAACAGACAGAGAAAAAAAGAGAGGCTTGTGAAGTAATGACTGTACATGATATGAGGAACTAACTTGTCTTTTGCATGTTCCACATAATAATAGGCAAATTGTTATCATATAAGCAGAATTAAACACTTATGGACATGCTGTTATTGTAAAATAACTTTGGCATGGTGACAGTAACTCTGCTTCACATCACCTTGTCGCTTTTTTTTTTTTTTCTGAAAACTGATTTATAGTTATATTAGGATCCCCTCAGATACTACTTAGATATCCTCTTTCTCTCTCTCTCTCTCTAAAGGCTTTGGTGTAATTCAGTAACCGCCACCTCTGGCAAACAATTCCGCTTGTTGAAGCTCTGTGTGCTATGGACTTGTGTATTTGTTTTCAGTACACCACTAGGCAGTCTATCTTCTTTGTTGTTATAAAACACAGAGTAAATATCATCAGTCATTAAAACTGTACACCTTTTCAGATTTTTTAATATATCACAAAAGGCATTTTAGTTCAGTTTTGAGTTAAAGTCTCCTCAAAAATAAAGGACAGCATAAAAGGACAGCATAGTCTGTAGCACTCCATGTAAAACAATTTAAAAATGTTTATTAGAATCTTAATACAATAAGTAAAAAAGGTAAGCTGCAAATTATCGGTCTCAGTCATCGTCCATGTGAGTCTTCAGTTTCCTTCCCTGGTCTAATTTTCATAAGCAAATATATGTAAAAAAAAAAAAAAAGAAAAAAAAAAAAAGCAGTGTGTCCTTTCTTCCTGAGTATAGTTATACAGCATCATAGCAAGGTTCTATAGGGAAGAGACTAAAACATGTATAAAAATTTAACCCTATTCAAACCAACAGTATAAATGCAAGGTCATTATATTCACCCATTTCACATTGCAAATCCTCATTCAACAGGTACATTCTTAAAAGCAACTCCAAAAGTGCACAGCAAACACAACACAAAGCATATATGAACAGCATAACGCAGCCCTTCATCTCGGAGTCTACTCAGAAGATTCTTTGTCTTCCTTGATTAAATCTTTACCTGTCTTTTAAAGAATTTCATACATAGTCCTTCCCATAGCCACTGACTGTGCGAGGAGCAGTATAGGCTTTTGTTGGGGGCTTGTACTTGTTCTCATGTGGTGGACAGGTGCAGCACAGCAACGCTCCTCCGATGACGAGAAGGGCAGCAGCCCCAAAGCCTATGTACAGCGATGCTCCCAACTCCCTGCGCTGAGCAGACGGCACCAGTGGGTTGTAGAAATCCTGAATGATGGTGTTGGAGGACCAGGACACCGGGATAAGTGTCAGAAGGCCGGAGATGATGAAGCAGATGCCAGAGATGATCATGACTTTTGCCTTGGATGCCTCATCCTCAATGCAGTTGGTGCACTTTGCACCCATGATGGAGATCATTACGGCCAGCACACCCAAGATGATGGAGATGATGCACATAGCTCGGGCTGCCTGAAGGTCCTGAGGAAGAGCCAGCATGGAGTCGTAAACCTTACACTGCATCTGTCCAGTGCTCTGAACCACACAGCTCATCCAGATGCCCTCCCAGATAACTTGCGCCGTGACAATGTTAGCTCCAATAAAAGCCGTGACCTTCCACATAGGCAGAGCACAGGTTACAATAGCTATGATCCAGCCTATTATACCCAGGGCGATGCCCCCAATTTCCATTCCCATTGACATGGTGAGTTGTTGATGCTCCGGCAATGATGATATGAAGGCAGAAAAGTTAGAAACCAATCCAATCTCTTTGTGTGGCTTTATGATGTGGTGATACTGTGGGGAAAACAAGCTCCCTTTATATTCCCAAAGACCAGGCGTAGGAGAAGGAGGAGGGCCTTACTGTGATGACATCATGTAGAAGGAAGCTAGGAAGCCACTGGTTTTGTATACAAAATATCACCTGCCTACATCTGGGAGGAAGGATCATATTGCTTAGTCAAACCGGTATTTTTGACACAGGACAGACACTTAGCTGCCATCGCCAAGTATTTGCTTTAATTAGCCACTAAAAGCCATAATTTGCTTAGACCAATAATAGGGAGGTAAAAAGTGTGCTCACACAATTCACAGCCAAGTCAATCACAAGTCAGGTTGCAGACTAAGTTAAATAAGTAGTCTGGTATCTAAAAGATCCCAGTTTGATCAAATGATCAATTGGGTAAAAACAGTCCCTTGCAAAAGTATTCAACTTCCATAAATGTCACCAGATTCATCTGGATTACAAGTGACACTTACACAGCCAGTATTTATTTATTTATTTTTTTTAATTGCAAACCATGCTCTTAAGTATGCTCTTAAAGTCAGTAAAAAAAAAAAAAAAAAAAAAAAAAAAAAAGTAGTCAAAATACAATATTTGTCAGCAGATCTTTTAAAAAAAATAATTAAACAATGTTTGGTTCAACTAGTTGAACTGTGTTAAATATTTACTACAGTCCTTTATATGGGATGAAATGGTCATAATGCTGGTTTGCTAACCAGCATCTCCTGAGATCACTCTGAGCATTTTGATTGTGTTATGAAGGACAAACAGTACTAACGAATGTGCAGTGCTACTGGAAACTCAAGACCCACAGTTTGAAAACAGAACTGCGTCATATCCATAGTGCAAGTTGCCCAATCTGATTATTTGCAGACTGTTTTTAAAATAGTCATTGCCTCCTGCAGACTTGGATTTTCCACCCGCAGGCCAGATTAGTACTTTGTGGTGTGTGTGGGTGAGTGTGTGTGTGTGAGCGAGAGACAGATAAAAATGTTTATTCTGCATTTTCTTATAGTCTGACTCCTTTAGATTTGACCGAAACACCACAGATATAGAAAGTTTTAACAAACTACCAAAAAGTCAGTGAAACCAGTTATCATTAATTTCATGTGTTTAGACACATATTCTGTAAAAAAAAAAAAAAAAACATTAAGCTATATCCCAATTCATTAGAGAAAAATATATTTGAAGTATTTTCCATTGATATTTTACATTTTTTAGTACACCTGGGTGACTCAGAACAAGAAATTTGACTTCCACCATGACTTCCTGTTTCACAGGGGTATAAATATGAGGTAACACGTAGGTCAAATTCCCTTAGTCACTCATAACAATGGGTAAGACCAAGGAATATAGCTGTGATGTGCAGCAAAAGGTTGTTGGACGTGTGTCTATATTGTCCCAACGAACTGTGAAGAGGATGGTCAAAAAATCTCCAAGGAGCTGGAGAATTGCGTCTTGGGGTCAGAAAGTCTCTAAAACTACAATCTGAAGTCACCTACATCACCACAAGTTGTTTGGAAGGGTTTCAAGAAAGCCTCTATTCTCATCCAAAAACAAACTCAGTTTGCCAGACACTACTGGAACTTCAAATGGGATCGGGTTCTATGGTCAGATGAAACCAAAATAGAGCTTTTTGGCAATATACACAAGAGGTGGTTTTGGCGCACATAGAGAGGTAGCCATATGGAAAAGTACCTCATGCCCATGGTTAAATATGGTGGTGACTCTTTAATGTTTTGGGCTGTTTTTCTGCCAGAGGACCTGGACATTTTGTTAGGATACATGGCATCATGGACTCTATCAAATATCAACAGATATTAAATGAAACCTGACTGCCTCTGTCAGCTTAAAATGAGCCGTGGTTGGACCTTCCAGCAGGACAATGATCCAAAACAAACATCAAAATCAACACAAAATGGTTTACTGACCACAAAATCAAGGTCCTGCCATGGCCATCCCAGTCCCCCGACTTGAAACCCATAGAAAACCTGTGGGGTGAACTGAAGAGGAGAGTCCACCAGCATGGACCTCGAAATTTAAAGGATCTGGAGAGATTCTGTATGGAGTGGTCTCAGAATGGTCTCAGATCCCTTGCCATGTATTCTCCAACCTCATCAGGCATTATAGGAGAAGACTCAGAGGTGTTATCTTGGCAAAGGGAGGTAACACAAAGTATTGACTAAACGGGTGCCAATAATTGTTGCACACCTATAATTTAACAATGTTTTTTTTTTTTAAATATATATAAACCTGTATTTTGTTTGCAACTGTTTGATATCCATGAGAGCAGAGTATGTTTGAACAAAATATCAAAAGGTTAAATAATCATTCATAATCTCATATTTACCAAGGGTGCCAGGTGCCAATATTAGTAAGGGTGATATAGTACTGTGCAAAAGTTTTAGGCATCCTATTTATTTTAGTACAAACTTTGTTATAGATTTTTTTGTTTTATGACATTATCAAGTCAGTACAAAAAACATTTTAGATTCTCAAACATTAGTTTTCTAGCACAAAATTAAATGTTACAGAAAAATGTTCGTATGTCATTAAAGAAAGCAGCATATTACGTAAGAGACACTTTTCAGACAAGAAACACAATGAAGGCTGCTGGGTTTTGCTGCAAAAATAAGAAGCAAGTGTGAAAGTCAAAGTCTCCAGAAGAACTGTGGCTGGTTCTGCAAGATGCTCAATAAAACTTACCAGCTCATTTCCTTATAAAACTGCACTAATTGTACCGGAGACTACTATTTTTATTTTTATTTTTTTGTCAGACCAAATATTGACTTTGTTTCATTTACTACTGTTTACTGCTCTTTACTGTATTTTTTTTTAAATGTAGAAACCTTTAATTCAATTATTTTGAAGGCACACGCACACACACACACACACACACACACACACACACACACACACACACACACACACACACACACACACACACACACACACACATTACTGTGTAAGGTCTTAGGCACATGCAAAGAAATGCTGCAGAGCAAAGATGCCTTCAAAATAATGAAATTAAATGTTTCTATATTTTAAAAAATTCTAGAGCAGCAAGCAGTGATAAATGAATCAAAGTAAATTTTTGGTGCAGTTACCCTTTGCTTAAAAAAAAATTAGTAGTCTCAGGTACAATTTGTGCAGATTCATAAGGAAATTAGCTGGTATATTCTTCTGGAGACTTTGACTTTCGCTTCTCATTTTTGCAGCAAAACCCAGCAGCCTTCATTGTGTTTTTTCTCTGAAAAGTGTCTCTTACGTAATATGCTGCTTTCTTTAATGACATACAAACATTTTTCTATAACATTTAATTTTGTGCTAGAAAACTAATGTTCGGAAATATAAACTTTTTTGTGCTGACTCGAGAAGTCATAAAATAAAAATCTATTTTTAAAAAAATACAAAAAAGGGTGTCTAAGATCTTTTTGCACAAGTACTGTTTATATATTCACAAACACAATATAGCGTATATAGTGTGGGGAAAAAAAAGTTTGACACCAGTGTATTTGAGACAGGCAGCACACACACATGCTCTGTAAGTCTAGCACTCACACTTTCTAACTACAGGTTCCTGTTGACACTTAAAACATGACTATGACACAGTTGTTTTTTTTGCAGACTGGTTCTGGTGCCACCATTTACCATTTAATGGGGTCAGTTTGTATGAAATTTCAGCATGTGATGTCAATATAAAAACACCTTTACCTGGAAGACTCCAGAGTTTCTCCATGACATACAATCCTAATGAGTCCCAGGTTGTAAGACTACAAAATGTAGAAAAGTTCAGGGGTGAATACTTATACGTATATACGTATATTATAAGGCGTTGTATTTGTCACCCTTGAATCTTGAAAAAACAACAACAGATTTTTCTCTTGAATAGTAATAATCAATAATTTTATAACCAGTTCTTTTATAGCCCCATGATGTCTGCATTATTTCTAATTATTCATATTATTTCTAATACAGGAGACTGAATGTGTTTCCCTGCGCTAGTGTAAATACTGTTTCTCAGAATGAACTCGTTATAATTGGGGTATAATAAAAATAATTTTATAAAAAACATTAGAATTCAATTCCAGTGTTAATCAAATTGAAAAGAATCCAACCGTTTCTACTTTCCTGTTTTGAAGAAGAGCTTGTTGTGTAGCTTAAGGAGTAGTTTCTTTTTTCTTTTTAACCTGTTGGGTGTCTCAGGTTTATAGTCACAGTTGTTTATATGAAAACATTTCTGGTTCTGTAATATGGTTGAATTTAAAAAATATATATATATTAAACAGCTGCTTAGACAGGGAAGTGTGATTGATATGATTGAAGAGGATGCACAGGATATTTTCACTTGAGCTGGCATTACAATCTGCCTTCATGCAATCATTCAAATGATGTAAATGATAACGTTCAATGAATAGGAACGCCTATTTTCAGATGCATCTACTGTAATCTACCTCATACTCCTTTATAATTCCACATTCATATGCTATACCCCTTAATAATCACCCATTTTTATGTTATACCCCTTTATAATCACCAATTCATATGTTATACCCCTTTATAATCACCCATTTATATGTTATACCCCTTTATAATCACCAATTCATATGTTATACCCCTTTATAATCACCCATTTATATGCTATAACCCCTTTATAATCACTCATTTGGGGGTCACGGCTTAGTGGCTAGCACATTTGCCTCGCGCCTCCAGAGTTGGGGGTTTGATTCCCGCCTCTGCCCTGCGTTCGCCGAGTTTGCATGTTCTCCCCGTGCTTCAGAGGTTTCCAACAGGTACTCCGGTTTCCTCCCCCATCCAAAGACATGCGTTGTAGGCTCACTGGCATTTCCAAATTGTCAGTAAAGTGTGAATGGACACTGCGATGGGTTGGCACCCCATCCAGGGTGTCCCCCGCCTTGTGCCCATCCAGAAAATGGATGGATGGATAATCATCCATTTGTATGTTATACCCCTTTATAATCACCCATTTATAATAAGGTCGTAAGAAGTAAATGGCTGTTAGCTGAAGCCAGTATTGTGAAACGTGCTGTTTTTACAGGTCAAAAAAACAGATACAAAAAAGTTCAGGGATTATAAAAGCTTTGAGAGACTATTTGTTTAGCCATTTTATGGTATCATGACCTCAGTGCTGAAAATTAAATGGTTGAATGATTAATGATTAAAAGGTGGGGCCAGCCTAATATTCATGTTTCTCTTTTGCATCTATCTTAACCATATGTAAAGTTCTAGCATTTTAAAAATCTGCTTGCCTCCAAAAGTGAAAAAAAAAAAAAACCACACACACACAAAGATTTCATCCTGAATGTGGCACTTTACAGGCATTTAGACAGATAGTGTCTGATAAAAAACTAGCACTCCAATAATAACTTGATTGAAGCATGACATTCACTATGTGAGGAAATCACACTTGGCTAGTAAAGTTTTAGACATCTTTAGCCAGGCTGGCTGTTTTACCACAATGTTTGTTAAGGGGGCAGTCCATACTGAACATGATCTTTACAGGATGTAGGCCTATGCAAGATTTAAGTAAATAAAAATATTTCCACGTCATTTCGGTGAAATATGTTAACAGTTTCTACAGTTGATTTCGTAGAAATATTTCATAAACCAAATTTTTTGGCATTTTTTTGCCAACATTTCTTCCAAACTTCCTTCATAATTTCTGACTCTACTTTTTTCTAGATATGGTCACTCTATCTAAGCTCTAAGTTCAAAGGCAACTCTTTGAACAATCTCTCTGTGAAGGTCACTGAATGGCAGACAATGTTGTCAAACCCATGGCCTGTTTACTCTGAAATACAGTAGTGCTGCTTTGGACTGAGAGAGAGAGAGAGACAGAGAGAGAGAGAGAGAGAGAGAGAGAGAGAGAGAGAGAGAGAGAGAGAGAGAAATAACACTATGACATAATTTTACTGCTATAAGTCACAAGAGCAATCTGTGAATAGGATTCAAATAATGCTGTTCTTGAGTTATTGTGTTATTATCGCTAACTCAGTTTGATCCTAGAACAAACACTTCAAACATTAATAAGTTATGTGTAGCTGTATGTGTTTAACAAAACTTTTTTGTTACTATCATCTACTTTGTTATAAACTTTTATTGCTTTACTGAATGTACTGTGCAGCAGTGTAGATAGCATAACATAGCAACCACCAACCTAGTGTTGTTTACAGTGTGTTGGTCTGAGGATCCTATCTATGTTATAGTGTTTAGCTACTTAGCCCTTAACCCACTGCTCAGTTATACAGTATGTCTCAATCCTAAGTCACTTCGAATAAAATCTTCAGCTAAATGAGATAAATGTAAATGATGTAGGTTACGTAGCTAATGTTTACTTACTGCTATGAACTTTTATCATGACAAGTTATTTGATACCATATATTCTTTCAGAACTTATTTTGTAATACAAAACTGGTATCTATTTAGCTATTTACATTTAGCTACTCTAATGACAATCCTTTTCTGTAGCCTATAGCAAGCTAGCTGTCAAACATATTTAATGAAGCTATAAGCCTTCTATTTTGCATTGAAGTCCACAGACTCCGGTGACAGTTCCTCACTGTAATGCTAGTGAGCTTATTTAATGGCTTGATACCAATGGCCACTTTTGCAGGTTATATCACTACATATAATTGCAGAGTTTATAACAATCACTACTGATCGAACTATGCCAGTAATACTGCTAATCATTAGACAGATAGATTATGACCAGAAATATACAAATTATTGATATGTGAGAATATTTTGGGCTATAGAGAATATTTAATTAATATGGCATTCAATTGACTTGACTAATGGGCAAAGGCTTATTGGTTAATTATTGCAAATGACTAAATATTGTGTTAAACAGTGACTGTAAATATACGCTTTTTAAGTATTTAAATGCCTGGCATAATTATGAATTATACATTTAAAAGAGGCTAAGCTGAAATATTGAAAAATGTATTTATTGTAATATTTTGATCATTCACAAGCGTGCTAGTAAACTTGTTTGCATGATAGTACATTTAAACATAGATACTGATTCTAGATGTGATCACAAATACAACAATGGTAAATTATGTTTACTATATTTGCTATAATTAAATAATAAAGGCTTAAAATGGATAGCTCTGGAAACATATTTTTTTAACAACAGATATCAATAATTCAAGTGCCAAAATAAAAAAGTAAAACAAATCGACTTTTATTGACTTACCCTGTATCTAAATTGATACTGAGACATATGGTTCAATGGTAAAGAAGAATGAAATGTTAAGAATATATATATATTTAAAAAATAATGTCCTGAAAACAAGAATAAATATTCATTTTAGCATGTTCTTTAGATGTCCATGCATTGGGAGGTGTGGTGTATAAAAACATGACCAGCTTGGGACACCTGAGCTCAGATGGCTGCATTTCTTCTCTCTAAGGCAGCAGAAAAATGACCCGAAGCACTCTAATGCAGCTGAGATGTCTTCAGACATAGTCTTTCCTGCCGTAAGAGCTGGTAGCCACTGAGCGGTTAGTCGTGGAATAAGCCACGCGGCTCGCAGGAACATACTTCATTTGCCTTTCAGCTGGTGGACAGCTGCAACACAAAATTGAGCCTCCAACCAGCAACATGGCCGCAGCACCCCAGCCCAAATACAGTGAGGCACCGATCTCCCTCTTCTGGGCCTCAGACACAATTGGACTGTAGAATTCCCGAATGATGGTATTGGCCGACCAGGAGATGGGGATAAGTTGCATGATGGCTGTGGTTATGAAGATGACACCAGAAACGATCATCACACGGGCTTTGGCAGCCTCGTCCTCGATGCAGTTGGTGCACTTAGCTCCCACAATAGACACCAGAAGAGCCAGGATGCCCAGGACAACAGCCACTACGGTCAGAGCTCGGGCCGCCTGCAGGTCCTGAGGGAGAGCCAGAATGGAGTCATAGACTTTACACTGCATCTGTCCGGTACTCTGAAACACACAGCTCATCCAAATGCCTTCCCAGTAAACCTGAGCTGTAATGATGTTAGTTCCAATGAATGCGGAGACCCTCCACATGGGAAGGGCGCAGCACACAATGCTGAGGATCCAGCCGAGAACAGAGAGCGCTATTCCCAGAATCTCAAGCCCCAATGCAGCCATAGTGTCCTTGTTTCTCTGGTAAACTTAGCACTAATCACTCTTTCTTACTTTTCTTTAGAGGATTAAGTCAATGATCCTGGAGTATCAGCAAAACCCAAGTATGTTACAAGCATGTCCTGGTTCACCACATTAAGTCGTGTTCAGAACGAGGCAGTGTGATCTGGATGCATGGACCTGCCCTTGTAATCTTTATAGTGCTTAGCGTAAAAAAGCCTGAACTACCTGAGAAATGACATCAGATGATAAGGTGCAGTTCTGGCATTGGTTGGCCTTCCTCGGTCTTCCTTCCTGATCTTTCAATTATCCCTTGGCCCACAGCACAGTTTCAACAATGGTTTGTTTATTGAAAGAAACTACGAGATAATGAACGGCCAAGGCTTGACTTGTTACCTGATGGTTAATGGTTAATGGTTAGCTAGTCTCATTGGTGCTGGCAGGTGTGTAAAACAAGGTGTGTTATGGGAAATTTCTCTCTGCCGTCCTTCCTGTATATAGACAATGACCATCTTAGAGCAGTATGCAAGTATTATTAGGACTGAACAAAAGAAACAGACTATGATTAGAATTATAGTTTTATCGCCATTGCTATACTATCAATCTCATCTTTTATGCATTTAGACTGATATTAATCTACACTACAAGTATAGAATATAAAACCATTTTATACCAGACTATAAAAACTAGCAGTATAATGAATCATCTCTATAAAGAAGTGTATTATGTGCACAACAATTTATGGGTATGTTTTGGAGAAACGGGCTGAATTTTAGTAATTCAACAGAACTCTTTTGTTACAAACACAAACTAACTGTTGTGACACAATGAAATACATAAATGCTGCAGTTAAAAAAATAAAATCCTAAATCTAGACATTTAAAGATATTAAAACAACACTTTCATTAATTTCAAAGCATTAATTTAAACTATTTTAATATATTAATTTAACCATTTAACATTACTTTTGTCTTTACTCTGTTTTACTTTCCTTCCTTTTCTGATGGTTGGTAGGCTTATTGTTATTGTTGTAACATCACTTGTTGTAACAACGCAGTATTCTATAGGAAAATGGTTCTCAAAGTGGGGTCCAGGGACCCCCAAGGGTCCATGAAGCATAGCCAGGGGGTCTGTGATTTATTTATTTATTTACTTATTTACTTACTTTCAGTTAGGGAAATCACACACCATCATTATCAATCTATTATATTTATTATTGAGGTGTTATACAGTTATTGTCTGTTTTACTGATCACTTGAATTGGATGGGTTTAATTCAAACCTCAGTAACTCAAAAATGAAAGTAGGTTTAGCCATAAAAATCTCACAAGCTCCAATAAATAAGCAAATATTATTGTGTACATTTAAACAATGAGCCTAGAATTAG